>CAFUXE010001359.1:465341-489087 GCA_903364295.1 Serranus cabrilla
ACCGATCACCACCAAAATCTAATCACCTGTTTCTTGTCCCAATACACACGTTGTCCGAAAATTTCATCCAATCATCCATCAGTGCAGTACTTTTTGAGCTATTTTGTAAACAAACAGACAGACAGACAGACAGACAGACAGACAGACAGACAAATGCAGGCGAAAACATGACCTCCTTAGTAGATAAATATATGAAAACGAAACCCTTCTGAAAAACTGAAACCAAACTTAAGGAAACACACACATTATGAAATTGAAAACTGAATATTTAAAATAAGAAACTAAATAATTATAACTATTTGAATGAGCTTTTTACTGTGTGTTGTATGTTTTTTGGTGTTTCTTTATTTTTGTCATTTTACACCACATCAGTTGTTTGCATTGATCCACCTGCTTCTGTTCATGCTTGCTCAAACTTTTGATCTTAGAAACGGATAACGGATAAATGTGACAAAATGAGGAAGTTGTGTACATGTCAGTTGAATGTGAAACTTTCAGGCGAGCTCACTAAAATAACAGTTTTGCCATGGTGGTGGATGTAGTACTTTGACCCCAAAAGTGAGATGTTTTACAGTTAATGTAAAAGAAGGTTTATTGCAGCAAACAAAATGCAAAAGGAACAGACTGGAACATCAGCAAACAGTCTGGCAGGGCAGAGTATCAGGGCCCCTTTTTATCACCAGCCGAGAGACTTGTGTCAACAGACAGACCTGCCGACAAACCTCGCACAATCCTGCAAACCAGCTGCAGTTGGAATGTTTGCAAACAGTAGCACTGTAAACATCTGTTTTTACAGAATACGTCCTTACAATCCAGAGGACAACTTCAAACAACCTTTGGCCAATTACAAACATGCATGTACAGTGAACTACAGTATACGTGTGCAAGAGAAGTTTCCCTGCAGAGGGGAAAAGAACCTGTGGAGCACATTCAGAGCTGGAGTCATTATGACTTTTAGCAAAGAAGAAATAAATAAATTAACATGGGACATTACTTCTGAATCTCATGCGTAGAAATTACCTGGCAAAACGCTGGCATTTCCTCTTCCTGCCGCGAGCGTTTCTATATAAAGCACTTTTTTTTGGCTTTGCATAAACATTTTGCTTCAAGTTTCTTTGGCGTAAAAGCAGCTTGCTGTATGTTGCTAACAAAAATAACTAACAGAGGTTCCTGGAAGTGTTTAAAACAGTTCATAAACCAACAGCTATCTCCCGAGGGATTTTGTTATATTTGCAAAGGAGTGAAGTTTGGAGAGGTTTGTGGGACGAGCCACAGATACAGTTTGGACAGAGAAAATAGTCCAGAGTGCAAAAACAAAGATAGCCTCCTATTTTCACCATACTATGCCCGTTTGTGAAGTCTCACTATACACCCTTTCTTCAAAAGTTAAAAGCTTTATATGAACTTTCCACCAAACAATACATTTTCTTCATTAAACTATTTTAAATAGTAGAAAACTTTAAATAGCACACTATCAGAAAATATGTAGCTCTCTGTATCAGGAAAATATACCCTAATAAATATCAGTCATTCCAGAGTTTTCCAAAAAAGTTGGTTTTTCCTGCATCAGAGTTCATGTAGTTTATATCAAGTTGAAGGCTTTGTCCTCAATCAAACTAATAGTCTTATCTGTTAGCATCTTTTCACTGCTTACAAATTTATACCCAAAAAGCTTCAGCGTTGGTCCACAGACTCTCTGAACAACCTGGGCTATTTTGAACGGTAAACTGAACCTCCATTTCTCGACTTGTTCCGAGGAGTTTTTCTGTGTGGAGTAAACCCCGCTGGTCTCCTTAGAGGCCTGGGTGTTCTTCAGGATCCAAGATTTTACTTGTGGAGTGAACGGGATCCCAGTAAACCTGTACATCTCCAGCGCCTTCCTCATGGGGAACCGAGCGATGTCCTCGTACCGCACCAGCATGTACCGCCCCCGCAGCCACGGCGGCTCTCTGAGGCCGATCTCTGCGGACATCCTGATGTTGTCGCAGTTCCCTTTCAGCTTTCTCACTTCATCGTCATCAATGGGCCCATCCCCACCCATAGCCCACTGCTTCCAGTTCTTGTACTTGGCTGCGAAAGCCACCATGCGTGAGGCGAGCACAGCCCGAGGATCCCGAACCAGCTGGATGAACTTCATGTCAAGACGCGGGTCCTCAGCCAGAAGACGGAGGTTCTCCAGCTGGCGCACCCTCACTGACTTGATGACCCTGTGCTCCTTTTGGAGACAGGACTCAGACGCCATGGTCAGGTTCAGGGGCCCACAGCGTCTGCTCCGGCAGCGATAACGCTCAAAGACCCCTTTGAGGACGGGGCTGCAGACCGACTGCTCACACAGGGAGTTACTGGACTCCCTGCGGAAGAGGGCGGTGGTGATGTGCTCCACAGGGAGGGGGTCAATGAAGGTCTCCAGTAAGGAGAAGTCACAAAGGAAGAGCTGCTGGAGGATGTCGCGGTATGCCTTGGCGGCCGCTGTGGCGTTGGTGCCGCCGGTGTCCAGCGTCAACATCTTCTCCACGTGCCACAACGGCTCAAACAGGTAAAACATGTTGCCGCCCTGCTGGTTGAAAAACTCGCCCACAAAGGAGGAGCCCGTCCTGGTGGTGGCTAACAGGAGGATGTGCTTCCTGCCCCTCGTCACCAGCTCCTGGCGCTGACTGTAGTTCTCCAGACGCCTCTTCATCAGCGTAAAGGCAGAGTCCAACTTGTTAAGGGAGGTAAAGGAACCATTGTGCTTCAGCAGTATTTGGGAGAGACCACTGAACTGTAGAGGGGTCTGGGGGGTCTGCTTTAAGGCGAGCTTATCTGACACCCTGAAAAAGTGAGAGGAATACAGATGTGTTATTTAATTCAACATTTTAAGCTATTTTTTGTTGATTTTTGTAAAATATAAAGCTTTGCAGAGATAAACACACAGAGACCTGCTGGGAATCACTAAAGCACTCCATTGATCACTGAAATTGGCTTACCTTGAGATAATGTTGTTTTCCTTCTCAATGATAACAAGTGCCACAAAAAAGACAATGGATATTGTGTATTTGATCCTCATTCTTGGATGTAGCTGAGCCTGGATATGCTTTTTCAGACTGCTTCTTAATGGGTTATGCCAATCTTGCAAGTCTCCAGTCGCCTTCTTAAAGAGCCTTCCAGTTGTTTGTATTCCCCGTTGTAGGCGATGTGTCATCCTGTAAATGAAATGAACATCAAACTGTCAGTTACACATTTTGCACATTTGAGCACGGCAGTGAGTAAGTACTTTGGTCTTTCTGTCGAAACACATCAAGGTATTCGTTTGAACCACTCGTGGAAATGGGGAAGTTGATTGTTGTTGCTTATGTAAAACTGCACTGTGATGCCGAGTCAGAGTAGTGGTTTTATAGATCACTTCTCCTTCCCCTGCCTCTTTGCTTTCTCTGTGTCTTAAAGCACAGCATCACTGTACTTTTATTCTGCAGAACCAACTATGGAAGCATTTTCCCAGAGACAAAAATATCATATCTCGAGAAGGTAAGAATAGAAAATAGCTGAGTGTGTTAGACTGGAATCTGAGCCAGTTCTTCCCACGAGGAAGTCCTTGTTATCTTTAAGTGCACCAGTGCATTTCAGGAACATGCCCACCCACCCTGCAGGACTGAAGGCTGGTGCACGTAGGGAAGCTGCATTTATGACTCAGTCTTTGTTAAAGTTATTTAAAAACCCTTGCAGAAAACAGCAGCAGTACAAATGAAATACGAGCCTGCAATCAAGGACAATTTTGTAATTAGACTGTAAATTTACAACTGCAAAGCTGCTTGCTTTAAAACTCCAGAGTTGTCTGGGTTAGAGTAACAATCCTACCTCCCACTGATAGGTAGAAGAGCAGTTTGGTCCAAGCTGCCAGCTGCTCCTGCATGTCAACACAAAGATATCCTATCTTTTCAACAGAGGCCTTTAGTGACATGGCTACTCTTACTGTAGACCATCTGGTGGCAGGCTAATGGCTTTCTGCTTCCCCATAATATGCCTTTGTGCTTCTAAAACACTGACAGACACTGAGGGGGGACACATGTCCTGACGCCGAGAGGTATAACTGCACAGTGCTGAAATTGAAGGGGAAAGCCTGCCTGTCGTGGAGCCATAAATCTACTCTGAGCCTGCAGGCCGTTCAGTACTTGTGTTGCTCTGTAGAGGGCAGGCAGTGGGTTACTCATATGAAGATAAGAGTGGATTTAATGATGTGTAGTTGGGAATGTCTTGCACATTCCTGAAAGATTGATATTTTAAGGTAATGCCATCTTGGCTCAGATCCCTGACTAATCTTCGGATTTTAGTATAATCCTTGCTTTACCTCGTGTGCCAGTGAAAGGGTCAATAACACGTCAAGAGTAAATGAGACCGTCTCCACCCTGAGGAAATTGGCAATGTGTTAGTTTGATGTGTGCCCACAAAAATGCTCAAGTTAGAAATTAGGCACACAGAGGGTGTACAGTTAGTCTTTTCAAATCCTGAATCAGATGTTTGGGGTTTGCCAAAACATTTGTTTACTGGCTCTGTCAGGTGGTACACACAGACTCCTGAGTGCGTCTGTGATTTCATATGGATCACTGTTAAATAATTGCCAGTCTAGCCTCAGGGCCGACACTTAGTGAAACTGCTGCTATTAATCAGCACAGCCACAAGCCAACAGGAAACGCTTTCCACTCACTACAGCAAGGTGGCTGTGTGTTTTACATGAAACAAGCAGAACTGTGTTGGATACACGAGCATCATTTTCTGCATTCTGATGATTCTCTTTGAGTTTCTGTGTAACACATCTGGCGGTCCGGTTCTCACATCCTGTTGCGACCTCTGTTCCCGGGCCAGTTCTGAGCACAGAAGCCAGTCCAAATGACTGCAGTATAAACACAAGGGAATGGTTGGACACTGCCTGCGAAATTCTCTAAGAGGGAATGGGAAGCTTACGGCTCCAATAGAGCACTGTTGACGTGGAACGCCGTGTAATGAAAAGGTGAACAGCTTGTGTACTGAGACACGTTTTCACTGGGAGGAAAGGTCCGCTCGGTCTTGCACTACCCTGCCGCATGCCACGACCACAAAGGTCTCTTTACACAGGAGTGACTTCAAACCTCCTTTGGGCTGAGATTGCAGAACATAAACTCGCAGGTCACTCACACGTCACAGGGTCAGTGACTAACCCTATGATGTTACAAGTCATGTGGTACGTGTCAGATAGTCGGCTACACCACTGGGAATTACCCAGCCCTTAAGTCTTCATTTAACATCACACCAATACAGTCACAGTTTGTAGAGTGAACCAACAGAAGATAAATCTGCCGTTATAGAACAGCATATTTGTTCTGAAGTTTATTAGCTGTGACCAGCAGCTATAGCTCGCTCTGTCAGTTGGTCTTTCCATAGAAATGTCTCCGTCCTTTGACGCCCATATTTGTCACCATAGAAAAGTGGATGTACTCGCCGTGACATCATGCATTGGCTTGTGAACTGCGGTTCTGAAGCCTCGAGTTTGGCTTTGGGAGTTTTTGAGTTGTGGCCATATTTGGATAGAAAGGTGAAGCTGTGGGGGAGGATGCTAATTTATCAGCTAACACTAGCACCAGCTATTGAGATCAGTTAGCATGATGCATCTGTTATTCAAAATGAACAGCAAACTCTTTAGAGTGTCTTTAATCTGAAAATGTCATTTTTTGGAGACCAAAATGTTCAAATTAACTTTCTAATATAAAAACTCACTGTAAAAGTGTCAATCACAACATAGCCACACCCTAAATCATACCCTGCTTTATTGTCTCTTTTACTCTAAATGGGATCATAATTAAGAAATTGAACATCACGCTGTAACAAAAAAGACTTGAAACTAGAGATTGAGACAATAAACTCATTAGAAAAATGTTCACTGAGGTAATAAATCAAGTTAGAAGTGGGGCAATTTTCTCATAGACTTCTGTACAATTAAACTTCTTTTTGCAACCAGTATAGTCTCCCCCTGGTGGCCATTAGACAGAATGCAGGTTTAAGGCACTTCTGCATTGGCTTCACTTTTCAAAGGTTGTTGCCCTCAGAGGAGGAAATTTGGCATGGAGGTCGTTTGTGTCGATGCATGTGTGTGTACGTGGTCGCAGCTATTCCAGATTCATGCTTGTTTTCTACTGTGACAGGTATACCTGAACAAATTCAGACAAACACCAAAAAAAACCCCTCTTTATCTCCATATATGATTTAAAATAACCCAAAGAAAGTCACATCAACAATTCATCAAGTAAATAAGTGGCCTGAGGTTTTGTCATTTATATGGTAAATTAGATGTACACCAATTATCTCAGCTTATTGCCTCTGCTGTATAAAGTAAAAAACACACACATGCGCTGACAGCGTTGAATATTCACAAACCACTGAGGCATATGACACTTTTGATCATCTCCTCATAACAAAACCGCCACTTCACCATTTATCATCTTGCTACAAATGCTTTTAATAGCTGCCTCTTATTTAATGTATGTGAAGACAAATTAAACACTACCCAGCCAAACCCACTTTACCTCAGATACTGCAAGTACACTTTAGTGTTGTAAACGAGCACATTATATCCAATTACAACAGGTAAAGGCATTTTCTCTTATATCCTCCTTGAAACACAATCTGTAGGTGTGATAATTACAGGATGGGTTGTCAAGATACAGAAAACGGCTTGAAAATACAAGATTTTTACAAAAAAAAGAAGATTTATACCATGACATGTTCAAATTTCTCATTTTTCTATAATGGTTATGTCCATCTTGTGTTTGATTAGTTACTACTGAGTGTACATTGGCTAAGATTTTATATATGAAAGTCATCATCAGCGCAGAGAAAATTGGACGCTCAACCATTCTCATCTGGTTATTTTATCTATAAACATTTGCTTTGTAGAATTCATAAAATTTAAAATCATGATATACAGTAAATAAATCAATATCATGATGGGAAATTGCACATACTGAAACTAGAATGCATTATTTTCTATCTTATTTTCTATATATGAAGTGTATTATAGCATGTGAACCCAGTTTTTAGTGATTCATTTCAGTGAAAGTGAGCCTGTGGTAACATTTCTGCCAGAACTTTGTTGGAGATAGTACTTCAACCTAAAAGGAGAGCAGAGTACGGCACGCAGGCCACAGGTTTAAATATATGTTGCAGTGTAGGCGAGATTCATGCTTGTTGACAGATGTTTGAGACAATGTGGTGATTTGCAAATAGATATAGTCAGTGGTGGGATGTAACAAAGTACATTTACTCAATTACTGTTCTTAAGTACAATTTTGAGGTACTTGCACTTGAGTTTTTCAATTTATGTAATTTTATACTGCTACATTTTAGAGGCAAATATTGCATGTTTAGCTGACAGCTTTAGTTACTTTTAGGTCTAGTTTATTTTGATTATGCATTTTAATAAATCAAATCACACCAATAACATCTAACATCAATGCAAAAATAATAATCCAGTAATGTATTTGGATTATATCCAAATACCTGTGCAATGAGTGCTTTTACTTTTGATACTTTAAGTACATTTTGATGCTGATACTTACTGTACTGTGACATAAGTAAGGTTATGAATGCAGGATTTTTACTTCTGCAGTGTGGTATTAGTATTTTTTACTTAACTAAGGGATGTGAATACTTTGACCACCGAAAAGAAGAAGAAGTATGCACGCTATTACTAGAAATCCAGAATAATAGTCTATTAGATGAATAGAAATCTTAATGCGGGGAAAAGTCTGACTTCTTCACTGTAACAATGGTCAGGGTCTCTGGAGAGCATGCGCTGCATTCAAAGGTCAAAAGGACAAACTGGCCAAACTGAAGTCATGCTTTCTTAATAAGAGGACTGTTTAAAAAAGTCACTTTACTTCAAACTGTATGTCACAGCTCCACAGCAGTCTGATAGTGATGCCTCACTTTATGTTGTTTTCTCCCCTAGAGTTTAACAGCCTTATGTGATATTCTTAGTTTACAGCTTTCGGTTATTTATAAAGTATCATTACTGTCCTCTCTCCATACCCACCATCATGATGAGCTGCGGCGTGTGAAGGCGTCCCGCGTCGGTTCATGCGTGAAGATCAGCCTTTCCTCAAAGAGCCACTGCCGATAGAAATTAATCCCATCACTTCCCAAGACCACTTCACTCGCGTGACCAAAGACAATCCAGTCCAAGGGATGAGGAGGAGGAAGAAGAAGAAGTAGCGCGACAAGTTTCAGTATGAAGTAAAAGCCGTGGATCAGATGGACTCATGTTTAAGGAGGCTGCAGGTTCAGGCTGCCCGGTGAACTGAATGACAAGTATGTGTGCAACAGTTGCGACTCAGTGAATCACATGGGAAAGTTTGGCTGAAAGGAGCGGAGCTTCAGGCAGGAGGCGCGCTGCCGCCACCCCTCAGAGCCTGTGTTTGTTATCTGTGATAATAGAAAGCAAACAGGCTTTACACACACATAAAACACTAAATAAACAAGGTAACGGGCTGATATTGTTGTTATGTACTGATTTTATTTAACCGATTTTAAGTGTTTAGTTACTACTGATTTAGCGCCAAACAAAAAGAAAAGGCAAGCACTCCATCTAGTGGAAGAAAAGACAATGTGCGTCTCTATGTGGATCATTAAAAACATAACAAAAAACATCTGTTGTTTCTTCTATGTGTACTGAGACATTTATAATTTACACATTTTAAAATCCTGAAAAAAATAAAGAATAAAACTGTGAAGTCTTTAAATATGTTTTTTTTTCTTTATCATTATCTTAGATTGTTAAAGTTTATTCATCACAATTCAGTTTTTTTCATTATAATTATTATTTTTATGCATTTATGTTGTTGTTTTTACGAATATGTGTACTGCATCAGTTATAATAAAACAATTATTTTTTGTAAAAAAAAATAAATAAAGAAAATATCAAACTTCACGATGAAGTCTTTAAAGAAGAATAATGTGTTTTTTTTTCTTATCCTTCATAGATAATTGAAGTGAATCATTATCGTCATTATTATTTGGTGTGTGTTTCTTTACGTATCTGTGTACTGCATCAGTAATAATAAAACAATTTAGATGATTGATTTTGTTATTATGATTATTTTCTGTATTTATGATTATCATTTCTTTTACACAAAAATATAATGTGTTTATTTAAACTAATTGTTGACGTGTCATCTATGTTGTGTGTGTTAGGTGATGTAGATGTTGCTGTCTCTCTGGACCCGAGGGCACAGACCTGTAATCACAGTTAGTCAAGTAGCCCAGCAACATAATGGACCACAGGCATAGACTGTATATAAACAACAGCTGCAGGGAATTAGGGACTGTGGGAGTCACAGTTTTTGTTTTGTTTCATAATTACAAGCTAACTAATACCTCTCGCATACATTTTGCATCATCTTGCGTTACAAGCACAAATTAACGTAAACAATGTAGACATGCAGTAAAAATAGTCTACTAGATAAATTTACAAATGCAAGATCTATCTATCTATCTATCTATCTATCTATCTATCTATCTATCTATCTATCTATCTATCTATCTATCTATCTATCTATCTATCAATATACATGCATACCGTATATACAGATCAAGCACAAATTAATGTATCATAACATTTTTGTAGGATTATAAAATGCAACCCTGCTTAGAACTACAACTCCCATCACACACGTCGCCTAATGATGACGCGCGGAGAATTTTCAGGAAGGTTGCAAAACAATTGCGTCAGAAAGTTGCGCACTTGTTTCTGGAAAGGTGAACGACGTACATTGCTTTCTCGGTATGTAACACCTATTTTCCCTCATATTAACCTTTATACATCAGATAATTCATTGGTAGTGGTAAAAGTAAATATATTTGGTCCAACTAATCACGGTAATACTGGAAGTTGTCATAGACTTGCTAGCGAAATAAGACTTTAAGCAGCTAGCTTATGTCGTGTTAGCTAACGTTAGCTAACTGGCGTTATTCATCATCCGTAACTGCTTAAATGTGAAAAGTTGTGATATCAACGTTTATTTCCCCCCACAGACTGCCCATTGTTAATGCTAGAGTACTTAAACATTGTTGCCTAACTGGCTGTGTGACTTTATTCATAAGTGTATGTGTAAAACAGTGTAAGTTACTCTAACGTTACCTAACGCTCTGTTTATCTTTCAGGCTGATATACAAGAAAACATATTGCAACCATGTTGGTGGCGAGGCTGACGTGCCTGAGGAGTCTCCCTCTCGCAGGGCTCCGTCCCGTTTTGTCACAGGGCTCATCAGCCCTGAGAGCACCCACCCTGAAGGCCTGTCCACCTCTGCTCAGGCCCCAGCAGGTACTGCTAAGTTAACACCAACAGGCTGGCATTAAAGCAGGACACCACCGTTACTACTTATTGCTCCTAAGATTAGATTAGTTTAGGTTAGAAGAAACTGTTATTAGCTTTAAGTCAGTGCAGATATTGAAATACATACAAGATTAAGTCAAACAGACGAGGCTCATAAGGCAAAGAAAACATTATGATGCACCAAGCCTCAAAACATCCATATGTGTGTTTCCTTGACTAAATTGATTAGCAATTTGTCATGCCCACTTTTTATATGTATTTTTTTGTTAATGAAGGCTTGATAAAGATATGAAACAATATCTACATTAAATAGAAATATACGAAATGTTCATTGTGTATGCTTTTGTGTGAAGCAAGTTTGATGCCTCAGATTTACCTAATATCTTTACCTGGGCAGTTGGTAGGAGCAACATAATTAGCCATAAAGTGAGCTACACTGTTGAAAAATTGACGTTGGCAGCAAGTCAGAGGGACTGTAGCCTGGTAAAAAATAAAATGTATCCCTGCTTGTATCAGTGCCCCTATTAGCTGAATTTACGTATCTTATTCTCAGTGGAAGACTGCAGGCAAATCACCTTGACTGTGAAATGATAGTTGATATGAAGCTCAATACAATGGTTTGAAGACTGTGTGTGAAATCATAGCCAGCCACTAAATCGACAACTGCAGTTTTGTGTAAAGTTTGCTTTTCTTCCACCAGGGTTATTCCACCAAGGCCAGGTTTGGTTTCCGGCGTGGAAGGACAACCAAAGACCAGCTCAAAGATGCAGCTTTTGAGCCAGCGACAGACACAGCCATTAAAAGTAATCACTTTCATACAGTATATTCCAATTAAATATACGATTACAAGGCATACTGTTACATAACTGGAGTTAAATGCTATTCACTTTCCCAAACAAGCAACAATTTAATGAGCTCTCATGGTTTGGAAATATCTGTTGTGGCTTTCTGAACTGTCATAAACATTTTTCCTTTGACAACTACTGTGTTTATTTGTAATACTTTTTGAGCATTTAGGTTAGATGCATATATAAGTGTGTCTAAAATAATACATTGTGTGTCCACAGTGGACAGCATGGGAAGAATAATCCTGGCTGGAGGTGCAGCAGTTGGCCTTGGAGCTCTGTGCTACTATGGACTGGGCATGTCCAATGAAATCGGTGCCATTGAGAAAGCAGTGTGAGTTGCAGCTTTTTGTAACAGTGGCTCTTAAATATCATTTTTAAGCAAAGGGCAGTGTAAGGTGTTAGCTCCATATTCACCTGGCTCTTCCCTCTCTGTGCAGGATCTGGCCTCAGTATGTGAAGGACAGGATCCACTCCACCTACATGTACTTTGCAGGCAGTATTGGACTGACAGCTTTGTCAGCCGTAGCAGTGAGCAGAACCCCGGCACTCATGGGCATGATGATGGGAGGATCCTGGCTGGTAAGCTTTATAATGATGATGAATTCAGTGCAGCCTTTCTTTTTACAGCTGCCCATTTTCTCTGAGTTATGGACTGAAATATGTTTGTATGTTATGTAAGTGTTGAATATATATATTGAGGAGTTTCCATTGTGTTGTGGAAGTACATCACAACATCTCTTTTATCTTAGCCTAATTAATTTTTATTTATTATATATTGACTATATGTTGTGGAGTTTTTTAGTAGGTTATAGAAGTGCACTGATGGTACAGCATAGACAATCTTATTGTTTTTATGTAATGTGTTTTAAATACATTATTTTTTATATTATTTGTTTAAATCTATACATTTGTTATTTATTTAATGTTTTTATCTTCTTTTTTTCTTTCTTATTTGAATAATATTCATCGTCAAGAAATTCCACTCTTACAAAGGCTGCTTTTTTAAAAACAATAGTAAAATATATGCATGCTGCCTTCAAAGTCACCAAGTAGTCATGTTAAATATTGTGATCTCAATATTAACCAAAATATTTGTGATTTTAATTTTTGCCATAATCAAGTAGCCCTACTCAGAAAATAATTTTTAGGTGTATTTACAGGTTATTAATATGAATGTATGATGTTTTTTCTAACCCAGGCCATTGGAGCAACTTTTGCGGCTATGATTGGTGCTGGCATGCTGGTCAGGTCCATTTCATATGAAAACAGTCCAATGCCCAAACACCTTGCTTGGATGCTCCATGCAGGTTTGTAAGATAATGTCCAAGATCGTGTATATTGTGTAGTTGCTTCATTTGGACACTAGAGGGCAGTCATGTACAGGCTCAGAGTAAAACCCACTACACCAGACGTGTGTCACGGATCTGTTTTGTTGTTTGTTTTGAATGTGGTATTCAGTTGTCATTTAACTGTTTCTGATTTTTAAGGTGTGATGGGAGCCGTCATCGCTCCCCTCACTCTCCTGGGAGGGCCTCTGATGATTAGAGCCGCCTGGTACACAGCAGGAATCGTGGGAGGTCTGTCTACTGTGGCCATGTGTGCCCCGAGTGAGAAGTTCCTCAACATGGGCGGACCTCTGGCTGTTGGCTTTGGAGTCGTCTTTGCTTCTTCTATTGGTAATTATAAAGCAGTTCCTACACCTGTCTTGGGTGCATTACAGACACTACAGAATGTCAAAAGCATTGAAGTGTGAGCAAAATATCATCAAGTTAAATGACAGGAAGTGTAAATTATTCTGTTGAATGCTTAATTATAAACAAAAGCCAAGTGTAAAACAGCAGGTATAAGGTGTTTTTCTCTTGATTCTGTCCCTTCAGCGCCACATGGGAAACTTCACTTTTTCAGAAAATCAAGAAGCATAAAACTACAAATCTGATGAGTTAATCACACCCAAAGTGTTAGTTTTCACACAGCCAATCCAGCTGATTTATGGAAATTAATTTGGTTGATTTCATACAGTGGAAGAATATCTGTGTATGAATTAATTAGCATAAACTACAGAGATAAGTTGGTGTTGAAAATACCAAAGAAATCAATATGGCATACTACAATACAGGCATTTAATCTATTTAGATTGATCATTATTTCTAGTACTAGTCAATGTTAAAGAACGTTTTACTGTATAAAGATTAAACAGCATTCTTAGTAATACATCCTCATGTCTCTATGAGATTGCATAAGGACACTCCTGAATTTTTACATCCACACTTTGACATAAATCTGGTTTGAAAAAAGAAATCTAAGCTAGGAGGTGTATAGTAGCACATCTCTGCTAATTTCCTGGTCCAGCCTCTTTTTTTTTTTTTTAAATGATAACTAATGTGGCTGCAGCTGTGGACAGACATCTTTAAAGCGTGGCAGAGTGCCTTTTTTGATGTCTTGATTTCTGAACAAAGTAGACAAAAATGCATCCCAGACCACCTCACTCTTGTGGTTTAGGTGATCAGATCAAAGTGCATCTTGGTGGTTTTTATTTAGTGCTGTCCACTTGTTATCTAATTGCCCAAGACAGATTTTAAAACCAAGTGTAAACTGGGACAGTTTGGTTCATATACTCATGTTCATATACATAATTGTTGTATAATAGTTAAGTCCCCAAAATGATGTGCTGTGACAAGCAGCTAAACATCTCATTAGTTTTTTATAGAAACTATAGCTCATTTATCAGCTACATACATACAGGGGGCTGCAAAAACAACAACAAAA
This sequence comes from Serranus cabrilla, assembly GCA_903364295.1. Classification (NCBI taxonomy): domain Eukaryota; kingdom Metazoa; phylum Chordata; class Actinopteri; order Perciformes; family Serranidae; genus Serranus; species Serranus cabrilla. The sequence goes on from CAFUXE010001359.1 coordinate 479,296, forward strand.
CGTGCACACAAAACATTACTGTATAACCTTACTGTATTAAAATTAGATTATCGGCTGATTCATCATTTAGGTAAGAACGCTGTCACTTTGAAAAGGTTCTTCTCAGCCTCACAGTGAATCTTTGTGTCTTTTTCAGGATCAATGTTCCTGCCGCCCACCTCGGCGTTCGGAGCCGGCCTGTACTCAGTGGCCATCTACGGAGGCCTGGTCCTGTTCAGCTTGTTCCTCCTCTATGACACACAGAAAGTCATCAAGAGGGCGGAGACACACCCACTCTATGGCGTGCAGAAATATGACCCCATTAACGCGTAAGTCACACCACAGAACATACACTTTAAGAGCAGGTTTGAGCAGAATTATATTACTTTTCTAGGCTACTTTGATCTCATATTATTTTTAATCTTACAGGTGTATGGGGATTTACATGGACACACTGAACATCTTCATGAGACTGGTGATGATCCTGGCAAACGGTGGCGGTGGCAGAAGGAAGTAAACAGCAGCACTCTGGCTTAAGCTTTATTTTTACTTTCCACAGAGCTGAACAAAATCATATTTTATTATAGGCAACATGCACCGGGTGTTATCTCTTAGTGACAAGTCTTCTCCAACTGGTAATATACATAAATTCTTTGCAAGAGTGTAAAGACAAGGACACACGCTTGGGTGCAAAGGAGACAAATCATTGTACGCTGATAACACTGAGAGCTCACCTTGATTGTGGAAGTAACTGGTTGATCCTGGGGCTTACAGATGGGTTGTATCTGTCAGCATTACTTCACCTGCCTCAGATGTATGTTTGTATTCTTTATGTTTTTTTATTTATTTCAACTTAATGGTGTTTCTGTTTCTCATGAAAGTTCCAGAATATCTGATTTGTGCAACAGAAATGCCACACGTCAACCATGGACTGGTCCAGACTCACAGAACAGTAAATAACTGTGCACTTGCTCCGGTATGTTCTGATATTGCACTTCTGTGATGGGTTAAAGAGGTTGGCTTTAGTTCATATACTGTTTTGGAGAAAATATACAATAATTTGAACAATGGAATAACTCAATAAACAAGTCAAAAGTAATTTTTTTGTCAGATGTTTGCTGTTAATAAGCTGAAAAGTGAGCGTGAAATCCAACAAAGACTGAGCTGAACTGGTTCCTTTTAAAAGTCTTTTTCACTAGGAGACATATAGACATATTGACAGGAGGAAGAGCCTCATTATTAAATACAATACAGTCAAAGATGGCTGCATTCGGCTTATCTGCTTCAGTTTCAAGGTCTTGTTATTCTTGTTAAAACCAGTGCTTTTACTACTGGAAAGTCACCAAAAAAACACCTGTTACTGAAATATAAGTTTTAATTAAAAAATATATGTCTCATCTATATGGCAAAAGTCATCAGAATGTGTTACCAATTGCTGTAAATTAAGAAGAACATGAGTTCAAACAAACAGACAAAAGAGTTAAATAAGAAATAAAGTTAAATACAGTAAATAAAAAAGCCAGGGAAAAGGTGTGTTGTCAATCTTCTGTTAAAGGAATCCACACTCAAATATTTTTTTCTATTAAGTAAAATAATAAATAAATAAAAATCTTAATTAATGTCAAGATTAATATCTACCCTTATCTTTCAGTGAAATGTTTACAAGTTTTGGGGCTCTATAATAAGCATATAATTCAGAAACACAGTGATAAATCACAGCTTGGCACTGTCAAATATGTTTTGGATCTTTTAAATTCTTATTAAACTCTTTCTTTTTATAGTCTTATTATACATAATGAACATTTACCCCAAAGTAATTCCAAATATTCATGAATTTGCACTAATACTGGTTAATATCAAATAATACTGTGGTCTAAATGCAATATGATAATGTAAGGAATAATTGACTAAACCAACAGTTGGATAATCCCCTCAATGCGTTTTAAATGTACAATGGTGACACTAATTGGGTTTATGGTGCCTATTATAAGAAATGTTTTGGCTACTTTAATATCACACCGAGGTTCAGTGACCTGCAGTGCCACCAACACTCAAAGGATTTATTGTGAGCAGTAAGTCAACACTGCTACTAATTAAATAATCCTTAACGTGCTTTCTTTACCGTTCGTCCTGCACACTCTCAGCAGCTCGGACCACACTGAGGGACGCCGGGGGTCCACCTTGTATTTGCCCATAAACAGTCAGTGTGTAGCAGCAGATGACAAAGGCTTAGCGTAGTAATCCTCTTGTCCACCATCTGGCTGCTCCTCTAAAATTAAACCTCCAAACCAGGGCACTTGCAACAGATGCTAACATCTGTAAATATGCAGGTGCTTCTTTAAAGCACGTACACGTGGAGCACACAGCTGCCAGAGGGTGTTTCAATCTCAGATCATGTTCACGTTTAGGACACGTATGACTCATATGAACTGCGTATTGGAAAAAAAAAACCCTGCAGATGGGAGGGATAAAGAGGGCAATAATGGATGAGACTGGCGAAAGCTTCAGCATGTGGAGATCTGGCATTACTGGGGATAAAAGTTGCTCTCTGGCAGTCATTTTCAGATTGATGACCAATATTTGGTTAGGGTTCAAGGTTTTTACAGCTTAATGTAGGCTTGATGTGCCGTGTGTGTGTGTGAGCATGAGAGATGGAGAGACTATAAACAAGTTCAGTGGACAATGAATAATTGTTATAGGTTCACCACTTCAACCCACAATAGCTTAAGTACTCTGACCTCTCTCTGTTTGGCATCATCACATAGAGAGCAATGTTTCAGTTCATTTGTTAAACACAACAGTGGCGCATTCAGGCTGTCTGAGGGGCAAAAACAGGACCAGTGTGCAGAAAGTTTTCTAGCATGGAAGACAGCTGATAAAACTATAGATTAAAACACTGTAAAAGTTGTTAAAATTAGCTCCACTTACAGTATTTTATGACAGTGTATGTAATTATTATTTATTGTATTTATATATAGTATTTATTATAACACTATAAAAGGGGACATCCTCCTCAATGTATTCTTTTTAGTACATTTTTTATGATACATAAGTAATATTTTGAATGCAGGCTTTCTACTTAAGATTAACATGTTTATGTTTGCATGGTTCTTCTGTTTTAACTGTGTATTTTCTTTCAATCCTTAACATATTATCACATGTCGTATTCCATGGATCCTGTGTTTATTTTAGTGAACAGAGCAGGTTTTTCATTGGCTGCACACCAGTAAGATGCACGAGTGTGTCACTGAACGTCAGACACTATTTTTATACCTGTGAAAGTAGGAAGTGCACGAGTCTGCACCTCTAGGTGAGTAAGTCAGTACAGTTCACTGGAACATAAGGCAAACATGCACTCACATGACACCTGCTGGGAAGACAATCAGGCTTCATTAAAAGGTGCAAAACTCATTCAGGACCAAAGTGGAAATTATGTTCAGAAATAAAAAATATGACGTTTCAGGCTTTGGTCGTCATCAGATGCAGTTGATGCGATAAGGATGCAAGATCCAAGCGTTACACTCAGCTTTCCCACTTCTGTTCATCAGATTGACTCTTATCTCTGGCTCGTATCCCTCTGAATTTGAGAGCAGCGTTTCGGCTTTGACCTGCTTTAGCTGCAAGTGATTCATTCCAGGAGGATTTCTTACAGTTTGGCAATTTCAGTGCTTAGTGTCAAACATCTTCTGTAACACGACGTTAAGCTGAACTAAAAATACGAGCTCCAAAAAATCATGAAAATCAACTACTGACACTATCGTCTCTTTGTAAGAGCTTTGTTTTGCGTCTTGTCAATGATTGACCAGAGAAAGCCTCTTGGCTGTAAGTGCATCACAAATCCACAAGTGCAGCTGAGGCTCGTGTTGGTCAGCGCGCTGCCAAGGAGAGCAGCCACAGGGAGCTTAGGCCAGTGGGACTCGCTACATGTGACTAATGAGTTTGTTGAAGCTCTTTAAAACACCAGCGAGAGCAGCCAAATGTGCCATGTGTCCGTACTAATTAACAAAGAGAAACAAATGTGCAGCACAAGACTGAAAGGATGTTTGTTTTAGCTGGAGTAAATGTAATGTACTCATTAATTGAAAACACTTCACTGTAGAAAGTAAACTCTACAAAAATAGACATTTTTGTTCCCTTTATTCATGCTGAAATGAAAGAAAATATATTTTTTTCCCATTAACACAAAATTCTTTAAAATTTTGAGCCCAAATTTGTTAACATTTCTGATATTGTGCATTTCTTTTTTGCAGTAAAGTTCAATAAATTGACCTTAAAAGCGCAAAACTAAATAACTTTTGCGTAAACTACAGAAATCATCTGACTGTCTGCATGCTCATCATCCCCAGCAGGGTCGCCACCTGACTGGAGTTTGTCGTTAACTAAGTACATTTACTCAAGTACTGTACTCAAGAACATTATTTCAGTACTTGTACTTTACTTCCTGTTTTATGTAACTTTATACTTCTACTCCACTATATTTAAAGGTAAATATTTTACTTTTTACTCCACAATTAGCTGACAGCTTTTGTTACTTTTACTTTTAATACTTTAAGTAAGTTTTGAATGCAGGACTTTTACTTGTAATGGAGTAATTTCACAGTAATTTCAGTGTAGTATTCATACTGAAAAAAAACAAAAAACATGCTTATTTGTAGCCATATGTAAAAACCAAATCCAAGAAGATTTTTCCCAAAATTTGAGGAATATCAGCTTTTTTGTGCCTAGAAAAAGTCTTTCATTTATTCCAACTCATGAAAAAATGGAAGCCAAAAACCAAAAGTGCTACATTTTATTTTTCGTCAGTGTCTATTATGTCACAAAGTCTAACATTAGTCGTGTACGCAGAGCCTCCTGTGTACATTTTCACGTTCCCCGCAGAGGTGTGATGATGACACCATATTGTGTGAAACCTGGACTCTCTTCCCTCCTCGAGTAGTTTTTCAGGAGGAATCAGAGAGAGAGCAGTGTGCTGTAGTGAAGATGTCTGCGGAGGGACGGGATGCGTCACTGGATTAGTGCCTGAGAATCCGTCCCAGCCTCCTTCCTCCTGAGCTCGCTGAGACGCCTCCAGAAGGGCACGACACTCGCTGCTCGCTTTCCCTCCACCAAGCCTTCCACATGAGCCAGCCAAGCCTCGCCCCCCCACCAGGATGAAGAAAGAAAAGAAAACGCATGCTTTACTGTTTCTCCTCCTGCTTCACTTCACCTTGGGTACGTCTCTTCCTTTTCTCATCTTCTTTTTGTCTGTTCTTTGTGTGTGGTTAAGACTTCTTGCCTCGCTCTTATCTGGTTAATCCTCTAACGCACAGAGTCCATCTTAGTGTAGACTGCTCATGCTGCCTGTACTACGTATCTCAATGTGTGTTTGTGTTGTGATAGTAGAAACTTAAATCCAAATTTGTTTCCAATTCATCTCCTCCTTCGCCTCTTCCTCCCTGCTTTCGGTTCCTGCCCTTTTTAGCAAGTGAGTGTAACAGTTTTGTCTTAATAACATAAACATTTCCATTAGAAATAGAACATTTTGTGGCATTTTTGTGACATTTTTCAGCTTTATTAAGCATATGGAGCCACTTCTGCTCAAATAACTTGATGCTTATTTGTTTAAAGGGCAATCCGACTACGCTCCGTATTTTTATGATAATGGACCCAGCAGTACACATGGGAATATGGCCTTGTTCAGCATCTCTGAGGATACACCAGTTGGTAAGTCTCACTTTAACAATGACAGGTCTGGTTGATTTCCCATGTGAGATAACGTTTAAAGGGGTTAATTTTTCATACAGAGGTGTAAAGATGAAATTATCACACTGGTGTCGAGGCGCCAGCTAATCACTGTAATACCTTTTGGATTGTGACGTACGTCAAGACTTACAGGAGGAAAACAATATGGGTGGTGGCTCATCTGACCTGGTTATAAATAGGCCAGTAACAGTAACTTAAAAACAAGAATTGAAACAGATTTTGCTGGATTTAATGAAAATACTGTATACATCCAGTGCATTTGTTTATTTCTTTGTCATTTCCACCCCACAGGGACACAGATTTACATTCTGAACGGCACAGATCCGGAGGGAGATCCGGTGCGATACGGTTTGACTTTTGAAAAAGGCTCTAAAGAATATTTTAGGGTGGACTCCAAATCAGGAAACGTGACTCTGATCCAGGAGCTCGACAGAGAGGTGAGCTTGTCCACGACACTCTTGTTTTGCTGTAAATCTGTTACTGCTGAGGCTCAAAGTGACACCCTGTTTTTTTTTTGTTTTTTTATAGAAACAAGATGAGATCTCGGTGCTCGTGAGCATAACAGACGGTCGCAATAAAGTAAGTTTTTGCTGCTTTTGTGATATAATTTTGTTTGTATTTTATTAGTCTTCGGTTCACTGCATTTATCACACTGCTGCCTTTAAGGAAATCAAAAATAGTGAGAGGGCGGACAAAGAGAAAACAACTTACAGTATCGTGTTGTTATTTGTGATAATTTGTGTTCTTGTTACTTTCAGGTTATTGAGACAGTCAGAGTGTTTGTCACTGATGCTAATGATGAACCACCTGAATTTCAAAACCTGCCTTTCATCATTGACATCCCAGAGGTACATTGTATCCATGAATATACAATATAATCCATACAATACATCCTTTCTATAGGTTTCTCTTTGCTGATTTAATGAAACAAATAATTAAGAATGAAGAAGGTTTTAAAAATCTGTTGTCTTTTTACTAGGACACTGCTCCAGGAAGCAGCATCTACAAAGTCCAAGCCCTGGATCGAGATATGGGCTCAGGAGGCAGCGTCTCATATTCTCTTCAGGTACAAGCTTTTCTCATTCACTGTTGGTAGCACTAAAATTAGGATATAAATTACGTAAATTGTGGGCCAGAATGTGCAGCCTATTACAACCCATATAACTGTTGGCTGTTAGGTGTTGAGGTTTAGTGATGTCAGTAATTATGATGTGAGCAAAATAGGAAGTTCAGTGAAATAGCATGAGAGCAAGAAAGGAAAAATGAAAGGTGAAAAAGCACAGGACTTTCACTCATTTGCTATTTAATTGTTTTCTTACACCCAAGTAAGACGTCAATTAGCTACGTACTTTTACCCAAATCACGACCTTTTTTCTAAACGCAACCAAAGAGTTTTGCAGCTTAAATCTCAGTTATTCCAACATTACCAACATGTTTACAACCACAAATGGTTTTGTGTTTGAAACAGGGACTGTTTAAAACCTTGAATAGATACAATACAAGCAGTTTTTTGAGGATACGTTGACAGGTCACCCCACAGATTCATTTTTATGCAGATGATGCACCGTTGTCACCCTGTGATTCTTTTAAATCTTTGTCTTTGTAAAATGTAATGATTGGTTAAACTAAAACAAGGCTGTTCTGTTTTGTTTGCCCAACACTCAGGAACACACTGAAGGCCTTCTGTTAATTATTAGCACTGAATTTTGGTGTTTATTTTGAGAGTTATCCAAAGGTGTAATACATCCAGAACCAAATATTTCCTAAAATGTAATCCATGCTTTTATTTTGTCTTGTTTGGACTACTGCATCTATCTTTACTCTAAAATAAGGCAGAAAATCTCTCTCCTGTGCAGCTGCCAGGCCTTTACAGTACCCAGAAAAGTGACCTATTTTAACCTCCTTCTTCACGGAGTTGACTGTGAGATTTTGCTAATCACCGTTTCTTGACTCCAGCCAACATCTCCGGACCTCTTTACTGTTACACCCTGAGATGTGCCAACTAGTTTATCCTCTCAGGTCCCAAATCCTTATTTGAAAGTGTGAGCAAGCATTTCTTTTTACACGTCCTATAAATGCTGTTTTTCTGTCGTTTGATTCCATCTCCACTCTGTAATCTTTTAAAAAGTATTGTTTTTATCATAACATCAGAATCATTACAGTGTTAACTGGCTTCTCGTGGCCCTAACAGTCGGGGTAAGACCAGAGGTCGGCCTGACATCATGAGAGCTGTGCGACCATGTGGAGGGAGAGGAAAAGGGCATCCGAGTGTTGGGACAACGTGTGGAGGGAAAGATTAATCTCATACCAGAGAGCAGTCTGGAAATGCTGTTACTTTAGTGGATTAAATTTCAATTACATTTGAGCAAGGCACTGAAGGCTTAATAGGGGCTTAGGTTTGGTCCGGGCCAACAGCTGACAGCACAGTAGTTGTTACTGTTCGTGTGTTGACGGTGAGATAAACGAAAGTGTGCAGAAAAATGTCAAGGTTGAAGTGAGGCAGGTCAGGAGTTAATACTGATTAGAAGCACAGCCGAAATTAGCTCGATTGCTAAATTCCATGAGAAATGAAACGTGTTTCTAGTGACAGCACTGCTAACTGTGCGGCTTTCTACATTATCAGACTTCACCGTTTGCCAAGTTCACCATCGACGGGCACAGCGGGATCCTGAGAGTCAAACCTGGCGAGACTCTGGACTACGAGACCACGCCCACACACTTTGTGACGGTGGTGGCAAAGGTGAGATCTTGCACATGACGCTTTCTGCAAGTGGGCTTGTTTTCTCAGGTGCACTCAACTTTATTTATATGGCAGCTTTCATACAAACATGCAGCCTGAAGCAACACAGATCATTGAAAAAATTAATAAACAACAAGGAATTACATTCTGCAAGACAAAAAATTACCATCAAACCAGTTAACTATCAATAAATAAAAAGTCAGTAGAATACAAAAATTGAAATATAAGGTAAAAAATTATTTTAACTGAAAATAAAAAAATACTTAGACTTAAAAGTACAATAATATAATATAATTAATAGATAATAGAGTTAATAAAAAGTAATAAAAGTTAATAAAATAATATAAGGTAAGAATGTTAATAAATACAAAGTAGGAAAAAAAATATATATAATCATAATAATAAAAAAAACAAACTATGATGTAAACTTAAAAACTACTTCAAATAAAAGTCAGATTAAGAAGATATGTGTTTAATGTCATTTTTAGACTGAAATGATTTAGTGGCTGGAACATAAAACTCACAAATCCTATAATTCATATATTTTGTCTCTGAGTTAACAGATCAAAGCTGTGAGCAGGTTTCTTCAACCTTTCTCCAAGAGCCTTGAGTTGGACACGTTTCCTCTGGTGGTCTTTCAAATAATCTGTCAGACTTTAATGAGATTTACCTCTTTACCATTTCGCACATGAAACAAGGATCACTGGAAGGAAAGCGAGGCAGAGAAGAGGCTGTCTGATGGTGGATAAAGGTCATGAAAAGTTCAATCAGGCTTTCTAAACACCAACTCTGCTTAACTTCTCAGCCTCAGTATGTAAAGTGATCCTTAAATCCTGAGAAATATAAATGAGAGTTTGGTTTGTAGTCTTAGCTCTTCTGCTTCTGTGACGACATGCAGCCTGATTAATATATTTAATGATGCTTTGGAATTAACAAAGCATTGATAAAAACATATGAATGGATAAAAGTTGTTATGCAACCATAGCATAAACTGCAAGCTTCCAATTTCACTGTTCTTCACACTGGAAGATTACAGCAAAGTATAGTAAAGTATACCAAATGTCACATATTAGCAAGTTATATTTAATAAAGTGCACACACAGATAACACAAATAATTAGAAAAAAACAAAAATGCAACTTGTTGTTGTACTCTTAAGTTTCTTAACATCTGACTTGAGCAGTCGATTTTCAACCGTGGTTTCATTATTGGTAGAGAAGCAATTAAAAAATCGCCACTCCGTGCAATTTTAATCAATCAAATTGCCCCTGAAAGTTGTGAAACAGGGATTTCTGATGCCATTACATGCATTACGGCAATGACTGAGTGCCA
>CAFUXE010001359.1:489642-502046 GCA_903364295.1 Serranus cabrilla
GCTACTCCGTGCAATTTTAATCAATCAAATTGCCCCTGAAAGTTGTGAAACAGGGATTTCTGATGCTATTACATGCATTACGGTAATGACTGAGTGCCGTGAGAGGGAGGAAAAGAACATGCCAAAAATTGATATTGATATTGTTGCCCATTTTACAGCTTTATTGGTAGTGAGAGATACAGAGTTAAAGGGGGAGACAGAGGGGAAGGGCTCAGAGTTGGATTTGAACCCGGACCGCCCAGTCCTGCCACTAAATGCAGTGTATCAGTATCAGCAAAGAACTTAGAGATGGAGAGAAAATCTTGCCAATATTTGCCTTCTGCTAACCGTAGCAAAAAGCACAAGTGTTGTTAATTAAAGTTCATGCTTATGTAGGTCATTGGAGCCTTGAGCCACAGTACCACGCCCACAGGTTTGCTAAGAAAACAGGAGCGTAATTCTAGCTGTCTCATAATGCATTCGCATCAGTCATGATCTGAATGAATTGACTTGTATCAGAACATGTTACTGTGTGAAGCAGAACAAACAGTAGATGATATTTTCGATATTTTTTTCCTAGGATGGGGAAGTCATGGGCGGATGGGCAGATTTGCCAGGGTCATGTCTTCGCCATCCTAGGAAAAAAAACACGGTCTACTTTTTGTTGTAAGGTAGTCAGAATGAAATGTGCAGACAGTGGTGACTTTTGCATTGTGAAATTTGCACTTAAAATACGTAAATTTTTCCAGATCTTGACATGTGTGCAAAGTTTTACAACTTTTTAGATATGATAAAGCCTTTATAATAATAATAAACACTACAATTCCAATAGGGTCCTCGCCGACCCTTGCGGTCGATGCTCGGACCCTAATAAGATAACACTGAACAAAAATACAACAATAACAAAAACAAAAAAATACAATCAATTTACCTCACTAATGGTTTAAATAAGAAAATACATTGCAGTGTTTTCTCCAAGCAGAACAATGAGTCTGTGCATCTTCCGTTGCTCCTGGAGCGTAATGACATAATGAACTTAGCCATGCAAATTAAATTACAGATTCCACTGTCCACCAATTAAACCTGATTTGACATGCTGAGAGTGGATTAGGAGGTTCACGTCCCAACAGACCAATAGGGTGCTATTCACAATTATGTAATGCTTGTTTTTTATTTTATTTCATTTTTATTATGTCACAGCTAGTTAACAGAAATCAAACCATTCCAAGCTACTTTGCAAATTTCAAATAAAATGTTCTGTCATAATTTGCAATAACAATATACCGTTTCTTTCAGGATGGAGGTGGGAAGTACAAGGGGAAGCACCAGGTTTTGACGTCCACGGCCACCATGACCATCAACGTGCTCGATGCCCAGGACATGCCTCCGTCCTTCGTAGGAACTCCGTACTTCGGCTACGTCTACGAAGTCTCAGTTCCTGTAAGTCCTCCTCTTGTTTTTTACTCAGCAGTGATTATTATATTTATATTAGCCTGTTTATATCAACGTGATGAATAATATGATCCTGTAAGTCATTATTAATGTTTCTTGAAAAAATGAGTAATTATTATCTCAAAAGAAATATTCTCAAAATTATAATGTGCTAATCTCAAAATAATGATGTGACAGTATCTCAACGTTATTTCTTAGTATGGCAACATAATGACAAACATTCTTAAAACAAAATGACTTATCTTGAAATACTGACATTTTCTCATAACAAATAAGAAACCTTCTCAAAAAAAATCACACTTTTCCCGAAATAATGTCTAATATATACCAATATTTCAAGATAATTTAATATGGCAACATAATGAGCAACTTTCTAAAAGTAATAATAATAATTTATTTAAATCTATAAATAATTAGAGACTTTCCTAAATAATCACTAAAGATGTTAGAACAAAAAAACTCTCAGAATAATGACTAAAAATTAAAAAAATACAAATATTTCAGCAAAATGCTAAAATTTCTCAAGATAATTATTTACTTATTTAAAAGTAATGTCTTAGTATTTTTATATAATGAGAAACTCTTAAAATAATGACTACAAATCTCAAAGTACTAGAGCTATTATCTCAACACAATAATACAATTTCTTGAAATATTAATCTACTTATCCAAAAATAATGACATAAAATCACAACATAATGGGAAACTTCATGATGTTTTTATTTGATTGAAAGTATTTATTGTAATTATCGTTTCTTTTTTTTTCTCGATGCTCATATTTTTATCTGTTTTCTGGCGGAAATAGACTTCCAGAAGGTGCTGATTGTGTTTACACACAGGAAATATCCACAAGATAAATTATACGTTTTCTTTTCCAGGGTTCTGAAATATTCACTGTGTTCGCTAAAGATGGAGATCAAGGCAACCCTAACCCGATACGTTACTCCATCCTGAATGGTGAGAACTTTGTGTCTTGTTTACTGTTTTCAGCCTTTTTATGCGACACATTTCCAACATGTCTTTGATCACCTTTCAGGCAGTGATGGTGTCTTTGACATAAACAGCACCAGTGGGTGCATCACCCTGACAACACATCCAACTCTGCTGAGGAATGAGTTGTATGAAATTATCGTCAAGGTAATGTCTTATTTATTCTTTCACTCCCACTTATTTCTTGGGAATTACACTCTGATAAATATAACCTGCTGTTTTTACTCTTGAATGCATCTTTTAGGCGTCTGAAATGGGGCCGAACGATCAGCTGCTGGAGTACGATGTGACCACGGTGACGGTGCGGGTGGTGGATCTCAACAACCATCCTCCGACCTTTTACGGAGAGAACGGGCCGCAGAGCCGGTTTGAGGTCACCATGTACGAGCATCCGCCTGCAGGGGAGATCCTCCGAGGCTTCAAGATCACCGTCAACGACTCTGATCAGGTGAATTTATTCCCCAGTTATCCTCAGAGTAACCTTTGATTTCTTCTTCTGTTGCCTTTCAATAACTTTCATTTATTGAAGCCATCCTGAGTCTGATAAATCTTAATTTTCATGTTTTTCTTCTTATTTACTTACTCACAGTTTCTCTTGTTTTTCTCTGCAGGGAGCAAACGCTAAATTCAAACTGAGGCTCGTGGGGCCGAGTCGAGTGCTGCGAGTCGTTCCACAGACGGTCCTCAACGAGGCGCAGGTCACCATCATCGTGGAAGACACATCTGGCATCGACTATGAAAAGGGACGAACCCTCTCTTTCAAGGTTTGACTTCATATATCATCACATTTTTCACCAGTATGGTTGAAATGACCCTCATTTATTATCTAGTGCTGCACTTTTTTTGGTCTTTCTGATCAAGATAATGTCCTTAAATGACTTGTTTTCTCTGACCAACAAATGACCAAATGTGTTCACCGTACAACAATGAATAACACATTTTTTAAATAATCAAATTCTCATATTATAAGATGCTAAAAGTAGGAAAAATGTTCAAATTATTTTCTTCATAAATAATAATTCATTATGAACACTGTTGATGATTAATCTCGACTTGGCTCTGGGGTCCATGACATTGGTCCAGACAGAACTATTGGATGGGTTTTTATTAAATATGATGAAGAACGTCCATGTTTTTGTGATCTTTGCATCTATAATAAATGACCAATAATCACCTCTAATATAATAACTAGTTACAGTATTTAACAATTCACTACTAAAACTAAAGACTGCATTTTGAGGTTAGCTAAGTATATCTTTAAAGACTTTCTGTGTTTCCCCTCCAAATTTCAAAAACAAATTTTGATATGGTTAACAAGGAGCATAACAGAACTGCTACTATGACTCTTATGACATAAATATACTGGATCTGTTAAAGAATCCTATTCACTTTCTATGGAGAGCAGAAGATCCTGCAGCACGTTTCATGCGGCTGACTTTGCATACTCATGACTCCACCTCAACTTTATGTAAATGAATCCATCCATCACACCAGACCTGCAAACTCAGATCAAACTGACAAACTAGGGAGCGTGCAGCTCAAATATGAATCAAAATTCTGTCATTGCATTTCCTTTTTCTTGCTTTTAATGTTCCTGAAACATATTCTGGTGTATTGTTTAGCTGCAGAATGAGAAAGTTTGCAGTTTACAGCAGGTTTTCGGCATGTATTTATTGATAACCTAAATGTTTCCTCGCTGTTTTATCACACTTGTGTCTCTCTGCAGCTGCTGGCGGTGGAGATCGACACCCCTGAGAGGTTCAGCGCCACAGCTGACATCATGATCAACCTGCTGGACACGAACGACAACATCCCCAAATTCACGTCCGAGTATTACATCGCCAGAGTCCCTGAGAACTCCCCTGGAGGCTCCAGTGTTGTGACTATAACTGTAAGTCAGCCAAGCACGATTAAACTCAGCTTTCACCTGAACTAAGTGATTACATAATCCATCAATCCCCCAATAGATGAGAATTACTCGGCGTATTTTATTAGATGAAAGTAGGCTGTCGGCAGACAAAACAAGCTCGCTGGGTTTTTGGTTTTTGGTCCTTTTTTTTTTTTAAATTCTCCGTTTTATACCTCAGGCTGGGATTTCATTTATAGAAATATTGGCATCTTGTTCTCCATCATACTGTGTGTATTCTGCCACCAAGCTACACAGTGTGTACAAAGCTTAAATTTGCTCCAAGGTTAATCACGCTGACCTATACCTCCATCCCCGCTCCACAGGAACAGACTTATAGCCAGCCCCACCCACATGAGCTTAAGACCCTTATCCCCAGCCAGCACCAGTACAAACATCTACAGGGACCACTGACAGTCACCTTGGCTTGACCCCCAGAGTTACAGTATAGACTTAAATGTGTCAGATTGGTAAATAATCTTGTTTACAATGCGTTTCATGCTTCATTGTATGTGTATTTTTAATCTCTGTCCTGTCCCGTCCTCCAGGCGAATGATCCAGATTCAGGCCCCTGGGGGGAAGTCAAATACACGATTTATGGATCAGGATCAGATTTGTAAGTAAAAACCTTCCACTCGTGCCAGTTTAGGTTTGGTCTGATCACATGCTTAACTCCTGCACTTCCGCTCAGCTCATTTCATCGACTGAAAAAGTTATTTTTAAGTGGTTATGACTCGAGACCGCTCAGGGGCTCCGTGTGTTTGGTGAAATCAGCCGGCAGGACACCCGGTGTTGATTCATCTTGGTGTCTTTGATGGAAGACGTAAGAAGGGAACCGGTTTGATTGGCCCCTCTGCTCCACAAACAGCTCGCTCTAAAATGGCTGCAAGATGCTGGCTAATCTCCTAATTGGATTGGAGGGTTAAAAATAGACAGCCTGGCCCGTCTCACATAGGGAGAGCCAATTAACATGCGATGTGACAGCTGGAGCCACAGAAACGACAGCTTTTAGAAGCAAGGCAGCATGCAGCGAGGAGAAAGTGAGAATTTATGCTCGTCTTCTGGAGGCAACCTGAGTTAATTGTGTGAAAGTTATCAGTTTCAAGGCAACTTGTGAATTTTCACAGAGGAAAACGAGGCAGAAACAGCGGCTGTATAAAATGGCAGAAAGCCCAAAGTCGAACTGGAAAAGCTTTTACTTTCTTGTGTAATTATAACATTTGGACGTTATTCTGATGGCAAAAGTTCTTTTCTTGTAGAAAAACTACTCATTTTGGTGAGAATTTGTCTCCTGCAGAGCATGCACTGCTGTTTTTTAATACAACAGCTGGAAATTCTGCACATAAGATCTTAGAGACGTTGTGGATCCAGATCTGCACGAGAAAACACAGATAGACAGATGGAGGCGGTGAGGTCTGAAGAAGAGCATGCACCTGCTATCAGAGATTTATGACAGTTTGCATCAAGTTATTATATCTTAATGGTAGGAAAATTGCATAACAACAAAACACAAAACAATAAATCAGGTATTTTCTGCACCAAATCTGGTGATGAAAAAACATCAACATGAAAGATCTGCAGAGTGTGTCATCATCTGTCAAATATTCAGGTGTACTGTCGAGTAAAGGCAAAAAAAACCCAAAAAACAAACAACAAAAACACTTTTTAACAGTCTTTATAATTTGTATCTCAGGAGTTGTGAATCAAAACATAAAATGCTTTAAAAATGGCGAAATATTGGTGCTACTTTATTCAGATTGAGGTCAGAAATTAGTCTGTTATTGCTCTTCAACTCAGAATAATAGTATAACTGTTCTAAATCTCTGAAACGATGCATTATCGAAGGAGATATTTCTACTTGTGGTGACTTCATTCTTCTTCCACTGAATGAGAATAGAACCTGTGTACCTTCAAGGTGTAACCCATCACTTTAAGATAGTGTATGTTAATTGTAGTAGGTGTGTGCTTTATTTCTTGTGAAGAGGAGGCAGTTTTAGAATGTGTTTTTTCCCATAAGAATACACCATATTTGAGTGTTGATAAGGGAGAACAGCTGTTTTTATTGTACTACACATACACATAGGTACATTTCATTATTTACTATTAACAAGCAGAAATTAGGAAGTTATTCGTGGAAAGTTTTTAGTAAATGGCATAGAATGAGGTATTAATTATGACTAATTAAGAGCCAATTTGCTGCTAAAGACGCTAATAAGCAGCTAGCTAACGGCTTTTATGTGTAGCGTAAGATAAAGAGCTACTGTGGTTTCTAATAAAAGATTAAGACGCTCACTCTCTTCTTGCTGCATATTATTTGCATTGTTTCTGTATATTTTGACAACTTATTCACTGCGATGAAGGATGTAAATCAGCTTTTCATGGTGTTTATTAATGTGAGTCACGTCGAGGTTCACAGGATGTGATGTGCTGTGAATTAGGAGGCTTTTTTTTTTTTTTAGAAGCTCCAGCTTCGTGCTTGACACAGTATTGACAGCTGTGGTTGTGTCTCTGAACCTGCAGGTTCGCCATCCACCCGTCATCTGGCGTCATCTCCACGCAGCCCTGGACCAGCCTGGACGCAGAGGTCCGGTCTAAATACAACTTCTACGTCAAGGCCGAGGATTCAGAGGGGAAGTACGGCCTGTCTGAGGTGTTTGTCACCGTCCTCGACATGAACGACCACTCCCCGGCATTCGATGAAAAACTCCTGGAGAAGACCATGATTATTGGTACACCCGTCAGAGTGGAGGTACAGAATGTCAACTCATTTCAACCCAGACGACAAACACTAGCTGTTTGTGATCATACTAACACTTTACATTCAGGACATTATATGGTCCAGGACTGATGATATTTACCCGTAAATGTATGTTTTCTTTTAAAGATCGCCAAAGATTCACCATTTATTGTAGAAAGAAACTGTAAAAATTGACATTATCATCAAAGTTTTTACTTTCCAACAGTCCTTGAACATATCATAGGTCATGCAGGTTTCTGTTAGAAAAAGTGACCAACGAAGCTTAAATTTGTGATATTTCTATCAAAATCTTTTCATTTTATATATTTGTTAAAACAAAAATAAACCATTTGGAATATCTAGATCCTGTTTTAAACTAAAATATCTGCGCTCCTCAGTGCAACTGTGAAACCATGATTGATTTTGCAAAGACAGACATCACGTGACAAATATTCACAGCAGGCTGTTTACACAGAGCTGAGAGGAGAGGACAGGAGATGTTGTAAAAATGCAAATTATTCGCTGTCTATTTTTTTCAACATTCTTAGGCACATGAAAAAGTGTTATATGTATAAATGCCTATTTATTCAAATTTCCAAAATAATATTTATCAGAGAAATTCAACTTCAACTTTTTTTTTTTAATGTTTTTATGATGATTGATGATTTTTACGATATTTTGTTCCCACTTCTAGCCATGTTAGTGCTGATTCCATAGATGTGCAGGACTTATATTCTATTTTATTTTAATTATATTCAACACTTTTTACAGGCAGTGGATGAAGATGCAGAGTCTCCCAACAACGTCATCGAGTACTCCATCATGACGGCCGATCCAGACAACGCGTTCGATATCAACGCGGACACTGGCGAGATCAAGCTGAAGCCGTACATCAAATCCATGGAGATTGTGCAGAATATCACCAGGCAGAAGGACTGCAAGTGGTCTCTGGTGGTCCAAGCTAGGGACAGAGGCTCTCCGTCCTTCAGCACTACAGCCGTGGTCAACATCGATATCACCGAGGCGGTAAGACTTCTTCACACTCGCATCGCTTTCTATTCCCAGCTTTAGGCAACATGAGCTGTAGATTCAAGCAGCTTTACATGTGATAGGCATTATTTTCATGCTGTGCAGCTGCTAATTGCATCCAGCCACATTTCATTCTCTCATATTCTTTAAAGGATAATGCTGGAAATTGTTATGCTTTTTTTTTTTAGCCCCCTGTAGAAACCCAAACCAACATTTTATCCGACTAACAAGTGAAATCTCCGGCTCAGAAGGTGTCAGCTGTTCCTCCTTCGATATCCAGCAGCTAATTTTATCTGTCAGGCGACAAGCCATCTCTCTCCTTGTCATGGAGAAGGTGGCGATTCTCCTTCATTAAAGCTTATAGCTGGTTTGTTGCGTGCAGGCATTTGTTACACCATTATGATGTTGCAAGTTGTGTGTTCTTTCACCTCCCACTCTTCAAAGAGTTTATTATTAGTGTTAGAGCACAGCGACATCTGAATTACATCTGATCAGCACAGAGCCATGACAGGAAATTACTTTGTTACGTTTGATCCATCGAAGCTTTTTTGATAAGAACACAAAACCAAAACAAGGAGACAAAAGAGGCTAAAAAGCTCCATAGAGCTGCAGCTTGTGATAATTTTCTGTGTGCTTCTTACAATAAGCCACATTTTCCCATTAAACCCATTTGCAGCTATGAATGTTAAAATTAAATCATCAATCGAAAGTGAAAATAAATTCTTGTATTCACCTTATTTACCTTAGTTATCTCATAATTCTAAGACAAACTAACGAAAAAAGAGAGCTGAAACTATAACTTCATGGACGTATTAAGTCTTAAAAAGTGTTTTAGTTTGGAAAGTCTAAATAACATGTTGTTAATAAATACATTTCTGTCCAAGCAAGTGACTAAACTGTCCTAGGCAAAGATATTTTTTCACATTTTGGCATCCCAAATGTTGATTTTATCCAGGATTTATAACAGATCTATAAAACATTGAACATCTTAAGGATATCTTATTATAAAATAAATGTTCTAAAAAGGCAGATCACAGTTATTTTCCAAAGATAATAAAAATACAGTCACTAATTCTTCTTTTTCAAAATAAATTACGGTGGCAGTGTCAATCAAGGTTTCGTGTTTTTATCGTTTTTGGAGGATAGTTTTATGGCAGTTTGTAGTGTAAATTCATACTTTTGTTTCTTCACTAGATTCAAATACATTCATTTGAAACAAAGAATAACAGCAGCATTCTCCTTTAAAGTCATTTCATTCACTCATTTACATTAACATTAACGTTTTCCTGTGTTTTCACCCTGTTTTCATTTACTCACGGCATGATGAGGTGACTCGGTGTCTTTGTCTTTGGTGTTGTGTATCGTGCTTTTCAGATCAAAGGTCGAATTGTTACGTACTTCATGGGCCTCAGAAGGCGTCCGCTGACTGTGTTTGGGATTTGTCTCAGCCTTGTCACGTCCCTCATTTTACTAACCATCTGCATTTCCACAATCCTGTACTGTAACTCAGTGAAAAAGTCCAGAATCAACCCTGAGAGTAACTATATCAAAGTGGTGCGCAGAATCAAGTGAGGGGTTTCTGACGCCTGGACTTTGTTATTACTCATTTTACTGGAGCGCTGGAGCACATATGATGGAATAATATAACGTAAAATTATTTTTTTTCACTTTTTGATTGGGTTTTTCCAATAATGTAACATGTTTTTATACTATTGAATCTTTTTTAAACACTTTTTTGTCTGGACTCAGACTATAAGGCTCTCAAAGTGACAAAGATTGATCCCTTTTCTTTGGATTTGCTCACTTAATCTCCATTTTTCTCACACAAGCATGCATTTCACTGCATTTTTATTCCTCACTCATCTGTCATCAGTCACATGCCAAAGAGAGATCCTAAAGCACTGCACTGCCAGACGCATCCCCAACAACTAGCTGTGTGTAGTTCCTAGCTCTGCATCAGCAGCCGTGTGTAGGACATGAGGACGAGTGTGAGTGTAACATTAGCAGACATGTTGTTTGGGCCTCCTCTGTCAGTGCTTTGCATCAATCTCATGCTTGCATGCTTTGAACAAATGTTGCATTAAGGCTTGCATCCCGTCCCTGGGACTCGATTTAAACTCTTTTATTTGTGCTCTTTCACAGACTCCTCTCAAGGGTCCTATGGCGGCCTTTTTAATGAAAAGTAGGGACAATCCTATGACAGCTCTAGGCATGGTCACTGTTGTTATAAGCTTACTGGTAGGGGTGACTGTCTTGATCTCTACGGGTTTGTACATGCGCAACTCAAAGTCAAACAGGATCATGCCGGCTCGTCGCATCATTAAGAGGCGGCCCAGAGACCCCAGGGACCAGCCGCCCTGGAACTTCAAGATGCCTCTCGTCCAATTCAACAACCCCGCTGATAAGTTTCTCATGGTAAATGAGGAGAGAGGCCCCCGACCGAAGCCCCCACCTCCCTGCGCTCCCCCACCTCCCTCCAACACCCGGCCCAGTGAGAGGCCCCGGGCCATCCCGACTATATCCGGCGCCCTGGTCTCAAAGGGCTCCAAAAAGGCGAAATCTAGCCGCCGCAAAGAGGGAAACGTCAGCTCTGCTTTGGTGTCGGAGCTTAAAATGAAGCTGGAGCAGAAAATCATTGAGAGCAACAAAAGTTATTACTAACCGTGTCATACAAAAGTCTTGTTTAAGGTTTTTTGATGCTCTTTGCTCATCGACTGAATTCATGTGATGATCTGGTAGATTATTCATGGATAAATGGTAAAAAGGGGAACCAGGATAGAACAGATATATGTCTTAAGGCGAGGAAATTAAAAGTGGGCATCCTCAGTCGACCTGGGTTAGGTACAGAGAGGAGACGCTGAAGTCTGCCTCTGCTGCAGTGGGAGATAATTCACCACACTGCCATCTTGAGGAAGATTACATCATCTTAAGAGGCACCAGGGAGAGGATTACCAAGACTTACTGTCTATACATAAGTTGCATAACTTCCTCAAAAGTGTACATGTCAAGAAATCCTTTGAAAAATCATGTTTCTTTTTGCTCGGTGGAGCGTGCAGCTGAACAACACGGCCATGAAAGAAAGACACTGCTTCTTATAAAGTGCTAAAGGACCTGTGTGTTGATATTTTTACTGTGTTACATCAGCCGCTTGAACGCTGAGAGGTCGCTCTTTTGTATGATTACAATGTGCCACTGTAGGTTTCCACGGTAACACGAGCTAACAGAGTTGCTTTTATTCTTTTCAGTGTGTTATTCTAGAAAATAAATGCTTTTATATAAATACCATGGGTCCATTTAAATGTATAAATATGCATATATGACAAGATATGAACATGTTGTATCTTGCAGCAGTGAATAAGAAACGGTACAAATGACACATTCATAATTTCAGGAACAGATTACCATGTATATATCCTTCCTTTATAGATGTAGATAATGAAATATTGTCAAATATTTAGGTTCCTCTCACTCCATGTTACGTCAATGCCTTCAAATGTAGGCAACTAAAATGACTTGCTGTTACATCTTGTATCTGACTATATCATTACATGTGACCATCTTGAAAAAGTTGAGAAGAATATATGTCTTAACTATAAATTACACTTGCCTGGTCCTTCAAAGTAACATATTTGTACCGTCTTTGTACTGTCTTGATTTTGAATAAATATTTGAAAATTATTTGGTCTGTCAGGTGAGTTTTTCTATTCTTCCTATGGAAAATGAATCAACAGACTATAATTGTGCCATTTTAAGCATTTTCAGGCATTTTAAACCTTCCTGATTTTTGACCAAAAAATGACATACTATAGTATGATCTTTTTTCAGATTTTGGAAAAGTCAGGCTTTGTGTTTTTCTGTCATTTCTGGAAAAATTATACTACTACATGTATCAACAGAGTGTAATAACACCATTTGAGCATTTCAGGCTATTTTAAAATTTTAAGACTTTTTCAAATTTTGGACATCTACTAATATCCTGCTTTTCTGTAATTTCTGGACACATTATACTCTAATATGATTCAACAGATTATATAATTCATAAACTTTTCAAATTCGACCACCTTTTAAAGAAACATCCCATAATAAGGTGTTATTCTGTCCTTTTTCAAATAGTTTCACCCTGACACGCATCAACAGACTCGAATAAAGCTATCCTGCGAATTTGGTGCATTTTTAAAAGACTTGAAATTTTTCGGGAAAAAAAAATCGACATGCTATAGTAAGAATTTTTGAAAATTTGGCCATTTTTCAACATGGTGTTTTTATGTCATTTCTGGATAGATTAGGCTCTAATATGTATCAACACACTGA
>CAFUXE010001362.1:12332-45713 GCA_903364295.1 Serranus cabrilla
CATTTATTTCTGCTGATAACTGAAGGATTTGTTTGTGTCTGCAGGATGCAGCGGTCAGGTGACTGTGACTCAGCCTGCAGTAGTGACATCTGCTCCAGGATCCACTGTCACTATCAGCTGTAAGACCAACCCGGCTGTTTTTTACAACTTGCTTGGCTATGAGTTTTTGCACTGGTATCAACAGAAATCTGGACAAACTCCAAAGCTTCTAATAAGACTTGTGAGCACACGTGAATCAGGAACAGCAGCTCGGTTTAGTGGCAGTGGAAGCAGCTCTGACTTCACTTTGACCATCACTGGAGTTCAGACTGAAGATGCAGCAGTTTATTACTGTCAGAGTGTCCATAAAATAAACAGCGTTTGGTCGTCTACACAGTGATTTGTCGTCGTACAAAAACCTCCCTCAGTCAGACTGCAGAGACTCTGAGCTGTTACAGCAGGAAGCGACTGCAGCTGCTGAAGAGGAAGAGACTCTGACACAGACCACTGAACACAGAGCTGACACTCACCTCTACAAGCACCAAATAAAACACATTAACATTTCTTAAACAACCAGATATGCAAAATATTATCTTTATATAAACGTTAAGACATCATCAATCAACATCAATTTCTACAATTACATAGACACTAAGACACATCTTATTGGATTGTCCTTGGGTTTTAAAACACCCAACATCTCATTAAAAAGTAGCTATTTAGTGGCGTGGAATCTTTTTGAAGAATGTGATAAAAGCATCTCCACATCATCCATTACAAGCAGTGGAAAAAGCGCACAAGGTACAAATTTTATCCTCTTGATTTTTTGACTCCACTGAATGTTTTTGGAAAGCTTTTTGATTTTAAGATCACAATATTATATATAAACATTGTTGTCACTTTATAACATCTAATGCATTATAGATGTTACAGTATAGAGAACCATGACCAACTTAAATGCTATTTATACATTAAATCATCAGTAATAAACCCAATGACTGACTGACTGACGGGGTCAGTAAGTTCTTCTGAATCAAAGTCTTTTGCTTGTATTTGAGTTTTTTTAAATTGTGGTATTGCTACTTTTATCTTATCCGCTCTTTTGTTGTGATTTGGTTAGATTTCGCAAGAGGGCGGTGTTGATTAGATTACAAGCAGACATTGAACGTATCATCACAGTGTGATCCAGCAGCAGCGGGGGACTGTTGAATTTACATAGAAGTCCATGTGTATAATATGAAGAATCACTGCATATCAAGTCATATCATGTCAGATCTACTTTCCTTCCTTTGAGTTTTATAGCACATTTACGCTGTTATGTAAAAAGGGTTTTGTGTTGTGTTGTGTTTCCGCGTTCTTTTGGGGAAGTTGATCTTTGGCCTTCGCGGAAGGGAAGTTTCTCTTGTCTGCAGCGCTGTGAAGACAAGAAAGAATCACGTGCCTCCAACCCGCCCCCGCGCTGTTTGTCAGATTGCACTTTCTTTAAATTCACGAGTCACTTATGATTGAAGGTTGCTGCTCGTAAAGTGTGAAAATGAGCGATACGAGAAGAAAAGCCTTAAAAACAGTTCTTCAGTTGACGAGTCAGCTCCTGTGGGTATGTAACACTTTATCAGTCTTTTCAGTACGTTGTATTGCTTTTGTTTTCTCGTACTTAATATTGCCAGTAATATAATATATAACTATAAGTATTAATAAACTTACTGTTTTATATATATATATTTTAAACAGCTACAATATGATGAAAGCACCTCTGATTGTTGTTTGGGAATCTCAGCGTTTGTGTTTAAGCCTCACATGCCCAATGTCATGTGACATGTGACACACCTGAAGACACACACTTTATGTACACTATCTTTAACACACTTTTTACTTTCATAATGCTCCTTTTTTTGACTCATGTACTGCAATCATGTTCTGTTTTTCTAATGATATTTCTTATTTTTAGTTGTAGAGTAATCTGGCTCTCTCTCAGTTTGGAGTCTTCCTTTTCTTTTTACTGATATCCTACAATGCAGAAGTCATTTGAAACTTTCCCTGAAAGGGTGAGATTCAGAACCAGTTTAAAGGTCAAGCATGTGTACCTGTAAATATACAAGGACTTGATGCTTGTAGTTTATTAGACTGAACCATATACATGTATATAATCATTTCTCAAAACCAGAGGTGGAAAAAGTTTTAATATCCCTGAAAGTACTTATGCCAAATGTGTCTTGTATGCCAGGTTTACGCCTTTTGTTTATATTATCTTCTTTTGCCTCTCTGCATACTGTTTTTACAGTTCTTATTACTGTATTATACTTCTTCTATTCTCAAGCATTTTGTAAATCACTTGTAACATTGTTTCTATATGTGCTATAGACATAAAGTTATTATTTGTATTATTCATTACAGAGGAATAGACAAATTGTGTGAAAATCAAGAACAACAAAGCTGGTCCAGATTCATAAAAACAAACATGCAGAATTAGAACTTAATAAAAATAATTTTTCAGATGGAACAGTTTGATATTTTGAAAAACGCAAGTATTTGATGATGGGTCACACATATCAATAAAATGTCAAGGATGACATAAGAGACTTTTTTCCATTGTGGGTTGCGATGTAAAATAAATAAATAAAAGCAGATGCAGACCATATACCGTCTATGATGCAAACATCCACTTGCCTATTATACCCACATCTAATCCTTGCATTAAATGCAATATGTATGATCAACAATAAACGTCCTGAAAGAAGAAATATAAAGAATGAGTTGAATTAAATAAGATGATGAGTGTATATATCCAAATTCCCATAAAATACTAATATATTAATCTGTCAACTTTTTTTTCCCATGCACTATAAAATCTACAAATGAGTCTGCAGCATTAGATTTATGAGATCCTGCAAGTATGTGCATGGGTGTGCTACTAGATCTTATTTAATTCCAAGCAAAATAACAAAGCATAATTCCCAAACTGTCAAACTATCCCTTTTAAAGGTGTTGATATGCCAAAGCCATCAGCCTCAATGGATTCTTTTTATTTCCAGGTGGTGGGGGTGGTGGTTGGCCTGAGTGGAGTCTACCTGCTGATGAACTACAGGAACAGGAGTTTATTCCTTTCTCATGACTACATCACCCTGCCGGCTATCCTCGCTCTCGCCACTGCTGCGATCCTTGTGGCCAGTGGCTTTCTTGGCTCCTGGCTGAGCCTTAAGGACTCCAGCTTCATGCAGGGACTGGTAAGGGCTGTGTGTGTCTGGAAGTGCATCAGTGTTAGGACTCCATATAATGACTTGATTTCTTTTCCAGTTTGTTTATCTGCTAGTTTTGGTCTTCTGTCTGGAAAGTACAGCTTCAGCGTTGGCTTATTTTCACTCCACGACGGTAATAAAAGTCACACAAACATTCATGTGCACTGAATAGTTGTTCTTTCATTGCACTGCAGTCACTCTGAGGAGAAATTAGTTTTTTATGTGTTGTGTGTCTCTTTTGTTTAGCTGGATTCAGAGACAGCTCCTCTCAGTGTGGTGTTTAAGAATTACACAGGCAGCAGCCAGGACCCCAACTCACGAGCTGTGGACGCAACACAAGAAGAGGTGTGTTCAGTCATAACTCATGCATTAAAATACCCCAAACATGTTTGTAACTGGTCTGCAAAATGTATATGCCCAGAGCATATACCTTAACAGAATACCAATATAGCCTATATTTTGCTTTGGTAAATACTGCGAGTGGCAAGGACATGAAAACAAGCAGCATCTAACAACTAACGACTTTCTGCCAAGGCTAACGGTGCATTCATGTGCTTCTCCAAATGTGCCATTCCCCAAATTGGGAAGTGCTGTGGTTCATTAGCTTAAGTTGTAATTTGGAAAGAACAAGGCTGCTACAAAGCTGATGTGGTGTATTTTATACCTCAGAGGGAGAAACGGCTCAGGTGAAGAAACATGAAAGGAATATTTGATGGGGAAGCTAATTTTTCCAATTATCCCGACACAACATGAATGTAACACAAATGCCCTATCTCGAAATGTTAGGAAGAGAGGAAAATTATTTGTGTATCCGTCCCTTGATTCAGATCCACTCCACAGTTAAATGGGTTTTCCCTTGGTCCATGCCACACCTTTCCACCAAGATTCCTGAAAATTAGTATCAGTATTGAAGTGCTTTGAGTTTAACTCTCTCTAACGGCCACTAGCTGATTTGAAAATAGAAAACTCCCATCTTCCTTTGTTGGCAATTTGGAAATGTATATTTTCCCATTAAGAGGTATTTCTCTTGTTTAACTGCTGTTTCAAACAACACTCAGCTGTGTCATACAATACCTCACATCATTTGAAAATGAAGTGATTTGGAATTTTGTCTTTTGACTCCCTTTAGCTGCAGTGTTGTGGTGTCCATGACTACAGGGACTGGCTGGAGACCTCCTGGTTTAACCGCACCGGAGACCTCAAGGTTCCTCACAGCTGCTGCAACTCTACTTTCCCCTCCTGCAATGGCACCGTGGACCAGCCGAGGCAGCTTTACACGCAGGTACACATTAGCATCCCAGTAAACTCTTAAATATAAAAAGGCTCCATCATGAATGTTTGATTGGACCCATCTGTGTCTCCTTCAGGGCTGCCAGGTGATGCTGGAGAGGAGCTTACAGTTTGTGCTGAGTTTTATCATCTGGGGCTTCCCGCTGGTTTTTCTGGTGGAGGTGCAAGATTTTGTAACATTTTATAACTGTGTATTCTGTATACAGGATTGTTTGCCATTTTCAATCAATAATTCCTCAAAGATGCGTTAATTATTACTTAAAATGTGTTTTAGACCAAACAATGAAAATATTCTCAAATGGTTTTTATGACATCTTATGAAATCTGATCATTCCATTTACTGTTTTAATCACATTTATATTGTGAGATGGAACGACTTGGTTAGGTTTGTGATGTAGTTTTTAATTATTATCCTAATGAAAAAAATGTGTTTGTTTAATCTGGCTGTTAACCAGAGGTACTATTCTCTTCTCTGTCTTCTTGTCATGCAGATTGTTTTGTTTCTGACTATGGCTCAGCTGATGAAGGACCAACCACTTACGGATTATCAAGTACTGGACAAAAACTAAAGGCACTGAGAAAGCACTGCACTTTAATAAGGCATACTTAATTGTGTAAATATATGTCAAATTATGATTGAGATTGTTGATAGAATAATTATTCCTGAGCTGCAGATATTTCACCTGCCCCACTAGCACTGATTAATACTTCAGTACACTACAAAATATGACATGAAAATAGTGAAATATAATTAGTACAACGCAGTCTTTGTTATTTCTGACACTGAAACGAATACAATGGTTTATTGCTTTAAATATACTGTTGCACCAATGAGTCTATGTATTTGTAGACTCGCTGTTATATGATCCTGCTGAGTGAAAATAAAATGCTACATCCAGTTTTTGTTTGGACCCCAGAGCAGGGACAGGACCCCAGTGAATATACACAAAAGGGAGTTTACTTACAAAATCACAATAAAATGTAAGGAGAAAGAAGTGGAAGCAGGAGGTCAGCAGAGGCAGAGCAGGGAATCGCACCAAAAACCTGCAGATACGAAAAAACAGTGAGCATGAAGTCCAAAAAATACACAAGGTAATATACTTAGCTGGGAGATTGTTGGTACTACCAAAGAAAACTGGACTATCTGGCACTGATGTGCAGTTGAATCCAAGTTAATGTAGTCTGAGGTTGGTTTCTGCTCAGCCGCCAACTACGCAGTCCTGCCACACACACATGCCCTGCAGAAAAAGACAGAAAAAAAAAAGTAAAGGGAAGGAGAGCAACAACAGAAAAATACAACTAAGATCCAAACAGAATCAGAATAAAAGCGCAAATAATTTTCAGTGATTGTATAACACCTTCTGTACCTGTGTCTGGATATGTGTCATTTGCTACAGTGTAGCTCTGTTAAACAAATCATAATATGTGACATGAAGGTTTGTATCTGGGTACAATATGGTAATTGTGTTATACTTTATTCTTAAATGAAGGTGAGGTTTTCTTGTTTACACTTTTTTGTTTACACTTTTTAAATTGTATGTGTAATTGTTGTTATATTTGTCTGAAATGGACACAAACCAATAGTTAATTTCTGAAGGGACAACATTAAACTTAACTAAACCTAATTTACTGTACTGTGCTGTTTGTTGCACTTGCATTGAAAATGTCATGGCCTGAATATCTGTCCCCTGTATGTACTGCATTTCATAGCTTGTATTTGTGTCTTTTATTTGTAACAATATAATTAAATTGAGCTTATAACAAACTAATTAGCTTGGCTGAATGATAAATGTAAAATCAATACAAAAATCCAATAGGTGCAGAAGTGCTGAAATGGTAACCCTTCTCTTTGCTACAGCTGTTTGCTCATGCAATGAAAATAAGAAATACAGAACTCACCATGAAGCATTGTTATACAGCTTTATAAGACTAAAAGCATATCATGTCAAATATAAGTAATATGGGCTATGTAGTCCTTGCCAAAAAGATTCACAGATAAAGAAAAGTTCAGTAGGTTATGTAGTCATATCTGGTGACAATTACCTACCTACCTACATACCTACCTACCTATCTATCTATCTATCTATCTATCTATCTATCTATCTATCTATCTATCTATCTATCTATCTATCTATCTATCTATCTATCTATCTATCTATCTATCTATCTATCCATGCATGCATGTACATTCGCCCAAAATTAATGTTAGGACATAAAAAAATAAGTGTTATCATATCTAAAGGGTTGTTTACATGAATCCAGTCAGTTTAATGTTGATTATGGACGTTGACCATAGGCTGTATGATGTTAACCCACGCTGTCTCTTCTGCAAAGGCGTGGCTGGGCGCGAGTGGGCGTGGTGGGCCTTTGTCACGTAGCTCCTTCCTTTTTCCTGCTCGGTTTCTTCGCTACGGGAGCCTGACTTGGAGGGAAGTGAACGTCGCGCAGAAAGGGGGAAAATAGGAGACGAGAGGAGTAAAACAACTATCCAACAAAAAGCTGGTAATGCTTAAATTGTTGAGAAATGTCTCCTGAAGCTGCTCGGCTGTATGTTTTGATATTTCGATGTTGTCGGTTAGTAAAATGCGAATGACTGCCATGCCGCTCCTGCGGCCCGTGGAGCCACTGGTTAGCTTGCGGTTGCTAACATTAGCCTGTGTGGCCTTTTAGCAGGCCGTTGGGGTTTAGGCGCGGGGACAGACATGCATTCAACGAACGCTCTCCAAAATTGGGGCTCGGTGCTTTACGTTAGCTAACCGACACTAGATAGCCACGTTAGCTTTCCCCTTAAGCAACCTCACAAAAATATGCCCACCTGTATGTAACGTTTAACCTAGAATAGTAATTGTGTATCTTGTTTTCTGTCGAACCTGGTTGGACACATGCTTACCCTTCTCACCGGCGGAGGGAGGGTGCATGCAGCTAGCTAACGTTAGCTTGCAATGTTAGTAAGGCTAATCAGGCCTCAGCACGTTTTAGATTGTTTACGACCAGCTCGCAATTAACTGGTAATACAAACAAGAATTCACCATTAATAATCAGTTTGTGGCTACAGAAGTTAATGTTATGTTGTGATATTAATGTGAATGCTAGCCTCCATTAATGGCCCAGTCAGTGGCGTTAACATGAAGGCAATATCGCTCCAGCCGTACTGTTAAGTAACACATTGTGCAGGTGCTGTCGTAAGGTTGCTTATCCAGTGTACGCAGGTAAAATTGTGAGACACTAGCTAATATTTTCACTGTACTTAGCAGTTGCTCACTCAAATACTGTGTGTGCAATTTTGAACCCCATACATGCCACAGCTCCAAACTGACACGCCTCTTTCCACTGTGTACTAAACACAATACTAGCACACTCTGCTAGATTTCCACTTCGACTGGTGCTCATAGCTTAAAGTTATAGGAATACATGATATAGAATTATGCTGTCTTCATTGCTGTCTGAAATAATAAAAACATACATTAGCGATTGGATAGAGACCTGCATCTATTATACATGTATTTACTAACCCTGATTTCACCTTATAATCAATGTTTTGTTTGATCAGGAGGTTCCCATCCTGCATGTTTACTACGACCACACTGTCACATGTCAGCAACATTTAATACAATTTGTATAGGAAATTGCTGGCCACCTTCTGTTTATGTCCTATATGAACCAATTTGACCATCACAAGTCTGATCACCTTGTTTAGCTGAAATGGCCACAGCCCAGTCCACAAATACTGCCGATAATACCAGTAATAATTGCTCGGTTACACGCTATCTAATTTCATGATACACCGTTGGTTACAAAAAAATGCAGTACAAGCTACCAACAGATATGACTCATATCTGCAGTGAGATGAGATGGTAAATGACAAGCCCTGTACACTCATGGAAGCATGCAATGGATACACACAATGATATTAATTGATCATTAGAGAATTAAGCCAGTTTCGATTCTGTAAACTGTGTTTTTATCTCTGTGTGTGACCCTTTCTACTTCAGTCATCTGTTTGTCACCAGTTTGTTTGTCGAGTGTACGTACTCTTCATGTAATGTTTTTCCTCCAAAAAGCTTGCCTGTTTGCTTATTGCCACGCTGAC
Source organism: Serranus cabrilla (assembly GCA_903364295.1). Lineage (NCBI taxonomy): Eukaryota > Metazoa > Chordata > Actinopteri > Perciformes > Serranidae > Serranus > Serranus cabrilla. Next base: position 20,928 of record CAFUXE010001362.1, read on the forward strand.
TGGGTTGTTTGATTTTGTCCTCAGCCTCAGGAGCAGTGAAGTGTCTTCATGGCAGTTCGTCGAGGACACATTAAGTTCTTGAAAGTGAGTATGATATCTCAGCTCCCATTTCAAAGAGCACTGCAGTGTGTGATCATTTCAACTGAATGTAAGCAATCAGCACAATCAGATATTTTGGTGTTTACATGGTTGACAAAAATTTAGTCGTATGGTAGTATAATAATTTCATCACAAAAGGGTTTCACTTCTTACTGAAAATTGGACAGAAGTTATTTATAAATTATTATAAAAGCATGTCCCTACTGTTCACATGGATCTGTTGTTATTTTTGCTGGCTCTGATGATTTTGTATTTGAAGTGATACAGCATTAAGATAAATCAAAATCATTCACATGCCAGCTCCCACCAGCTATGCCTGTGTTTACTGGTTTAATACAGGACTCTCATTCATCCTCTCAGGCAGTGTGTGTTACCCACCAGAATACACAATCACAACCCTTCTCTTGCATGAATGGACCTCTGTCAGGTTGACCGCCAGACTGGTTCCCTTTGCAGGCCTGATCCCATTTCAGCCACCAGCAAATGCTCTGCTGAACAGATAGCGGGAAAAAACTTTCTTTTTTTTTCTCGTTCTGAAGCAAGGTTCCATTCTTGTTGTGGACACTTTACTTTGTTAACTAATCTAACAACCTTTTAGACTGATTATCAGACTAGACTGCAGGCTGGCATGTGATACAGGTCATCCGGGGTTTAAGGAGTTGCTTACCTTCTTTGCAATTGTGAAACTTGTGCATGGCGTTTCATTGTTCATATTTAAAGTTGGCACAGTGTGAACAACAGCATATCGACCAATTTGCAGCTTAAATCCAGTCATGTCCTTGTGTAATATGATAAATAAGTGAGCGTTTCATGTTTTTCTTTTTCATTAAAACCTTAAATTACACAGCACAGTTTTCAACCAACTATTGTTCTTCAGGTCTCACCAAGAATTAGCAACAAAACACTTGGCCAGTGCAGAAATTGATGCACAATAGATAAGCATTAGCCTCTGGTGAATTGATCTGATTTTCTGCTCTGTCAAAGGTAGTTGGTAGTCAGCAGTCAGCCAATGAATCGGTACATCCCTACTTTTTTTGCACGGTGAATTATTGAAACAGAAATCAGGCGACATGTCATTTAAGCTCTTGTTCTGCAGACCCTGTGTACTTATCTTGCTTTGTGTTTTTCGGCCCACCAGGCTGAGCCGCAGGAGGTGTATGACATGTCGAATGGTTATGAAGACCACATGGGAGGGGACGAGGCGAAAGACGCCAAGACCAACCTGATAGTGAACTACCTGCCCCAGAGCATGACGCAGGACGAGCTGCGAAGCCTCTTCAGCAGCATCGGGGAGGTGGAGTCTGCCAAGCTGATTCGAGACAAAGTTGCAGGTATGCTACTCTCTGAAGCAATAAGACCTGTGACAGACCAGATGGACATTGAAACACAAGATTTTGTTTTAAATGGCAAATGATTTGTGTTACAGCCTCTGAATATATCAGTGGTGGTCTAGCTTTATGACCTAAGGAATAGTTTAGCCTAACACTCATTTTGAAAGATGATCTTATTGGCAGGATATTTACTGGAGGCCTGTTTTTTGGTCCTCTTACGCCTCAGTGATTTTTTATAATGTAATTTTTATTTGAAAGAGACCCCAAATTTATTTCCTGTTTGGGTTGGGTCGTACTTTGCTCAGTTGTCACCACCACAGATTTGTTTTGATTTATTCCAATCAGTCCTGCAGACAGTGTTTGTTTGTTTGTTTAGACTAGCATGCAATGTTAAGATTTGTTTTTGTTTTTAAATATTTATTTGTTTGCAGATTTTTTTGAACTATACAACGTTTTTTTGTTTTATTTTATTGTTTTCCTTTTTTTTTCTCTAGGCCACAGTTTAGGGTACGGATTTGTTAACTATCTTAACCCTAGTGATGCAGACAGAGCTATCAGTACACTGAATGGACTAAGGCTACAGTCCAAAACTATCAAGGTAACGTGCAATAAGGTGTTCTACACTTCTCAAAGCAAAGATGTCATGTCATTTAACTCTCCTGTGGCTCCTGTGCTGTCCGCTAACTAGCTAGTACATGTCAGTCCGAGGAAGTGATACTGCTTTTACAGCTCACTTACTGCCTTATCTGACATGTCTGTTGAGTTTGACTTTAATTTTACTTATTTTATTTGACACATTCTGTCAAATTGAATGTATTTCATGTGTTTAATTCCTAAAAAAAAGTACCTTTTTCGATCAGCATGATTTCCTTTTTTTGTTGCTGTAAAGTTCTTTCATGCTTCTCATTTTTGCTCAGACCGAAGACTTAATACCTAAAACCACATCAGATTATTTTATTCAGTCTTCTTTTATAGTCCAAAAGTGTTGTTTTTTTCATTCAGATGAATAAGTTGATGATTATAACTTATTAAACACATCATATAAACCTCCCCCAAATTTATATATTTGAGTACGCATTGTTCTTTTAATAGTTTTTTTGTTACTTTGTTTTGTACATTTGTGTCAGTAGAGTTTTAATCGGGCAACCGTTGCCTCCCGCTGCTAGGTTTCATACGCACGACCCAGCTCTGATACAATAAAGGATGCCAACCTGTACATCAGTGGCCTGCCAAAGGCCATGACCCAGAAGGACGTGGAGGATATGTTCTCCCGTTATGGCCGCATCATTAACTCTCGTGTACTTGTTGACCAGGCCACAGGTACGACAGGTGAATGACTTCCTTACTTTTCAAAAATGATCTCTAACATACAGTACCCAATCATGCTACCATCAGGATAGACGGTCAACAGCTCCTCTCTTATACCCAGGCGCGTCCCGCGGGGTGGCCTTTATCAGGTTTGACAAGCGGGCCGAGGCAGAGGAGGCTGTCAAAAACCTAAACGGCCAAAAACCACCCGGAGCCTCTGAGCCAATCACAGTGAAATTTGCTGCCAACCCAAACCAGGCGAAGAACACACAGCTCATCTCTCAGCTCTACCACAACCAGTCCCGGCGCTTCGGAGGCCCCGTTCACCACCAGGCGCAGAGGTTCAGGTGAGCAAAGTTGTTTATTCTTTGTACACAGTGGGTTGGACTTTTTATTATTAATTAGCAACTCTCGTTAGAACTGTTTTTTGCTACTTTTAGACTCCTAACTTAAATGGTTGGTGATGACTTGTCTTTCCCCTGATTTAACTGCAGATAGTCAGTATACATAACAGGAGGAAAGTTTAATCCAAAACATATTGAAGCCCACCTTGCACTCAAGTCCACTTTGAATATATTGCAGTAGAAGAGACAATTTATTTGCATTCCAAAAGTTTGGTCAAAGTTTAACCTCCCTTTTAAGTTGCAAATTTAAAAAATTGAGACATATAAGAAACATGATCCCAGTGTTGAACTTTGCTTTATTGTTGTCAGTGTTGGAAACAAGTGATTAAAACAGTTCTTGAATGTATCAGAAAGTATTGCCATGTAGGACTGTAGTTTAATGTGTATAGGTTAATGAGAAACCACACTGCGTAGTGTTTGGGTTAGGGTTAGGCAAATCCAATTCAGCCAGCACAGAGCACAATGCTGGGGGTCGGATCCTTGACACCCGGATGCTATCACAGGTTTAACCCAGCGCTGCTGAAGGCAAACAGCCAGCTGTATGTGATGTGCTGCAGCAGTCAGTATGTCGGTGTCTATTTGATATAATGGCACCTGCCACAAATAAAGGAAATATTTGTATATAACTGTATATGTTATTTCTCACTTTTCTATGCAGTTTATATATTATGCAGCTAAATAAGTCAGAAAGACTTACTGACATGCAATGTGCATTGTTTTTGGAAACATGTCTCAGTTTCTAGAAGTGTACGGTTCAGCTTTCGGTGTTAGTGTTTAAAAAGTAAACAAATTGTAATATTTAATATGTTTTCATTTACAGGTTCTCCCCCATGGGTGTTGATCACATGGGCGGCATGGGAGGCGTCGGTGTCCCCGGGAACTCCACCTCCGGCTGGTGCATCTTCATCTACAACCTGGGCCAGGACGCAGACGAAAGCATCCTCTGGCAGATGTTCGGCCCCTTCGGCGCCGTCACCAACGTCAAGGTCATCCGAGACTTCAACACCAACAAGTGCAAGGGCTTCGGCTTCGTTACCATGACGAACTACGAGGAGGCGGCCATGGCCATCGCCAGCCTGAACGGCTACCGGCTCGGAGACAAGATACTGCAAGTGTCCTTTAAGACCAGCAAGGGCCACAAGTAGAGAGAGCTGGACAATCGGGTGTAGAGGAGAGATGGAAATGACCTGCGCCAGGCTTTTATAGCAGAGAGCAGAAGTTTGAGTTTTTTAAGTCTGGCACATCTGTTTGGGTTTTAGTGTATTCAGAGTTAAATAAGATGTTCACTCTTCTGCACCTTTGTACTTGTCTAAAAGAGTGGCTAGGCAGATTTTTTTTCTTTTTATTTGTTTTTTCACTCATGCGAGGGGCTTGAGACACTCAGTAGTTAAATTTTTTAGTGAGGGGATGGAGAGGGCAAAATCCCATGATGCCCCCAAGGTAACTTTTTGAAAATTATCTAAAAGGCTAAAATGCTGTCCGTCTGTGTTGCATGTTTAACTTTGGGGATTAGATAGAGGAGGCACGCAAATGTTTCTTAGCAGTGAGTGCACGGAAAATACTTAGCATAAGAAATGCCCTGCAAAGTGTCTAAAGAAGGAGAGGAACAATAATTTGCTCATAGCCAGTGGTCGTTTTGTTTAGAAAAAGCAGTGCTCTGTTCTGGATCCTCGTCATAAGTAGAAATAGATGCCTTAAATTATCATCCAGTGGACACAGACCTACAATACCACTCACTGTCTCGAGTCAATCTGAGAGCAAAGCACTTTTAACCAATCTGCTTTAGGTTACTATGAATATCAGTCTTTTCGATGTAAATCTATGACTTTTGCTCTCCCTCCTAACAGGTTAACAGTTTTAAACATGACAAGTTTTGGAGGGAATTGTTTTTGTTTTGTTATCCCTGTGTTAAAGTGTCTTTTTATTCTAAGTTGTATTTCAGGAGAGTCCTGTTGAATATGAACCCCAGTGAATGAGTAGGGAGTTAAGATGGACCAAAGGCAGGGAGAGATTTGATCCTATTACCACAGAGGAGTTTTATGAGAAGATTCAAGGTAATTTTTTACCTTTTGTTTGCATTTTTTTGAAGAGGTACTACGGTTATATCTGATGCTGACTGAGAGCAACATCGCTTTAGCTCAGTATGTCGTTCTGATTTATTTTTTCTTTTACAGTTAATTTGCTTTCTTTTTGTTTTGAACTTTTTTTTTCTTTCTGAAGGCTTAGATTTCTATTTGTTACAATGTAAGTTACAAACTTGTTTTATCGAGTGCTTATCTTAAGTTTGGAGAGAAATTAATGGCCTTTGTTTATGATTTCAGTTTTAGATTTGCTTTTCTTTTCTTCCTTTCTTTTCTTTTGGTTGTTTCACTTTGAGCATAAACCATTAAATTTTATTTCTTTTTGCCGAATGTTTTGTTTGGTTTGTTTCTTTTTTGATTTAACTTTTTTTTAATATTTGGTTTTATTTAGGTTTGGTTAATAATTTTGTTCTCTTATTTTTGCTGTTAGTAAAAAAATCCCTGATCAAGCAAAAAATAGGCTCCTGCGGCAGAAACGCATCGAGCAGCAGCAAAGAGCAGCCTGCAGTAAGCTGCCTGGCAATGTCCATGAAAAGTGAGGCCGTTTGATTCTGTGGCAAAGGGTCACCAAACTAAACGTTGAGCGGAGCCCTGTGACGCGTTGACTGGTGGTACAAAGAATTTTGTCCCCCCTGAAACGCATAAACATGCATCCTGGCTGCAGAAATGTCTCTATTCATGCAGTGAGCCACACTTTGCTGCTGCTTTGTGTGTTTCCACTGGAGGCTCTTTGAATATCTGAGACAGGTTTAACATTTTTGCAAGATAAACAATATATGGACCAATGTTAGTTGTTAGACTAAAGCTTATTTAACCTGTGCACAGACACTTGACGTAAAAGGGATATATCTCTAGATTGAACTTCTGAAGAGAAACATAACTGAAGCTGTGCAAAGACTCGTAAGGTACCGTTTTTTTTTTCCGGCAGTTGTGAGTTGAAGATTGTCAGACTTGTATATTGACATCTGACTAATTATGTCTCCTTTTTTATACCCAGCTGTTTGGTGAGGGCCAATAACACTCAGATTTAGTTCCTCAGTCCGAGTGTAGTTATCCAGACTGAAGCCAGGTTTGTTGTGCATCAGCTGTGTTTGATATTTCAACACGATGAATACATATTCACTGTTCGCTTAGAGGCTTCGCTTTTAGACCCAAAGCCATTGCTCCTGTCTTGGGGAGGACTAATTAATGGAGATTATGTTTTACTAGTGAGGCTTGTGAAACACTTCTTATGTCATCCATTCAGAAAAGATCATTGGCATATTACCGCTCATCTTTTAATAACCATTGGCCACAGTTTTTCTAGATTTAACCTGACTGCAAGTTAAGCATAGGAGTCACTTGGTGCATCATTTTGGAAACACTACCGGCTCACACATTTTAGAATTGGCTTTTATAAATATTTTTCCCCCAGCAACAATTTCCCTGTCACGTTTGCATGCCCCACTCCAAAAGGAGTAATCTGATTACAAGCTTCAGATTCGGTCTTAAAAGTGCTTTCTGATTTAGTATTTCCATCTTATTTTTGTGTCACAGTCCTTAACTTTGTGCAATATTTCGTGACTTGCTTGGAGCAGGTAATAGAAAGTTGTCATCTTTTATATCATTTCTTTTTTTCTACTGACGTTTATGTTACTGCTTATTTTTTCAGCAGTCTAGTTGGAATTGCATGAATGATGCAAGTGAATTTGTTTTAGGGGCAGTCAGAATAAACTGCATTCCGCCTTAATTTATAAGTGGGAATGATGTATTTTACATCGGAGGAGCCGCGAATATTTATTTGACAATGTATGTGGTCGTACTTGTTACTTATTGGAGTGTTTTTAATGGATTATTTGTTTTCTTGGTTTTGAAGGACACTAAGTTAAAGTCCATTAAATGTCTTCTAACATTGAACCATTTCAATAAAAAACATGGTGGCTTTTCAGATTTGAAAGAATTAAATGTCTGTTCAGAAGCTTGTTGTGATGTTATTGACAAATATTGTCTGGCCATTCACAGTTTGAATTTTAATTTGTTTTTCATGATACTTAAGTCAGAATTGTTATAGGATAACTTTTACAAATTTTCTCCTCAGCATGGCAAGAAGTAAAAAATGAGGGAACACATCTTGTAAAGTCTTCATCTGATCACGACACAGACTCAGTTATTACCTCCTGAGGCCAGACGGGGGAGACATCTGCACATTTACTCACACATTTTCTGCAGCACTTCAAGTGGCTGCTGTACTTCACTTCATGAGCGAAATTTGAATAAGGAGGAAAAGCTGCATCTGCCTTAATGCAAGATAGAGATACAATTTTGTGACATTTCCAATCATTAAAGCTAAACCAACTATTTCAGATGTTTTGGAAAGAAGCGGGAGGATTTAAATGGTTCAGAAATCTGTGACGTGAAGTTCTTGTGATGAAGCCGTGTATCAGTCTTCTACCTGTGAAGTCTGCATGTTTCTGAATGGAACGTATTCACTGTAACCACACATGCTAATGTAGTGATTACTCCCAATGTGTCAAACTAAACCTGATGCCTTCAATAACAATGTTGAGTCTTTACAGACGTGGCTGTAAACACCAACTTGACTTGTTTGCGAATGGTTACAGCCACGTGAGTAATTCTAGTTTCTTGTAGATTCGGTCAATGTTATGTAAATATAACATGACTAATGTGAGTGGAAAAAGCTGAGCATTTTCTAACCATTTATCACCATTTATTTTAACTGATTAAAAGTCGGGTTCAGGCTGATGTTTGGTATATTTGTCACAAGTTTATATCTAAAAGTAAAAGTTAAATGGTTGACATTTGCATTTTTGAGCGACTCTAATATTTGCTGTACCCATGGTAAAAGTAGTGCCTAACTTATGTAAGGCATAGCAGGCCTTAGCAAAGTTCTACAATTTTGTAGAATTAAGTGTAAAATAAAAGCACTCATTGACCAAAATTGGAGTACAGAGGTTTTTATTTTAAAAAAAATCAACACAAAATTCAAATTATAGGTATAAAAAACAAATGTTTGACTGAATGTTTGTCTAAATATGTTTGATCAATGTTGCTTTAACATCTACCCATAAATACCTTAGCTAACATAAAGGTTCACTTTAACAAAATATATTTGTTCTCTGTCAAGTCGGTTTTTAACTTTCAAGTCTTTCAAGTTCTCAGAATTATCGTCAAAACTGAGGTCATGTTAAGGCAACTCAAAACCTTGATCAAACTTCATCAGTGCAGTCCGACTGTGAACGTCTAAGTGTCACAGCTGAAAGATAAACGCTATCTAATGCATGTCATTGCAACACATGTCTGCAGGTGCATTCAGAGTGTCTGATTAAGATTTAGGTTACATGTGAAACTTAATGCATACAGTATGTCAAGTAATGAAGGTTTTCGGCATGGCACAGGCAAAATCCTTTAAAGCCGCTAAACCCTGACACCACAAAACACTCAAATGTCTCATTTACGACGGGAACTAACAGGATTTTATCCAAACTGGAGTATTTCAGGCTGATGGTCCCTTTGACCCTCAGAGGTGTGTCTGTGCTGTTGAAGGCAGTGTCCCTTGCTGTCCGTCCTGCAAGTGTCTCAGACGTGGCAGAGGTTGTAGCAGGCCATAGGTCTCTCCATCACGTTGTCTCCATCCACCTCAAACACATAATCGCAGCGGTGTGTGATGAGAGGAGCATCGGACAACGCCACGCTCTGGTTACCGAAGGAGATCACGGTGTCTCTCTGTGGGAGGAAACACAAACAATGTTGTGTTGATCAATTTGCTTCATGACTTTCCGATCAGCCTCAGCTGCGCTTTGTGTCTAATCAGCCCATGTTCACTTGCTAACTTTTGAATATAAGATGGAGAACGTTGTGAACATTTTACATTCTTAGCATTATCATGTAATGTAGCCAGTTACAGCCTCACACAGCTGCAATCATGGCAGAAAACTCCAAGGGTGAGGTCAAATAGTTAAAAAAAAGTGTGTCTTGTGTTTTTTCCTAACCACTTTTACTTGAGGCCTGCCCACGGTGTAACCCCGCCTCTCACTCTATGTCAACTGGGATTGGCTCCAGCCCCTCCGCGGCCCATATTGGGATTAGCAGTTAATGATAATGAGTGAATTAACTTTTCCTTGACCTCGATGGAAAACATCTTGAGGTCAAAGCAAGGAGTGAAGGAGAATTCAAAGGGATTTAGGAAAAGACAAATGCAGAGAAATGCAAAAGAGCATTTCAGATTAGGGACTAAATTATTGCCTTTTCTATTGTATATGTGTGTCCTTTGCTGAAGGAAATAAGAGAGGAAGCCCTGAAGCCACTTTCCTTTACATTTATAGGATTCCACTCTTATCATTTAGCAACTTACAGACTTCTCTGTCATTTCACCCAGTTGGTAATTCAGAAAAGGAGAAAATGACTGCAGCCTAAGTGTTAGAAACGCTTCCGTCCGGGGATTTTAATCATCGCAGAATCTAACCTGAACAAATAGAAATTGTCTCCTTACCCGATTGGAATTGGCTCCAATAGTGGAAGTTGGGGTGGCAGCACCGTTAGTGTTGGTGGTGGCTTTCTCAAAGTCCTTCCGACATAAATGAGCCATAATCCCAGCAGCTAAGGCATCGCCAAGAACATTGATCATCGTCCGGAAGCGATCACTGAGAATGAGAGGACGGAAATAATTGACCCCAACAGCCCAGATAAGATTCACTCATGCTCTATATCGTGAGATGATTTTTAAGGGACTTACAGAACCCAATCAATGGCCACAATCAGCGAGATGTCAGCAGGTGGCAACCCCACCGAGGTCAGGACAATCACCATGGTTACCAGACCAGCTTGAGGTATCCCAGCTGCCCCGATGCTGGCTGCTGTTGCCGTAATACTGATGAGACAAAAGCCAGGACATTAGATATGTCCACAACGCAGATAATAGGAGGATAATGAGCTCAGTGTTCAGTCTCACCTAATCGTGACAAGCTGGCCAAAGTCCAAGTCATACTCGTTGACCTGAGCGATGAAGATGGCCGCCACTGCCTCGTACAGGGCTGTCCCATCCATGTTGATGGTAGCTCCCACTGGCAGCACGAAGCGAGCGATCTGCCGGTCCACTCCGCAGTTCTCCAGGAGACACTTCATTGTGATGGGCAGCGTGGCTGAGCTGCAGATGCAGAGAACAAGAGGACATGCACAACCTCAGTCCCAAACATGACAGACTAGAAGTGATAGAGTGTCCTTAAAGCACACAGATTTAAAAAGAGAGAATAAATATACAAGGCCATATCTACAAATATACAAAAATCTCCTTCTTCTTACCTGGATGATGTTGCCAGGGCGATGACCAGAGCCTGCAGCAGCCCTCTGATGTAGGTGAAGGGGTTTTTGCGGGTGAAGAAGAAGTAGAAGAAAGGCAGCAGGATGAGTCCGTGCACAAACAGCCCAGCCAGGACTGTGATAAAGTACATGCCCAGCTTCTCTCCCAGGTGGGCTGGGTCGTGCATATCCAGGATCTTCCCTGCCACAAGGAACACAATGCCAAAGGGGAAGTACCTGCACGAGGAGAGAAGAGAAGAAAAGTATTTATCATTAACCTTTTCAGCAACACCTCAAGATTATGACACGCTGCATTCTCATAAACTCTCATAATGTATGAGCATGTGGGGAGTAAGACATTTTGTGGCAGTGTTTCAGTGGACAGGAACTTTCATCCAAAGCCAGGACTATTAATAAAAGGTTTCCGAATCCTGTGTGGAAGAACTTGACTGGCCTGACCTCAACCCCATCCAACACCTTTGGGATTAATTGGTTTGCCGTCTGTGAGCTGTTTAGCCCTTGCTAATGCTCTTGGACCTGAATGAGAGGAAAACCCTAGTCATGCTCCAGAGGCATGGATGCTGTTATAGCCAGATAAATGCCTTTGGAAGGCTGTATATTGGTTATGACAATGGTTATATTGTTAGAGGGCGACCTCTAGTAGCCATAGAAATTATGACAAGACGGGAGAAAAGCAGTATAAAGACAGGGAAAGATGGCGTTCATATCTCGTTTGAATGTAAAAGTCTGTTGATCAATGTCCTACTTCACCTTTTACATCCCCTTTGTAACTTTAGTTACGTAAAGAAGTAATTATTTTAACCAAAATGTTCTTTTTCGTACCTTTACCTAGTACTTTTTTGCGAAAGCTTAACCAAGTTGGGGTTTATTTTTGGATCAAAACTCAACCATGTAGCTTTTGTCCTTGAACAATATAGTTCAAATTTCACAATGTTAACAGCCTGTTTGAAAAAGCCACCATCAGTGTAAACAGAGCAGTCATGTAAACCTGTTAATGAGGACACATTGAAAAATCACAAGTGTAATGTTCAGCTGTCCACATACTTTTGACCCTCCACTGTATGATGCTATCCCAACTAAATGTACATATATTCAAGGTTATTCAGCACTAATCTCTTTGCTCCATTCACAAATCCAGGCGTGGAGCAGCAGTAAGGAAACTTGGCTCCTCCCTGAGTTGCTGTACAAGATTTATTTTTAGGTCTAATCTCCGCCCCTTGCCATGCGAACTGTGTGTTGTCTGTCATGACTGTGTACGCACAGTTGTCTATTTTTGAACGTGTGTATGCGTGGGAGAGTCCAATCTTACCACATGGCAGCGTTAATAATCTTCATGACGCACTCGTTGATGCACTGGCACACATTGACCAGCGGTGCTCCACGTTCTCCCATCTTCCCCAGCAGCAGACCTGACAACAGATACGTCCCATTTAAGTTTGTACTCATTTTGGAACCACTGGATTAAAAGTCACACCTGGTAAAGGGTTTAGAACTTCTCAATCAGTGGTTAAAAAGTAATGTACTTGTAATTTATACATTAGTTGAAAAATGAAAAACCCTGTGGTTACCACATCTGCATTTTAACAATGTTTGTGAGTCATACACAGTGGTGGAAAGTAACAGCACATTTATTCCAGCACTGTAGTTAAATAGTATAATAGGCAGATATTTATATAATTTTTCAGATACTTTATGCCTTAATCTACACTATATTTTAGAAGGTAACATTGCACTTTTTATTACACTTCATTTATCTGAGAGCTGTTGTTGTGATTGAGTCTCCAGATTAAGATTTTCCATCAAATAAACCATAAATAAACAGAACACAGAATGCCTAAAGAAGTCAAATTAGCCAATATTTCACAAAAAAGCACACAAGAAAATAATAAATAGATTTGTGTAGCAGGAGAGTCACTAATAAAATATATAGGCTGCAGGCAGTGGTGTATGGCTTATGCAGGGGTGGCTTGAAGTCTGTGCATGTGCATACACACATCAGAATAACATTAACTTATGATTTTTGTCTCAAATACTCACACCTACTTTAATTACTAACACTATGTCTTCTTCCCCTTGTTGCAGGAGCCATTTTTCTGCAGAAAAATCAGTACACTTTTTTAACTTTTATATTTCAGATAATACATCTGTACTTTTACTTATAAAATAATCTTAGTATCTACAAAAAGCTCAACTGAAGTCAGTTTATCTTGCTGATGAATTAAACAGCTAAAAGATGTTGTCATTTTGGATAAAACTCAACAAGGGGGATTTTTTCACAAACAGGCAACCCAAAAGTTGTTATTACTTAACTGCAGTAATGGCTTTTAACTGATATCTAAAGCCTTTAAATGATAAGAATAACCACTTGTTAATTACAACTTAAACCCACTTCACAGAGGCTGACTATTACAAAGCAGATCAAATAAATTAGGGCTGTTTTGAGATGTTTTCTGTGATATAATGAACTGTGTGTTTGTCTCACCCATGGTGGCCGAGAAGATGACGATCCCCAGGACGTTCATGCCCTTGCTGGTGCTGGGGACGATCTTGTACTTGATGTCGGGAGCAGGGGTGATCTCCAGGAAGACTGGGTGACCCAGTTGAGGGTTGTGGTAGTCGGGCATCACATACACATAGTTCGCCTGCGAGTCTTTTACATCAGAGTTCTGTACAATAGGCACCAGGTCTGTTCGGTACTGGGTGAAAGAAAACAACCACAGAGGTGTGTTAATATTGTGTATATATTAAAGATGACTTAATGAGCAGTACTGTACAATCCATTGTGAGATTCTTCCTTGTGTCAACTCACCTGCTGAAAAGTTGCTTCAATTAGATTTGACGGGATCATGTTCCTATAAAACACAAAACACAGACACATATATCAGATTGTATGGAAATGTACAGTTCGACCTACAGTGGAGCTTTTGTGTTATAAAAGTGACAGCCAGGCAAATATATTAATTTCAGTTAATCATTTTTTTTAACAATTTCAATGATTTTGTTCAGTTAATTAAAGGAGCTGAAGACTTTTGTATATTTATATTGAGGGTCAAAGTTCATTGATCGGCCATTCTAGTTCTGTACTTATTTGAAGAATTTGTAGTTTACTTGAACATTTCTATTTTGCGCCACTTCAGACAAAATCATTTACAGAAGAACACAAAAATCTAAGAGGGACAGTGACACAGTGTGGGAGAAAACATGTCAGGGTCGCAGTATTTGAAAAGTTTTCAAAACTGATCCTGTGTTTGCCCTCTTCATCCTAGACAGGCATGTAATATGTCTTTTATGAAATACATTGACAGACATGGTTTTATGTGTATTTTCATTAGCAGATAATGCAGTTTTCTTACTTAGGCACAAACTGATACATAACCTAAATATTATCCATCCTGCTGACAGGTGTGTTTAAAAAAAATATAAAAAATAAATGACGTCTAATGCATGCCGTAGCCAGATGAAGATATCTACTTTATTGATTTGGTGATATTCAAAAGTACACAAATGTTATCTACTTGTAGTTTTAACTAAGCAAATGATGTAAATACTTCCTGCACCACTTGCTCTTCTAATTAAGTAGAATTATTAGTAGTGCTATCACTGCTGTTACATTGATTATTAGCTATCTTACAGGCGACACAAGAATAGCAACAGAGTGAACTCCGATAAAACCAGAGGACACATGTTCACGCAGCAGAGGACGGCAGAGCGAAGCCTTCACATGTGATGGAAGGTGCACAGGAACAACCTGCATCGTGTCCTGGGACTGTATTAATGCAGGATACGTCAATGACGCTAAACCCGGGCTGCAAGCTCGTCAAACAAACACGTAAGAGGACTGAAATGCACACCTGACCTTTGGCTCACAGTAACGGATACAAACCTGCCAGAGATCACTAATTAAAGAGGTTTAACAGGAAGGTATTTGTTGAACTCTGACATGAATGGCCCTGCGGTAAGCCTGAGCACACACAAACACACACACACAAGCACACACACCAGTCTGCAGGCTCAGATTGTAGCACTACAAAAGGTCCTTCTAAGAAAGTGTAGGCTTAACAGATCACAGTTAAGTGTCTCCCTATTCTTAGCCGACCTGCTGCGCAAGAGTGACACTGCAACTATCGTACAAGCACATTTTTCCTCCTCTCCTTTTTATTTTAATGCTGAAATGTCCCATGAACAGATGATTTTTAGATCCAGAAACAGATTCTTTTTGGCTTTATTGTATGCATAATTTATTTAAATATTCTGCCACTTTTTTTAGTTTTATCAAACTACATTTCAAAGCTCTACTGAATGAGAAATTCTTGATTTCTGACTTTCTGTTGTTTTGTTGAGTTACTCTGTTAGCTCCCAGGATTCACATCACTCCTGAGGATGCACAGGGAGGTCAAAAGGTCAGAGTTGGGTCTGTACTGGATTTAATTGGTCTGTACTGGTTTTCCTCAGGTGTTTAAAGAGTTTACATAGAAAATCCTGGAATCTGCTGAAAGGCCCACGCAGCATCAGAGGGATTTTCTCCTTGATGCAGAGACCCTGTGTGTGTGTGTCAGGATGTCTCCTTGTTTCTAAAGGGGAAATCCTCTTAGGAACACGCAACAAATAGAAGAAAAGTCTTTTTTACCAGGAAAGCCTGATTTGGTTGTTTGTTTACTTCTCCTAAAGCTGCTCTTATGAGATTCTAAAGAGGAAGAACATCTTAAAAAATACGTTGTTTTTTTTTTTAACCTAACCTAAAGCAACTTAACCCTAACCTTAAACTGTCAGGGTGTTAAACATACAGGTCTTGTTGGCTTTTTTTTTTTGGCCACTAGAATAAAGGTTTTTTTACTTTATCCTTCATCAGGATATCAACTGTGCTTTATACTCTTCCCTATTTTCCCAACCAGCCACCTCTCTTTCATGAAAGTAATTATATTGAACTAGAATTGAACTCGGAGGACACAACCTCGTACAAGACCAGTGGTGTATTCACATTTCATTCTTGCAACTTTGGCGTGAACTTTAAGTCATAATGTGAACATAGTCATTTGAAAGAATGAATTTTTTTTTGCTCAGTGTTTAAACAACACATTGTCAGCTGTTTCCAATATTTGCTCTCAGATTATTTTGACATCTTACAATTGCAGCGCAAATATCGTATCTCACAAATATGGTGGCAGCAAACAAACCGAAAGAACCGAAAACATTGAGAGAATAATTGTGTCAGAGGTCAGATACAGAGCAGCATGTGGAGCTGTCAGGGACACTAAATGTAGAGGTAACATGTTTACCTGATGAGGTCCAGCAGAGCGTCAGCAGACGTCATAACAGGCCCTGAACTTGCATGGTGGCTGTCCTTCTCTGAGCCCGTCCCCGGGTGAATGATGAGCACCAGCACGATGCCCACGATGACAGCGATGAAGGTCGTCCACAGGTAGTAGGTGATGGTCAGGACTCCCAGCCGACCGCTTGCCCTCGTGTCCATGGCTGACAGGCCCGACATAAGACTGGATTGAAAAACAGGCGGTTTAATTCAGGTATTAACTGTGAAACGCTCAGATTATACATCTCACTTCAAAACAATGAACTAAAGTGTGATATTATTTAATTACAATTAAAAAAATATATAATAATAATGTTCCTAGGCCATATCAAAATTCAACTTCTTATCTAAATGCAGCATTGACCTCAAAGTGAACCACCAGGAAACCACCAAATTAATGCTTTTTAAATTTAATTAGCCTCTTCCTCACCTCTGTTCAAATGAACTATACACATTTGAGCCTGTACACTCTACAGATGTTTTCAGAGATTGGACCAACACATATGGACTTCTCTTACCTGGAGGTGATGAGTGGCAAAATCAACATCTTTAACATCCTCATCAGCAGTTCTCCAGGGAAGGAGAAGTAGATCTTAGCCTGTGTGAGAGAGAAACACCTTTATAAGGACCAAAGGACTTTAGCTTGTATTGAGATCTAACACACTCAGATATATATTCGATCCATTGTGCAAGTATTGTATTTTTTCTTTTGAGTGTTAAATTGTGACCCTTTGTTGCTATTTTTGATGTCTTTTTACAAGTTCTTCTTCTGGCAGCAGACTTTTTATCCGGTGTTGTTCTGAGCTGCTGCCAGCTCCCAAGGTTACATTGTTGTGCTCACCGGACACTAATCAGTTGATTCAGCCTCTGCTCTAACACATAAGCTACCTGTTCAAATTAAGAGCATCTTACGTCACGCTGACATAATGTCAGGAGGACATGTAGCCTTTGAACAGACATTTAAACATTTCTACATTACTGGAGAAAATCTTTGATGAGAGAAATTGCTCATGAAGTTTTATCTTGCAAAAAACAAATACTATGTGAAATTATTTTTTTTGGCAATTGGCAGAACCTAGCTGTAAACGCAAAACTGACAATCCCTTTTAAGTGAACTTTTGGTGAACTTTTAACCATATAGTTGCACGACCAACAGTTACAGAGCAACATTTATTTGCTTGGAGACAGCTACTGTATAAAATACACCGGGCTTCCAACTGCTCCAGTGTAAAATCGTTAGCTTTTTCTGACCTGCTGGAACTTTTCTTAAATTTCTTACATTGCTGTTTTCAGGGAATTTTTTAAATCTCCTTTTTCAGACTATATTATCTCCCAGAAGAACAGGAACTTTGTCCTGAGACTTAAGTGTATGTTGATTGGTTGAACACAGCCAATGCAGCACCAGCCATCGCCATTTTTAAAGACGTGTTAGCTGTGCAGACAACAGACAGCTCAAAGCACAACAACAGCTTGTTAAAGAAACAAAGGAAATCTTGGAAAATTAGACCAACAGTGAAGTCAAGGCTTTTTGCAACAGTGGAAACATGACATGATTTTGACTTGTCACTGGTCAAGTCATCGTTCCTGTTGGCGGAGCAAACGCAAAAAGTACAAGAACTCTTGAACATCTGTAGTTCTTGGGGGAAATCCCCTCCGGATAGTTCTTCTTGGACCTGTTTGATCCAAAAACGCTGAACATTAGAAGCTCAGAGCAAGTGCTCAGGGAGTATAATGAGCATCACATTGCACAGCAAGAGGAATTTGTTATCGGTGGGTGACTCAAACAGACAGTGGACATTCACCCAGGAGGCTGCGGTTTTTGTCCTGTGTGAAAGAAACCTTATTTTTGTAACTTATTTTAACCTGAACCACAATCTTTTCCCAAACCCAAACAAACAGTTGTGTTGCCTAAACCTCACCAAGGAGTTTATGTTTGAATTCACAACATTAACCACATGTTTAAAAAGGTAACCCAGTGAATCAGAAAGTGACAAAGAGTCCAGTATAAAGCCCCAGTATGTGACGAGTAGGGATTGAATTTATTCTGGCGACTGGGTCGTTTCTGGTCACCTGATGAACTTAATTTGCTGTCTTTTAGCTTTGTTTTTGGTATCCACCATTTACTGAGGGAAATTGTGGCTCTTTAGCTGCTAAATGCTCCACTACAATCACTAGCTGCTCTTTCACTTTGTCTGTCAGATGTTTGGTGCTGAGCACGTAGTGTACAGTGAGATTATACAGCTTTTTTTTTAGACAAAGAAGAAAACGACTAAAAACTACGTGATGAGAGCCAGAATGCTCCATTAAGCTGAGCTCAAGAATTACTATAGAAATAATGCTTCATTTATTGCATCACCTCTGTGTCCCTGTTGTACCTTCGGCTTCTGTCTGCTTCCACTCTCACTGTTACATAAGTGGCTTTAACTTTAGAACTGAACAGACTGGCGGTTACTTCACAGCCTGAATGCTGAGTTGATTTGCACACAGTGTTAAAAGTCTCACCAAACTCAATCAAAGTAACAACACATAATGGATCCAAAGCATGTCACATTGGCTCCTGTTCATTTTCTATCCATCCGTACCTGTGTGGACAGGTTGAACGACCTGAGGACGAATCCCAGCACACATCCTGTCACTACAGCGAAGACTGAGAGCGTCAGCAGGCCGTTCCTCTGGCAGTAGTCCTTCACGTACGCCCTGACTTTCAACGGCACCACATTCTTCATACATTTCATCATGATTCAAGCTCGATCTGTATTCCAGAAGGCCCCCCCCTTTCCCCCTGAGTGACTAGCAGATATCCGAGTCTCCCGAATGGGTGAGGTAGATCAGTATGTATATCCCACAGGATCCAAGGCAGAGGACGGTCAGGGGGATGTGATCAGATGAAGGTCCTGTCTCACACTGACGAGCTCATCCAGACTGAGACAGGAAGTGTTGACTGACTGATTCCTGCTGAGGAATTGCCTAAAAGGATTATCCCTATCCCATGGTAACAGAGGCTCCTGCACAGGCTTATTAAAGAGGCTCAGCAGTGATTAGCTCCTCCATTCATAGCTCATTATGAGTTATTGCTACCCGCCTCCAAGTTATCTCATTTATGGAACAGTTTCACTTTGGCCTCTGTGACCTGCAGCACTAACTTTTGCTAACATGTTCCAAATCCTCCAATTGATTAATTACAGGAGGACACTCACTAAAAGCTATTAAAGGAAATAGTAAATTAAATAAATGTGATATTGATAGGGTGCTACTGTGAATTGTTGCTTTCTAAGCACATATTAATGGTGATTATAATGATTTTTATTATGTGAAGGAGTTGCATTGTCCGGGCAGGATTACCAGAGGGCAGAGGTCAAAGGGAAGACACCAGTGCCAGTCCCCTGTGTAAAGGACATGCCCTGTGACGTTAGGTTATGTCGTCTGTTGGGGGATCAGGGCATTCACAGAGAGGCCTTAACGTCAGGACTTGGCATTTGAATTGGCAAGTAATCCCTTGTTGGCCCAGACAAACAGCTTCAAAGGAACTTAAACACTGCAGGCTGATGAGGGGAAGGTGTTTGCACCCTGAGATGAGACAAATGATCGCTGCCACATCAGCATGGTTTATATTCTTGCTGTAATTTAAGCAGAATAAAATCTCAAATAGGCAAAATCAGATTTATTTACGTACGGCTGTAGATAAACAGAAAGCAATGGGTGGGATGTCCGCTACAGGATCACTACAGCTGTTAACAGAAATCTCTCATGTCATTGTAATGAGCTGCCCAAGTTGTGCCTGTGTGTTCTCGTGTGTAGTTTGCATGTCTTGTTAATTCTGTATTCGACCTACGTAGGCTGCCGTCACGGCGTCCATGCTGACCTCGGAGCAGATCCAAACTCCACTCTCTGCTGTCCAACAATGTCTGCCTACGTCACCTGTAACCAATCCAATAACACCTAATCCTTGTCTCGAACCATTCACACAGCAAGATCAACAAATGGTACAGAGGGGAAACATGTGTCTCTGTTGTTTGTGAACTTATTTAATCATTTTAAGCGTCATTGCCACAAACACCAAAATTCCCTCTAAAATTGTCTTTAGCTGCAAGATGAACAAAGAATCCCCCAAATTGTGCAATTTTATTGTTCAGTTAACATTAAACCTTAAAAATGTAATGAGGTACAGCACAAGTGAATGTACTTTATGTAAATAAGTCATTCTAAAATCTATACTGAGACTTCTTTCTGAGGAAAATCAACATCTGGAATAAAAATAACATGCAAACATGTTTCATGTTTCACTACCTTAATTTCCGAAGACAGAGGGTGATGTGTGGTGATGAGTCTAAATATATAAAATAGTTCTCTTCTAATGTATTAATTTTAAGATTCATGTTGATGCCACTGAAGCATTCTATGTTTATATCGTTCTTGCTAACTTGATGAAAATTAGTCAGAAAGATACACTGTAGTGTCCAATATATTCATGTAAATATGTTTTAGTTAGTACTTGTAGAGGTGAGTGTCAGCTCTGTGTTCAGTGGTCTGTGTCAGAGTCTCTTCCTCTTCAGCAGCTGCAGTCGCTTCCTGCTGTAACAGCTCAGAGTCTCTGCAGTCTGACTGAGGGAGGTTTTTGTACGACGACAAATCACTGTGCAGACGACCAAACACTGTTTATTACATGGACACTCTGACAGTAATAAACTGCTGCATCTTCAGCCTGAACTCCAGTGATGGTCAAAGTGAAGTCAGATTTGCTTCCACTGCCAATAAACCGAGCTGCTGTTCCTGATTCACGTGTGCTTCCACGTTTAATCAGGAGTTTTGGAGTCTGTCCAGATTTCTGTTCATACCAGGACAAAACCGAGTCTCCATCAGTAAATGTGTTAACATTCTTGTTGGTCTTACAGCTGATGGTGACAGTGGATCCTGGAGCAGATGTCACTACTGCAGGCTGAGTCACAGTCACCTGACCGCTGCATCCTGCAAACACAAACAAATCCTTCAGTTATCAGCAGAAATAAATGAGAGAAAAGGCAGCACATGATGTTTGAAATGTTGCTGAGTGAATGAACCTGTAAAACAGCAGCAGGCCAGCGTCCAGATGAGGATGGTGATGAGAGTCATGGTGGTTGTGCTTTCTGCTGTGTTGACTGACAGATCTGAGTCCTACAGTGTTGAACTCACAGGACTATAAACCTTCTCAGTTCACTGGAGGATCAGCTGACGATGCAAAGCCTCCTCTCTATGGAAATGATTTCTCTGCTGTCAACAGACTGAAGCCAACGTGGGACACTAAATCAGGAGGAATCCTGCTTGGATTTACACCATCTGTGATCTGAATGAACACCAGAAAATATTTAGATTACAAGTGCAGTTGAGGATTCAGGAATCAGTTTGTGTTCACTGTGGTTGGTATGATATTTTTGTCATGATGTATTTTCTAATGATGCTGTGTGAGATCCTGTCTCGCCTCCCCCACCGTGTGGAGCCATTTGGTGTTACACCATGAGTCTTTGTCTCTGTTTCTCCCCTCCAACCTGACTGAGTGTGTTGTCTCAGGTAGATGTGAAATTGTTTGTCACTTCTCGGCCTGTGTGTTTGAGCTGGTTTTCTTTTGTATTTGATTCTAAAAAATAATTTATTCATTCATTCAAATCTTAAGTGTAATTAAGAAACGGTCAGCGTTAAAATGTGTTTAAAAGTATCAAAGGTAAAAGCAGTGTTCATTTATCTCCTTGATAATAATAATATGTGTCTCTTAAAATAAATGGATCGTTTTTGGTGTTAAATCTCGACATTAATGGACAGATTTCGATAAAAGTTTAAACGGTTTCCTACGCTGTTTGGGTACATAACTGGATGCATGTCTCATTATGTTGAGGTTGCATTTTTTCACCACAGAATAAAATCGTAAAAGGGAAAAAGTTCAGATTTAACGAACACATTTTGAGTAAAGCAAAGTATAAAATAAGTATACTTATATATAGTAGTATTCTTTTGCTCTATTTCCAATTTATAGTAATAAAGTTACTTTTTTAGCTTTCAGAAGAAAACGGTTAGCGTGTGCTCATTGGCTGTACGACTGGAGGCATGTCAGACTCAGGGGTGTGTCTAACAGGAGTGCTTGTATAAAAACATGTGCTTCTCCTGAGCACCCTTTTCACCCTTTTCATCTCCTGGCTTAACAGCGGTACTGGCTCGACACAGTGATGTTTCATTCAAGCGGTGAGTATCATGTGATTTTCATAGTTTTTCCATTGCTGTTATTCAAATTTGTTAAGTTTATTTAACTCTTAAAATAGTGTTACTTTTTAACTAGGTAACAGACTGGGTAGTGTTGAAAACGTCCCTCGTGGCGATAACACATTGTGGGGTAAGTATTTCAACGGTTTAAAACAAAAAAAGCAGAAAAAGGTTTTATTATTTAAGCCATTAAAAAGTGTGTTTTATTTCCAATAGTGATTTCTCCTGGCCGACCACAGAGCAAAATGAGCAGGGAGAGACTCCTGCAGACCCCAGAGCTGTTCAGTGAAGACAGATTGCACTTGTGCAAGCTCGACTGTACGTGAGTGTGAGTGTGCCTGTGTGTGTGCGCCTGCCAAGTTGATCCACGTCCATGCTCTTTAGGCTCAAGACACCATCTCTGCCCCTCTCAGCTGCGGAGTGCTGCAGTGATTGCTGGGTAATTACTCTGACGCTTTATTCCTCTGCTCCCAGCACCATTAGTATTAATTCTTTTCTTTTTCAGTTTTATTTTATTTTCGTCCACAGTAACCATTTCGTCACAACAAACTACAGTTCGGAATTTGACGATACACAGCGACTTAACAGACACTTATTTAGATGAAGAACTTTGAGGTTGTTGCTTTAAAATATTTGGTAGAAGAAGTTTAACCTGTGAAATAAGTAGCCATAAGCTAAAAGAGGCTGTAAACTGGAAATCGGAAAGAGAGCAAGTTTGCTTGCACACAAACGTACACATTGCCATGAACGCACACATAAACAAAAGCAGAAACACAAGTTGATCTGTCATCAGCCTGTGTCATCCTTACCAACACTCTGTGGTGGGGAACTGAGATAGAGAGCTTGTCCTAATAACACAGATGCATCATCTTAACTCTTGAAGCTGTCTGGGAGGATGACACATGTTGTGTGTGTGTGTGTGTGCGTGTGTGTGTGTGTTTTAGATGTTGACTCTTTTCATCATTGGGGGAATATCCTCAAAGGATTAACAGCCCTATAAACTGTGTTTACTTGTCTCATTCAGAGCTGATCATTTTATGAGTTGGAGACCGAGCACACAATCAACTTTCAAATGATCTCAGCTCATCCCATTGTGTCATGAAAGCAATGACAAATCTTGTTTACATTCAAAGAACTTTCATAAGCTTCTCTGCTGACCCACATCCAACTGATCCTCAGCACATCTTTGCTTTTCTATGTCTGGATTGTTGTCATATATAAAAACATTCCCCATTTATTGGGGAAAATGTACCCTTAATATTTAGATACAGGAAGTGTCAGGGAAATCTTTCTCCTGTCCTGGGAAGACTTCAAACATGCAGAGTCAGGCATGCAATGACTTAAACAGTATGAAGATGGGAAGGGAGCAAGTTATGCTTCCCAAGCTACATTCCTGTCTTTCCCCTCGTATCTGGAGGTATCTAGCACTGCGGATGGTTACAGTATTATTTGGCCAGATTTTCTGGCGCCACCCACAGAGATTTATGGAATTTCATTTGTGTGGAGAATTGAAATAATACATTTTAAAAATCTACAGCAACATCTTCCTTCAGAAACAATGTCCTGCTCACTCTGGTTTATCCACTGACCTCAATAGGTTTTATTGGAAATACTGTCTCCTGAAGAAAAATTCCATATAAAAACTGTTGACAGTATGTCGACAAATGAATTTGTTCCTCGTAATTCATAATCCAAATTTTGTAACTGAAGACCATAATGAGGCGAACAGTGTCTTACTGTTGGATGATTCTTTTTTTAAGGGCTTTTTATTTAAATGTTGTCTTCACTGGAAAGCTGGCAGTAAAGGGATTGGAGAATAACATGCAAAAAGGTCATCTTATATTAGGCCTGTCACAATAGATATGTTATCGACCTATTGCCAGAATGATCGAGGTCAATATTGTCCATTGTGTGTGTTTGTTTGCAAAAGAATGTCACCAACATTTCGGCCAACATGATGCCAGAATAAACAGCAGGGGTTTCCCTACGATAATAAGGCTTAGGCGCAGTTCCCAAGGCAAATGATTGGGCTAAAAACATGCTAAGACACGTATGGGTGTCATTTCTGGTCGTGCTGCTTCTGTCCTCTTTAATATTTTTCAAATTCAAATGTCTGTATAGTCTTAAAAATTAAAGATTTATTGCTCGTTGAAAGTGTGAACTTGCATTATTATGCTTTAATATTATCATTATATCAGAGGCATGAATTATAAAAAAAAAAATAACACTAACAATGTTATGTATTGTCCAAAAAGTAGTTATGGAGACACTGTAGGTAATGGATTCTATATGTTTGACCCTGAAATAACATTTATCAAGCTTGTTTAAGTTGATTTAAATAAATAGAGCTCTGACTGTATGAATTAGAGGGTTTGTTATGCTGAGGTAAACAGGCAGATTCTAAGTTCTACCTTCTCGGAAGGTAGAACTTAGAACTCAGAACTTAGAACTCTGCGCATCACTCTGGAAGTGGATAGAAAGAGCTTTTCTCAGCAAAAAAACACAGTTCAGAAGTTCAAAGTTTTCAGCAAAGTACACAGATAAGTTAAACGTATCTTACTGCAATTTAGTTATCTTTAATGCAAAATATAGAACTATAATTTCTAACAAAGTGGGTAAGGTTGTGTGATTAGTAACCAGGCCTGCTGTCAGAATGGTTAAAGAGTACATATATGTATATGTATGTATATAAGTTCAGGGCTGTCAAGTGG
>CAFUXE010001362.1:53518-71527 GCA_903364295.1 Serranus cabrilla
AATCTCCAACATCTTCATCCTGAACTCCACTGATGGTTAAAGTGTACTGAGAACCAGATCTGCTGCCTCTGAATCGAGACGCAGTTCCTGAGTTTAGAGTTGATGAATAATATATAAGAAGTTTGGGAGCCTGTCCAGGTTTCTGAAGGTACCAACTGAGATAAGCACCAATATTTGAACTCCCTGTGGCGCTGATGGTCACAGTCCCTCCGAGACTAACAGACTTGGATTTGTCAGTTTGAGTCAGAAAGCTGTTGGCAGAAGACTCTGAAATGAGAAATGAAATGTGACCTTGAGAAGAAAAACCTCCAACAACATGTGACAGCAGTTTAAATGATAACAGCAGAAAGATGAAAACAGAAACTGCACCACACAAGAAATTCTCCTGAAATGTCTGAAACATTTTCAGTGTCTCACCCTGAGTCAGAAAAGCCAACATGACAATCAGAGTCAGTGGAAACATAATCCTGATGCAGTTTTCAGTGTGAGTGCATGAAAACAGTTCAGACTCTCTGTGACAGATGAACTTAAACTGTGAGGAGCAGTGAAGCATTCAAATCATGCAAACATACTTTTGGGCACAGCTGTCCTTGTGAAACAGAAAGGGAGAGATGAGGTGGAGTAAGTAGAGGCTACATCTCCCTGTGGACTGATGAAGAACATGTAGAAACTTTTGACTTTCTGTTCCTCATCTCTCTGCTGTTTCTGTCTTTACAAAGTTTCCCAAAAGGCCTTTGTGCTCATAAATAGATGCAGGCTGCCCTCTGCTGGCTGTCCAGCTTCACAACAACTTCATACTGAGATCGCCTTCATTTTAGATTCGCTCCTTCACTTTAATTAACCCACAAACTTTATACTGTGAAACAATTGTGCTTAAAGTTAAACTATCAGGACCCAGAGTAGAAAACACTGAATCTGCCTGACAGAAAACACACACTTCATCAGTTTGTCAGTGTGAATATGTTTCAGACTGTAAAGTTTGTTTCTCTGTAGGTTGATAAAGATGAAGTTTCCACAGCTTCAGTCTGAGAATTAATTAATTAATCAATCAATTCATCCATTCTTTCTTTCTTTCATTCTTTCCTGCTTTCTCACTTTGATGGGTTGATGGGTGATGTGTTTTTTGTGTTTTCATCAGTTTCTGTTACCTGCAGTGTTTCATTGTGCAGAATGATCAACTGACTCCGCAGCTCATAGAGGAGCTGATCATGTGACCTTCATCTGCATATTATATATCATACAGTAAATCTGCTTTATTAATGCTGTTTTAATGGATCTTTTCCATTTTTCCATTTAATGTTGGTCAATTTTAAGGAACATCAGATGCTAAAATGGAAATCAACATCTAAAAATGTAGTGTTAGTTAAATGTTGCATTGATAAATAATGTGATGATGTTTGTTTTAAGTGTTCAGAATTTAACTGGTTTGATAATTTCCACAGATATTTCTCTTTTTTTTTAATGATTTTGATATTTAAAAAAAAAGTAATTTTTGTTGATGGAGAGTGTTCATAAAGAAACTTTTTATGAGATACAACATTGCTTTGAAAATCATCCTGTGTTATTTTGTGACGATGATATTTCTTTGACTGCCTTTTCCACTTTGAATGAAAAGTGAAAAATACTGAACAAGAACTATGTGAAATGTGGTGAGAATCGTGGAATGATTTACGTTTTAGTTAAAACACCTAAATAAATCATAAAAAGGTGTCTTTTAGAAGGTGTCTGTAGAGGTGAGTGTCAGCTCTGTGTTCAGTGGTCTGTGTCAGAGTCTCTTCCTCTTCAGCAGCTGCAGTCGCTTCCTGCTGTAACAGCTCAGAGTCTCTGCAGTCTGACTGAGGGAGGTTTTTGTACGACGACAAATCACTGTGTAGACACATGAGCACTGTTTATTTCATGGACACTCTGACAGTAATAAACTGCTGCATCTTCAGCCTGAACTCCACTGATGGTCAAAGTGAAGTCAGAGTCAATTCCACTGCCACTAAACCGAGCTGCTGTTCCTGAGTGAAGTGTGCTTATTGATCTTATGAGGAGCTTTGGAGGCTGTCCAGATTTCTGTTGATACCAGTGCAAACAATCAGTACCATTGCATAACAAATTAACAATTGGGTCGGTCTTACAGCTGATGGTGACAGTGGATCCTGGAGCAGATGTCACTACTGCAGGCTGAGTCACAGTCACCTGACCGCTGCATCCTGCAAACACAAACAAATCCTTCAGTTATCAGCAGAAATAAATGAGAGAAAAGGCAGCACATGATGTTTGAAATGTTGCTGAGTGAATGAACCTGTAAAACAGCAGCAGGCCAGCGTCCAGATGAGGATGGTGATGAGAGTCATGGTGGTTGTGCTTTCTGCTGTGTTGACTGACAGATCTGAGTCCTGCAGTGTTGAACTCACAGGACTATAAACCTTCTCAGTTCACTGGAGGATCAGCTGACGATGCAAAGTCTCCTCTCTATGGAAATGATACGGACACTAAATCAGGAGGAATATGGAGAAATATAAAGAAGCAGTGAACCATTCAAATCATGCAAACATAGGGAAAGATGAGGTGGAGTAAGTAGAGGCTACATCTCCCTGTGGACTGATGAAGAACCTCTCCGCAACTTTTGACTTTCTGTTCCTCATCTCTCTGCTGTTTCTGTCTTTACTAAGTTTCACAAAAGGCCTTTGTGTTCATAAATAGATGCAGGCTGCCCTCTGCTGGCTGTCCAGCTTCACAACAACTTCATACTGATATCAGATTGATTTTATATATGCTCCTTCACTTTAATGAGGATCAGGAGTTCAATCTGTTAATCAGAGATGCTTCAGCTGTGACACTGGTGGGTCACACTAGTTTGAAATTCCTCTTGGATGGCCCTGCACATGTTGTCCACACAGGCTGCCCTACATGCTGGAAATATTCCTATGCTGCATTGTGTCGCTCCCTTTGCACTTTGTTATAATAATGAATGGTGGACAAGCTTTTGATATAGTTTACAAGACAGCATTCATGGAATAAAATCAAGTAGGAACACTTTAACATAAGGGGGTGATTGAGCAAATTTAGAACATTGAATAAATTATTTACCAAGCAGGATCGTGACATTGATCATCGCTTAAATTAATTGACATTACTTTCAAAATAAAAGCACCACTGCCCCGGTCCTCAGCACATACCGTTGTTTTATCACCTGCTGCAGTGAACGTTACTCAGCGGAGCTCTGTGATTGGCCAACGGGCGGCTTCCAAACTCCTCCCCCCGCCTGCCACCGCAACTTAGCGGAGTCAGCAGCCAGCCTTCCAGCGGCAAGTTTTCGGGCAAATCATTCAACCAAGGTTTGTAAAATAGCCCCTTTGTTTTATTGCATATCCCTTAACGCAACATAAAACATTTCCTTTTGTGTTTCCGTGTGTTTTATGTCGGCCACAGGCTCAGGAAAAGCCCGAAAATGAGTCAGTTTAAGGAGCGCTTTGTGACTCTGCTCCATGAGAAGAACTTTGTGACAGATCAGTTGGCGACGCTGGAAGAAAAAACGGGAGTGAAGAGAGAGTATATCGCCTTGGGTATGTTACCGGTTCGGTGAAAAGAAAAACAAAGGATACAGCTACACTTTCTTTCATCCTTGTGTGTACTTTTAAAATGCTGAATGTCGTAAATAACCTTCCTTAACGTCTCCTCCGAGCCAAGCTACATTCTTCATGTTTAGCAAACTAAGCTAGCTTGTTTAGCTAAAAGGCTGCCACTCAGACTGCAACTGGCAGTCGGTTGTGGTAACACTAATGCACGAGTCTTTTCAGTGTGGTTTCACTTCCTGTGGCGCTGGCTCATTTATTACCCTGCTCATGCTCGAATACCAAAGTTCATCCAGCTCAGACCTTTATGCAGCATTACAAGATTAGAGTTGGTACAAAGCTATAATCCTCCACACCTATTTCAATAGATTGCTGCTGGAATGAACTGCTTCTAATATCCCATCAGCAGCTGGTCCCAGGGGTATTTTTATCACGTCCTGAAATATCCACTGCAATGCACAGATGGAAGGAGATTCTAGGATGACCGGTTATTCAGCTGCAGGTGGCTCTCAATTTTGGGAGTTGTGTTTTGACACAGTTCTGTTGTCAGTTTGCAAACAAGAAGTCAATAAAGGCCAGGCACCTCAGGCAACATTTGGTCTGCAATGCCACATTAGTACAGGAAACATGTTAGCCAGGATGACCTACATTCAAGCATTCAACATACACATGGATATACAATAACCAATTTCACAGTCATTGAGGGTGTTGATGTTAAATGCTGTATGTGAAATATGTTGTATTTAGTTTGCTGCACCATATCCCACAGGCATGTTTGCAGTTAGCCCAGAGGATGTTTGCTTTTCTCAGTTGTGGTTTGCATTTTCAAATATAGCACTAATTACAGATCGTTATAGCTGGACTTATATTGGAATTTGTTGGCAGATAGTTATAAGTGAAAGATGAAAAAATCAGAGAATAATGCATCAGCAGTTATTCCTTTTGTTTTGTATTAAAGCCTGCAGTGGTGTATCTTGCAGTGTGTGCACTCTCAAAATTAGACATAAGAGGATATAAATTAAATTAGTCGACTGATAGAAAATTAGTCGGTAACAAATTCAATTATGGAAAGCCATTCATTCAAGATGTATGGCTTTACTCTGTTCTTAATGATTGTACATTTATTATCTTTGGGGTTTGGACTGTTGGTTGGACAAATGAAGACATTTGAAGATGTCAGCTTGGACTCTGGGTAGTTGTCAAGGAAACACCCACTACTTTCTTACATTTTATAGCCTGGCATTGCCAGACTAACTTCATCTCAATTTTCATTTTTAATGAGCAGTCTCAACAAGTGCAAACCAAAATGCCTGTGAATAAACCTCTACCCATCAAATTAATGAAACATTTCCTGTGATACAGATTATATCTGTGAACCGGTATCAGTCTGGCTGTGTTTAATCTCAAAACCTCTTAAGTATGGTTAAAACCCCATAGCCATCTCTATGTTAACATTATTATTGCATAATACAAAAATGTCACTTTAGATTCAGTTGCTGTCAGTAAAAGCTCAGTCAGATCTGCACTGAAATGCTTACCTGTTTTTTATCACAGACATGCACACACACACACACACACACACCACCAAACTTGCTTGCAAAACAAATATTGAGGATTGTATGCAAATATCAGTCACCTTGTCACTAGAAGTTAAAACCCACATAGCAGCCAAATTATACCTTGACCTATGCTATTTGTAGAACTGTCTTGTTAGCTCATTTGTGAGCCATTTATTTAATACTTTGGCCACATTGCAGGCTTATTACAAACATGTACACTGATGGTTGCTTCCATGCAAGGAATTCTTTCCTGGTTGCTCACAGTAATGTTATGTTGTACTTTGCCTTGATCCAAACATGTCTGTCGAACATAGTTACAAAGCAGTTTCCCTTAAACTGTCCTCTGATAAGCTGAGGAACGTCTCAAGTTCATGCTGACTGTTGTGACACTTTGAAGTGGGAAGACTCTTGTGTTGACTGTAGAAGAGAGGTCTCATCTCACTGTGTATGCAGCCAAACTCACTGAGTGAGTTTATGAGCTTTAGGTTTTTCAATCCAACTTCAACCCCCCACCAACTGTACATTTAACAATAGGTTTTTGTGTTGATTTGATGCTAGGAGGAACTGGAGTTGTAGCTGAATTACTACTTCTGCAACTCTAATGAGTAGTTTGAGTCAAACATTACAGAATTACACAACTGTGTAGTGAGTCTTGTGTCCCTAGCCTCAGTTTTTCCATGAGAAAGACATGTGTTTTCATTTAAAGCTGCAAGATCAATGTTAGGTCACATGGTTGCATTGTTCTGTTTCTTAGAGCAGTTTAGGAGTTTCTTGCTCACAGTGCAAAGCCAGATGGATCATACAGTCACATTTTTATTATTCATCATTGACTAATTAAAAGTGTCAGTTTTTGATTTTCCCTTTTCAAAGCATTGTGTGGGCTAGAGAGTCTGTTCATGTAAGCTGTTGTCTCTTTGAGGTCTTCCATTACAACCAGTTCTTCCAGTTTTACCTTATTAGAGGGAAAGATGACAGGCCGGGAAGTGCATGTGTATTTGCATATGAGCTTGGACAAACAAATGAGATGTAAAGAGCAAGCAATGGTTAGTACAATATCAAAGGCTTCTTGTGTTTTAGATACTGTGTGACCTCATAATTTCTGGTAGTTGAATGTTTTATCAACAGTTCAATTTTGCATACATTTTAATGATATAATATGAGTCTAATGATTATTGCATCTACAGCCGCTTGAGGGTTAGACGTCTGATTTGGATATCAACAGAATTACCACGGACAAAAAGCTATGAGAAATATTTGCGACTTGAATTAGTTTTTTATGGACCTGAGAGTGTTTTAAAAAAGATGAAAAACTATCATTAAATGCAAAAAAGCATGCACTTTGAATGTAGTATCCTTTTCGAAAATCCAAGAAAAAAACATGATTAACTTTTTGAAAGATCAATATCTAATGAAAGGAATGAATAGGCTGAAGTGCCTGGTCAGGCAGCAGTGCATTTGCTTTGAAATGAGGATGTTGCTACCAGCTAATCAGCAAGCCGTTTCAGCCTCTTTAGGATAAAGAAATGCAGCCAACTTGCTATTGTGTGCAGTTTACAGTTCAGTTCATACAGCGCTGATTGTCCTGCTGATTTTTCTGATTTTTT
Organism: Serranus cabrilla; assembly: GCA_903364295.1. NCBI lineage: Eukaryota > Metazoa > Chordata > Actinopteri > Perciformes > Serranidae > Serranus > Serranus cabrilla. The sequence continues at coordinate 60,245 of CAFUXE010001362.1, forward strand.
TGTAATTCAAGAAAAGCCCTGAAGTAAAAATGCTATCCTCATGAAGGCTTCCCATGATTTACTTCCTACAAAAAGTAATGCACTGGACTTTGTGGATATCCCCCTGAAACTTTGAGCGGTGACAGACCACCATAATGTTGAAAGCTATGTAGGTCGCCTGAGAAGTCAGGAGGGGTGGAGGATGGGCCAAACCACTGTCAAACCTGCTTTTGGAAGTCATGTTTGATACAGTGGTTTGATGCCTAATGTGAAGGAAGTGGTTTTGGTGGCAGAACCTAACTATTTCACAGTCTTAACAATCGATTTAAAACAGTGGACAACTTGCAGCAAATGGCTATGGATTGGATTCGAACCTGGGCTGCCCCTATAATTTACATCAACGATTAATTTCTGGGGCTATAAAATGTCAGAAAATGGAGGAAAATGCTTGTTGTATCCCAAAGATATTCAGATTACTATCATCGAAGACACCGAAGCATCAAATAATATAATTATATTACATTTGTGAAGCTGGATCCAGCAAATGCATTTTGGACTGTAAGGAATTACTGCAGATTGATTGACCAATCTATTTATCAATTAGTTATTTCAGCTCTAATTGTATGCAAACAGCTCTCACTGTTGCATGCATATCCATCTTTTAAGTTTGCTTTGCACATTACACAAAACATTGTAATACTAGTTCCAGTGTTATTTAAAACCACTGCCATTTTTGGAATCTCTCAAGCTCCTGAGGTGTTTAGGGCAGGCTATCTCACATGCCTGTGTGAGCTTTGCAGTGTATGTAGAGTCAACTCTTCTACTGAGTGAATTTGAATACCAGTGTTTGACTTGTGCTTAGTACTCCTCCTAATCCTGGTACTGTGCTGCGCTGACATCCTGCTATCAGACACACTGCTGACAACTAATGTGGCTTGACACTAGCCGTGTTTGTCATGTAACCTGATAACCTCTCCCTCCCCTTCCACCTTCTGTTGTCACATCACCGCTGCCTCTCATCTCTCTCCCTCTGCAGGTTTTCTGGGTTTTGTTGCGCTGTATCTTCTGTTTGGATATGGAGCCTCACTGCTCTGCAACCTGATTGGCTTTGCCTACCCAGCGTATTTCTCGTATGTATGACGTTCAGCTTATTTCAATAAATGCCCAAACTACACAACATTTAGAAGTCAAATGCATTTACTGACAATGTTGATGAGCCACACTGTGTTTGCCAAGTATTTGTTGACTTAATTCCATGCTCAGTTACAAAAAGAATGTTGTTGCTAAAACGGTTAAATGAAGTATGACTAAAGTAGCTTACCTAAGTAAAGTGAGTTGTTTATTTTAACAATGGTATTGTGTGCAGTGCAGATGCCATCTGTGCAGCAGATTACCTAAATTACCAACAGCAGAAATGGCACAAAACACTTATTACTCCCTCCCTTAATTGTCTCTTCCTGCCGGCCACAGGGCACCGCAGGAGGGATCATACACATGTTGCAGAGGTCCGCCAGGCACCGGTCCTTTAATTGTATCACATGCAACTATTAACCACAACCTCATTCTCTGTTGGAGAAAGAACAGGAAGTACAACTGGCTGGACAGGGGCTTTAAGCCATTTTTTTTTTATTTTCTTTTAATACAAAACACTGTGCCAGCCAGCAGAGAAATTGAGCATTCTTAGCAGGAGCAGCAGGTATATCTATTCTAATAATAACAATAATTATGTCTCTGTCCAGTCAGCCAGTACGCACAATACCACAGCTCTGGAACTGACACATCTACATGGAATGCAGAGACTCTTAAATATTAAATCTCATTAAATACACCAGTGCTTTTACTGCTTTGGCAAACATCTCTTTTTCCATTGGTGTTTCCAAAAATGTAAAGAATACAGTCAGATTTTTAAAAGTCTCTCTTACAATCCTCACATGCACATTTATACATAAAAAGACTTACTGGTCACTGTAATCATTCATCCTCTCCTTACTGGCCATAAAGTGATCTCTTCCTACTGGTCTTTTTCACCACACAATTCTGTCTTTGTGTTATAATTCCTCAACTGCATCGCAAGGAAAACGCTGCCTGCAGCACAATAAACAGACTTTTGTGCCAAAAGGACTTCAGCTTTGGAAAGTACCGACTTGATGTGGTTAACTTTGATTACTAAAGCCTCATGATTAGATTTAGATGGACTTCTGAATGAATTTTTCCACAAAAAGAGGACTGTGGATTTGTAACTCATCACCAGCATTGAGATGAGCTGTGAAGGGTTCAGTTTACAGCCTGTATGGAGAGGAAGAATGATTGCACTGGCCAATAGCTCCTTCAGTGTACATATGGGCAGTACAGTATTGTGCTAAGACACACTTAGTACTTAATACCCACATGCCCATGAATCTGAACCTATCAATTAAGTGCTCCTTAAAGGTACTATGTGGATTTTTTATTGTATTGTAAACAAACACGCCTGAAGGATACACACAATGTGATTTCATTAGTTGAATATTTAAATGGAACAAACACAAGTATATTTCTTACTGATAAGAAACCTTCCTTCAAGGATTAGGATAATGTTGATGTACTGTTGGTGTTGTGACCTCATCAATCCTGCGTCCTGTCCATTCAGCATTAAGGCCATTGAGAGCAATGTGAAGGAGGATGACACACAGTGGCTGACCTACTGGGTTGTTTATGGACTCTTCAGCATCGTCGAGGCCTTCTCTGACATCTTTCTCTTCTGGTTCCCCTTTTACTATGTTGGCAAGGTAGGCTGACCTTTTAATTTGTAGGGTGTTTCCTCTTCTTTCTGGTATGGATGATGTTTGGTACTGTTTTAAACAAGTTAGCTATCTTTCACTTTCTATTCTGTGTTTTCTTGCCAAGAAGTCTGCTTTCACTGTGAAGCAGGCAGTCACAGTGTGTTGAATCACATGAGGGTTCATGCTTTTGTGGTGACTGAACATCTTAGCTCGCCAACAGCGCACACCTGTGGACAACATGTGTAATGTCGAAGTGACCATACTACACAGTTGTTACCAAGTTTTGAAAAAGTGATAAATACAGCAGTGACAAAAATGGCGTACATTTCGTGTGATTGGTTTATTTGAGCGAGATTATATAAATGCAGGATTTCTTCTCTTTTTGGGGTTGTACCCTCATGGTTGATTGTACTTTTACTTGGATAATTATTGTCAATCGCAGAGACACAGTATATTGATAATTAATGTTGTTGTCCCTGTAGACTAACTGCCAAACTATAGTATAAATATTAGTATATACTAGTACATTTTGCACACAGTTCATAAAATGAATGGAGATTTTTTTCCTAACGGTTACAGTGGACTTATTTTCTCATTATTTCCTTTCCCATTTGACCTCTGAGATCAGTTTTGTCATTAAATAACAAAGTTGAATGTTCAACATAATCCTGGAGAAACAATCAGTGTCTCATACTGTGTTAGCAACTCATTTGATGCAAAAGCTTTAGCATGATTTTAAAATTGAGACTCTTACAATTTCCTCAATCCTAACATCCAAAGCATCATCATGGCATCGTTTGTTTTTCCTATAAATCCCAGATCAAATTGTTTTATTATAATATAGGATAAGGAAAAGTAGACATTGTAACTGTAAGATCTGCCCTCTGCTCTCCCCCTCAGTGTTTGTTCCTGGTGTGGTGCATGGCTCCGGTGACGTGGAACGGTTCTGACATCTTGTACAAGCGCGTGATCCGGCCATTTTTCTTGAAACACCAGGCCACCATGGACAGTATGGTCAGCGACCTGAGTGCCAAGGCTAAGAACCTAACTGACACCGTGACAAAGGAGGGTGAGATACCCACAGTGTACATGCAAGTAGAGCCACATACTATTAGACTAACCCTTTACTAAAGCAACACATTCCCACAGCACTAACTTCATACTAACTTCTACATCATCTCTGAGATTCACACGCTAAAAATCTATATCCTCAAATACAGTCATGTATTGTATCTTTGAGTATTTTCACAATATTTTCTTCTTTGTTTGTTCCATCAGCTGTTAACCTGGCCCTCGACCACAACAAGGACCAGTGAGACACATGATGGGAAGCCTTTTTTGTTTTCGTGTGCATTTATGTGTGTTTGGCTAATTGAAAGACTGACAGAGTATGTGTGTGTGTCTGTTGTTTTGCTTTTGTGTTGTCCCCCACCCCCTCCCCTCCCTCCATGACAAATGATGATGATCATCCTCTGCGTCATGTGCTGAACTGAAGCTTCACACTCGTGAAAATAGATAAAAGCTCGTTTGTAAGTCCACATCAGTTTACTGCCATCGGTACTGCTAAGACAATCAAAGAAACTGTGACCTTTTTATGTGATCTTCATTTCTTTGTTGTGGTGTGAAAGAAATGAATGGAAATAACTTTGTTGGTGAGGAAAAACATCTGTTTGTGTGCCTGCAGGTTTCAGCAGCACTGGCAGTGCGGCCAATTTTATGTGTAATTGAGCCATTTGTGATGGAAAAGGAAGACAACATTACGGTTATAAAAGCAGGTTGTCTTCAAATGTGTCCACAAACAGCACTTTCTAGCATTGATAATCAAAACTGGAACTTTTACCTGTCATTAATGTGTCCTTGTTCTTTAAAAGCCTCAGTCTTGCGTGTGCCGAGCAGCATTTAAAGTCTGTTTGAGCTATTGGGAAGGTTTCAATCTGTAACTTTATCTGGACGACTTCTGCCTATTGATATGTCTTAATTTATCTTCTCATGATGATGAAATAATAAAACTGGAACCTTAATGAACTGAAGTAGTGTCTGCCTGTTTGGCTTTAAACTTTCAGATTTATTCCCGTTCTTCTGCTGCCCTCACTCCAAGCAGTGTCATTCCTCACAAACTGGGAAATTGGATTTTATTTGGACCAAATTACAATGTTCACGCACCAGCGATTTCTGTAATTGTTTTTTTTTATTATTATTTTATTTTATAGCAGTGGCAAGTCAGGGAAATGGTATTTCTGGATCATAACCTCTGCAGATTTTGTTGTAATTCACTATGCAGCACCATATTTTTTATTAATAAAATGTATCTGCTTTGTAAATGGTGCCCAAATATTTCACGCTGTGTTTTGGGAACCATTAAAAGCTTTAATGACCCTTTTTGAAATTGATATCCAGTTAAAGAACATTGCATATTAATTGTTAAACATCTCAAAACTACATATTCGAAGAAAAAAAAATTTAATCAAAATTTGCAGATGTGGCTGCAGATAATTTTGAATTAACTTCTTAGTATTATTGGAAATTTGGTACAACTGGAATTGTTCCGTTTTTGTTGTTATTTGTTGCTGGAAAGACACTATTTCCATGGACCATTCCTCCCATCCTTTGTATCCACTTGATCTTTTGACCAGTCACTATCAAGTACATTTACCAGCATTCAGACAGCCTAACCACCCACACTTTAATTTGTCTTTGGCTCTGTGTTCACGCTTGAGGGGCTCTGAATGGGAGGCCCTTTGTGTTCGCGCACTGGATGTAATGCATGGGAAATGGTGGATGGAGCCGGTGTGATGGCCACACGCCGCCACAGGGAGAGGAAGGCACCCATCTGGAAATGGCTGCTGAGAAGATCCGTCTGCTAGGTGTTTGTCATGTACCCCCTCGGCCAGTGGTGGCCGACAGGTTATTGATTAAACAGAAATTGGACACAGAAACCAATTATTGCATTGTGTTGCCTTGTGGTTTCATCCAAAGCCTTGTATCGAGTGTAATGGCTGAAGAAAAGCTGATGAGAAGAGGACAAAGAAGGGATGGAGTGAGTGGAATGAAGCTTTTTTTTTTTTTTTGCATAAACATTTTTAGCTGGCTTTTTCCAATAACAAGCAGCTTTTAAGCCACACTACAGCAACATGGTTGTTAATGTTGGTCTGAATGGAATATCTCGGCAGCAATTGAGTGTACAGTCATTAATGAATTTATACATGTAAAACTGCCAAATTAAGCTTGCTAAGTGAATATTTACATGTTATAGAGATACTGTAGTATCATAGTGTTACAGATTATTCTACTAACTTTACTGATCCCCTGACCTTTCCTCCAGGTCCAGCAGCTGATTGACATTTTTATTATTAGTAACATGTCTTGACCACTTGGTGTGGTTGGATTTTCATGAGTTTTGGTACAGATATTTATGTTTATGGTGCCAAAATGATGCAGGTGATCAACGTTTCCAGTTGAGTATCTCAGTATACCAGATTGATTGGCATAGGAATAATATTTGCAGTAATGTCATGCTTCCAACATTATGATTATTTGATGTTTAGATAGATACAGATAATGGCATCACTGTCTAAGAGAAAATAATGATTTTAATCTCTGCTTTTTCCCCTTTATCCACTTTCCATCTGCATATTCTTGCATAATCTTCTCTCTTGCCTAACCCTGCATTATCCAGCTCCTTCCTGGTCTTCTGCTCGTTATCCTTCCCAACTGAAACAATCAATGCTGCTCGCTATCACCCTGTCTGCATGTCTGGCCGTCGCTGCTGCTGCAGTTCCTGAACTCACCGACAGAGGGGGACAAACACAAGGCTGTGAGGGCGGAGATGGTGAGTCATACAGTGAGACCGTCACGTACAGACAAACACCTCAAAACAAGGCCCGGTCTGACTCGGCCACAGGCCTTTATTAGCACCAGGGCTAGGCTTCCTCACACTTATTTCTGATGTTAAAAGAAATGAATGAAATGATGTCTGCGCTGCTGATTTATGGACTGGGAATTCATGTGGGGTTGTTTATACTAGGCTAATGTACTTCACGCTTTATCTACTCTGCGATCTTGTACCTTCCTTCCACCCGTTGCATGCTGCTTTGCTCTGTTTTTTGGTTATTTACAACAAACTCCACATAGCCTGCGGCATTAGTGTGTCACTGGCTCTCTCCGTGGTGCTGAAACACAATGAGGTCGCTGTCCGTGGTGCTGATCCTGGATCAGACTGCAAGAGACGGGATTCTTTTCTCTTTTTTTTAATTAAAAGCTCTCCAAGCGGACTACACATATATCCTTATTAATAACACTAAATACAAAGCATCCAATCATGTATCCACACTATTTTTAGATTCCTCTGCTTGATTGATACAGTTATGGGCCTGATTTGATTAATGATTTATCATTTATGCATTATTTATATCGATAAAGTATTAAGAAAGCACACTTGAGATGGATTTACCTTGAATCCATTAGAGCGAAATGTGAGATTGGTGTTTATTAAAAAGGGCCATGCACAAAAACATTAATCTGAAAATGATGCCAGATTATCTTATTTCCATCTGCAATCCTTGCACAGTAAAAGCATTCATTTGCATGCAATACCATTACATTGTCTCTATGACACTAACAATTAAGCAAACAAACCTGCAAATACACTTTCATATATACATACCAGCATATCAATCCATATTATTGATCAAATGTCTAATTTGATCTAATGAATCCAACAAATGTCACGAAATTTCACCCAAAATGAAACGTTTTATTTCCCAGTCCGGCTGTAGTCCAAAGTGCATCCTGCATAATTCTACCTTGAGATATGTGGTAGCTGCTTGGTTGTGGCTGGAACATCGACAAAAGCATTTGGAAATGAAATGGGGCTCTGCTTGGGTTACTTTTTTGACTGTGGATAATTTCATCAATTAGGCAGTTTTAATGTGATCTGTAGCTCAATATTTTACTCAAGTTTCTATTTTTGATAACATGTTTGGATTGTAGGGTTCAGATGACTGGTGCAGTCTAATTATTAACTCCAGTTATTCTTATAATATTATTTAATTTTCTTGTATGATCCTGTGATTACATTCCTCCAGTTGCACTAAAATACTTTTTCTAGAGGGAGTCTGTCTTAAATAGCTTATTTCACTGGCATCCGACTACTAGGAAGTGTATGAACTGAAAGAAAAATCAAGTGTGGACAGAAAAGGGAGAGGGCATAGCACCTCCCACGTCCTATCTGCGAGAAAGAGAGAGAGAGAGGAAGAGAGAGCGAGAGAGAGAGAGAGAGTCTGCTGTGGTGGTGTTGGAAATCGGACGACATGAGCTGTACATGAACCGTGTAAAATGCTTTAAGACGCTTTCGGCGTTTGTCTTACATCCGTCTAAACCAAGGACGAGCCCGAAGCGGAGCTATACTTCACGACCAGGTATGGAGATGCTGCTCATCCTCGCATCTTTACATGGAGGGGGAGATGTTGGTATTCAGTGGCGTAACCGCGGTGCTCCTGCCCGCCTGGCTGTCTGTCTGCCGAGCGCACACGATCTCTGACGGGATAACAAATCTCATTCTCTTTTATTTATCCGGTTGTTGACGGTTTTAAATGCATCCGCACCGGCTGCTATCACGACTTTGTGTTTGATAACCTCTGTCGTGTGAATTGTATGCAGCCTATGTTCGCACAGCCATATTGGCAGTCAGCAGGAGAGGGGGAGAGGGAGAGAGAGAGGGCAGAGATATGAGGGTGTTGGGATTATGATATTGCTTTGAGGAGTAAAGGGAGGTGGAGGGAGGAGGAAGGAGGGGTGCAGGAGGAGGAGGGGTGGGGGGGGATTCGCTGCAACTGCGAAATGATGGCACCGTTGCGAGATGGCGATCCTCTGGTATTTATGAATGAACCCAGCAGAGTATAGATATTGTGGTCTGTAATGGCGTTGCGCACCAATCTGGCTCTCCTGGCTGCCATCCCTTCCTGACTTCAGCTGAGACGGAGATGAACGTCAACATTAGGCTATACACTAATAATGACGCCAGGGTGACGCATAAAGCCCGATTTCTGTGGCAAATGTCATGGTTAATCCTCCATCTGGATCCGTGTTTCTCTCCTCCTCCTACTCCTCCTCCTCCTCCACCATGCATGATGTGCTGTTTGTTGTGGGTCTCCTGACTGGAGAGGAGAGCCATCATGACATGCATAAGGAGCTGTGCATCATTTAGGGCCTTCTGCATGCATGTGTGTGTGTGTGTGAATATGTATGTGACTCAACTTCCTGTATATGCATTGCCATGGGTGTGTGTGTGGGTTGCAGGGTTTGCGAGAAAAGAGAGGAGAGGAGGGATGCATGCCAGTAAATCCTGTGATTAAGCTTTAAAGTGTGTGGTTGGGAGTAGAGATGCACACTGTGTTAAAGCATGCATGTGTTGGTCGAGGACGGGGGGATAAGTGGAAGTGTGGGGGAGTGTCAGTGTCCTGCCTGCCCGTCCATTTGTTTGTCTTCAGCGGCCACAGTACGGTTGCATAAGAACACTTCTGCTGCGAAGGCAGGACAAAGAAATGACTCAATACACGGTAACAAGGAAGAACAGAGAGAGAGAAGAGATGATGCTGGTCGTGATGCTGATGGAGACGAGGACGGACGCTGATAATTAATGATGATGATTGAAGTGTTTTGCTTCATTTTTAGCTAAGGCTCATTTAACCACACTTCACAAAGCTGTGTGAGATAACCGAGGTCCAGATGGCCAGATGTTGTTGTGAATTCTGTTGGGGACATCACTTAATGTCTGCTCATGTCTGGAGACAGGCCAAGGCAGCTCCATACACAAGAACCCACCAGAAATGTTGCAGTTATAATAATCAGGTCCATGCAGAGTTGGGAGCAGGAGTAGGGACTTGGCTTTTGGAGTTATATGGCTTCAGAGAATAAAAAAGCATTAATTATTGGTATGGCTTGGGCGCAGTTTCTGAGAATGATATTTAGATTGTTAATTTCTGCAAACTTAATGAATTAACCCTGCATGCACATGTGCAGTGTCGCCCAGGGCTACTAAGGTCTAACAGAAAATGTTTTCCCATGAGTGAAAATCTAGTCAACAATGTTCCCTTTCTCATATGAATAAAAAGTATATTATATAGCAACACTTATATCAGCAACTGATATTTATTTTCGTTATTGACTAAACTCACAATTATTTTCTTGATAAATCCATTAATATTTAAGTCTATAAAATGTCAGAAAACATGTCCAAGGTGCTGTTTTTGGTCAGTGAGTGCAAAACTCAAAGATAATGACTTTAATATGGTATAAACAGAGAAAAGCAAGACATCTTGATTTCTTACTGATCAAATTGAATAGGTGATTAGGTCTGAAACGGCTTCCCATGGTTTTGTTCGACGGCTGCACTTTTGTCGAAGAGTAGGATATTTACATTGTACATGTATGAATAGAGAAGTTCTCGATCAGGTTCAGGTGTGACAGACACACTGTTCGGAGCGTGCCAGCTTGTCTTCATGCACATATTTGTAATTTTTGGACTCTTTGTGAAGCATTTAAGGCTATTTAAACATGAAAACGATTTATAATTTTGCCGCAGCAATTAGTGAGCTGTATTGAATTGCATAATAAATCAGATTTTTGTTCATCAAACTGGACATTTCATTAGAAGCATGTCATGATAAAATCTAACTGGAAGCCCCTCTGTGACTTTTACAGTGTAGAAAATAGTCATTTCAGTCATCATTTCTAATTATCTTCACACAAAAAGCATGAAAAATTGGATTCTCTTGCCCCCATCGTGCTTTTGTGAAGTTCGAGTTAACTGCTGTCTCCTTGTGATGTTTAAGTCTGTCTGTTGCTTTGACAGCTCAAGTCTAGTCAAGTGCACCATCACTGTTGAGCACTCCTGAGCTATATATAACTATATACTGCATAACGTCTGCTTTAATACTGGAACAGATCAATGCTAAAGTGTTTTAGTTGTTCTGACGGCATCAGCTTATTTGAAAGGTCTGTGCAGTCTTCATTATACATGGCATTAGGTAAGATTGTTTTGTGCATAACTAATAGAAGGCCAGTTCTGGTCCATTATGTGAGCAATCGTGTTTTTATTTGACATTTCGTTTAAATATCAGCCGTTCATTTAATGTGAAACACTATTACTGCCACCTACCTTTAAATGTGTTGTGAGAGATTATGAGAACTGAGAGAAAATGTATGTTATTTATGGTTCAGGGTAAATAAACGGTCAGTTTCTTTTAACACCACCTGCATCATGTGAGCGTCACAAGCAGCCTGGTGCGGGATTCCCTTGTTGTCTCCATCTGCGTTGTTATCAGGCGTGGATCAAGTGGTATTATAAAAAAGCTGTGCCTGGTTGATCTCGCCTGTAGAAACCAGTGGAGTCAATCCAAAACTACCAACCCTGTCACCATCTGTCACTGCAGGCAGGCTTCTGCAACACACTCCAGCAGTCTGTAATTAGTGTTTCAGTCAGGTCGGGGCCTTCAGAGCTTCTAAGAATAGGCTTTCTTGAAAAAAAAAAATCTGAATACAT
>CAFUXE010001362.1:82456-158508 GCA_903364295.1 Serranus cabrilla
GTGTGTGTGTGTGTGTGTGTTGCTGGTTTGGTTGATCTGAATCCTTCTTCCACCACTGATTATAATCCAACACAGAATAGAAATACAGGAAAAATGTATTACTTTTAAGTCTTGCTCAAAGGCTAAATTCTCAACAGTTTGTTTCATTTTAAAAATAACAATAAAAAAAATCAAACAAAATTTGGCCACAATCAATTCTTTACAATAGATTTAACATTCAATATCCTGCACAAAAAATATAGAGAAAGCTAAATGTTGTGATCATTTGCAAAAAAATGTGTATATCCATTTGTATCTATTTTACTAAGTCTTTTTTTTCTGTTCAAACCAGGGAGTGTCAGTCAAACTGGTGGTAGGCTGTTTCGATAAGATATTTCACTTAGTTTTATTTTTCATAAATCTGTTTCTTTCTCTCAGTCTTCTTCTCTTCTTCTCAATCAAACTGGTGTTGGTTTATGCATTTAAAAAATGGCTTTTATCTGTTTTTGGTATATAAATTCCTCCAATCTAGAGTCCTGTATTTGATCACTCTCTTCGGAATCCATAATTGGGTTAAAATGTCCACTAAGTCAACTTTTTTATGTTGCGCACTGACCCATTATAACATAACAAGCTCTGCTCTCATTTCCCCAAATTTTTCTACAGGTCTTGGCCATAAAGGGCAACGTTGAGGCCATCCCCATCATGCTCGTGGGCAACAAGAGCGATGAGACTCAGCGGGAGGTGGAGACCAAGGACGGGGAGGCCCAGGCCAACCAGTGGAAGTGCGCCTTCATGGAGACGTCGGCCAAGACCAACCACAACGTTACGGAGCTCTTCCAGGAGCTCCTCAACCTGGACAAGAAGAGGAACATGAGCCTCAACATCGACGGCAAGCGCTCAGGGAAGCAGTCCCGCGCCGAGAGACTGAAGGGCAAATGCAGCGTGATGTAAATCCAGGAGAGGAGGAGAGAGGGGGGGTGGAGAAAGAGAGAGAGAAGGGGGAAGAAACACAGAGAAAACAAGCAGGTAAGAAAGGAAGACGAAAGAGAGGAGGGACTCACTTAAACGTCCGGAAGGTAACGGAAATCTCATCATCCACATCCTCCTCCGTTTGACTGGTGCATTCACAAACACAACTCAGCAGTTATTTTGTAAACATACTGGATTTCAGTTCGGAGCTTTGCATCCACGTGCATTCGGCTAAAAGGGAAGATGAGGAGGAGGGATGCAGAATATCGAGAGGCAAATCACAGGCAGGAGTGTCACTGATGATTGACCTGTGGACGCGGGCCACAGGCGGAAACAGCACGGGCGAGGACTTTTGCATCATCAAGACCTTGGACTGCAATAAATACCACAGAGTGCAGCACCAAAAGACTTTCTGATCACCACGAAACATGTGTCCTCTCTCACTTCTTCATCCCTCCCTGCTCAGCCCTCACCATCCCAGCATCCTCATCCTCCACGAGCCCCCCCCACTATAACAAATATAGAGAAATGTATATGTAACAGAGTCGACAAAGTTAGTTAAGTTCACTCATCTGGTAGAAACACTATTTTAACAGGTGTCCGTCATGCTAGAGAGCGCAGGACCCAAAGGTTTGATATCCCAGAGCCACTTCTGAGGACTCTGATGTATATAAATATGGGGTATTTAAATATATTCCATCTAGTCTACGAATGCCTCGCCCAAACTAGTACGCAAGAATAAGGTGAGGTTGGAAGCGTTAGATCTTCTCATCTCCTCATCCTTATCACCCCTACTGACAGATCAAAAAAAGACCCTACTTTACCTTTATCAAGCTGTCATTATGTTAAAAAGCTCGTCTATGAACTCTTTAAACGTCCTCATCTGAAGTGGAGAAGCATCCAGCGGCAGGGCATGCACACACGACGCAACAATCCTTTTAAGACTCTCATCTAGTGTAGAGTAACTCTGGATGAAAAGAAGCTGGACTCTCATCAAACACAGGGAACAGAAGATACAAGTCTGCCTTGTCTACGAGGACGATACACTCGGATAATCATTGCCAAGCTGGTAAGAAGAAAGGGATGATTTTCGGTTCTGAAGTCAAGAATGTCAGTTTGCTTTGGCACTTTTCACGTGAAGGTTTCTCTTCTTTTTGCCTTTTTTTCTTGTTCGGTTGCTTTATGATGCTCTTTAAATTCATGTAAAAGTTTAAAAAAAGAAAAGTCCTTAAACAAAAAGCACACAGAGAAAAATAAATAAGGGATGTAACATTTGCTCCATGCAGATTATTCAGTGCGACCTGAATCACTAAATTCTGTTTCCTCTTTGGTTGCTTCGGTCACATTACCTCTCATACGCTCATACAGGCATCGGTGAACAGGAAACAGAATGGGGTCACACACACACACACACACACTTACAGCATGCGCACAAATGCATCCATGCAAGTGTCAAAAAAATCTGAGTAACACTGTCGACTGATTACATGAAGACAAACAGGGCTCACTCAGCCTCAATGCCCTCACATTGCACTTTATATCATAAACACACACCCGCCTGCACACACACAACTGTAATTTGTCATATTTCTGCCTACTTTATGTATTTATGATCTCCGCTTAACACAAAATATCCTCCTGGAGCCATTAAATAGCTCCACTGTATGTCCAAAGTGCATGTATACACTCTTTTTGTCACGCAGGAGCTCTGAATTTGTACACAGTGTACACAGGACAGCCAAAAGCACAATACTTTTTTACCGGCATATCTATTTGTACATTTTTTTGCTTCTTTTTTTTTGTACGTTATTCTTCCTTTTTGTGTTCTTTGTGTGATTTTCATCCTTAACTTATATTCACCGGTCCTGAACATGGAGAAACAATCACAAAGCTCTTCGTCTCTATCGATGTAATAACGTGTTTTATTTGTCCGGTACATGGCACAATGAGGTTGTGGTTCTGCTGACCAACAGGGTAACGGGATGTGACTGGTTAGTTGTGGTGGTGAAACACGTAAATGAATACTGTCCTAAAAAACTACCCCATGTGCCGTTTGTTCAGCAACTCAAAACGCTCCATGTTTACATTTGTAGCACGCGGCGCCCTCTAGTGGCTGTTGGGATTATAAAGGACAAAAGGCGAAAGTATAAAGAGCAACACGGTCCACTCTTAACTTCTTGTCCCGTGTGAAACCAAAAGTTGATGTTATTCTTCACACAACGTAACTTCCATATGTTACACCCCCCACCACCTTTTTTTTTCATATCCAACCTTAACTCACTTTGTCCAAAGACTAAATTTAGTATTATAAGGAAAATGCCTAAACATTTGTTCTGTTTTTTCCAGTCTTGAAAGTCTTAAAATCTGCTGCGGCCAAACTAAACACAACTACATCAACTAACAATGCAACTTTGACATTTTTAGATCACATGAAAAATGACACTTTCATCAAGTTTGAGACAAACGGATTCCTGTTTTTTTCTAAAATATAACGAATTATATAGAAAAACACTTGTCCCATGTGCCCAAAAACTATATTATGAGGAGAAAAACTTTTCACCCAGTTTCACTAATTTTGAAAATGTGTTCAGATTTGCAGTTTGGCAAGGCCGGGAAAAGCAATTAAAAACACCAGTTGTGGGAACAGACAGGTAAAAGTGAAACCTGTAGCCTTTTCACAACATTAACAACGTGTTTAAATCAACAACTGTTATGTTGTGGTATAAGGATGTGTTGCACTCCCGCCACTATCAGGGGGGCTTGTTTTGGGAACGCTCTTATGGATTGTATTTAGGAGTTGGAACAAACGACACATGTGGTTTGGAGGACTCGTTGAATTGTAGTTCGTATAGGAGCAAGAGGAGGGTCAGATTATTTGTCTACTTTTCTCCATCTCTCAGGCGGTTTTAACAACAATTGGGTGGAGGATAATCTGCTCCTGTACTGTTAAACCCAAAGATGATGCCCCTTTTAACTGTGTGTCCATCCTCTCTGGAAAAAAAGGGAAAAAAAGCACAGCAACTGTTCCCGTCTGTCTCCTTCTCTGTCTTTATGTGTGCAGCAGAATCAACAACTGGGCACTTTAGGGTGACATTTTACTTGAAGACTTGCTTATTAATCAGCAATGCCTCATTTATAAGCACCATGTAAAATGTCCCTCCTGCATTATTCAAGCCCACAGACCCACACAACAGTGTAGTTATTGTAAATAAAGCGTACGGTAGTTGAATGAAATGTTTATGAGAGCTTCAAGTAAGATGTTACCCATGTAAAGAAAAACTGTACCGCTGTCTTTCTGGGAATAAGTCCTTTGTAACCAGGAAATGTTGTTACAGTAGGAGGTTTGATGTTGCTATGTACTGTAATATACAGCTTAATAATGATGCTCATGATATATTGTATTTGACACATCCACTCTTCAGATCTATCAATCAGATTATACTAGCAAAATGTGAATATGTAAGTAAAGGTTCCACTCCATGATTTTTTTTATTTTATTTTGAAAGCTGGATGAATCCGTTGTTATCGATGTGTTGTACTTTGCACTAATGTGAGGTCCTGTTAAACTCAAAAATTTGCATTGTAAAACGTACCCTTTACCTGTTAGATGCCAGGGATGCTCACTCGTACTCTTTTTCATCGGTTTATCTTTAAAAAACAACTTTAAAATTGTTTGTCTCGGTTTGTTTCAGACGTCAGAAGGGAGGAGTGATTTCTGTCACGTGTCCTTCTAAAGGTTAAAAGCTAGAAAAACAAAAAAAAAAGCTGGAAATGATCTGTATACCTACCAGACAGCTCTGGTCTGATGTTGACGTGCAGCTGCCTGCAGAAGCGGTGGTGTGCACGCTGCATAAATATGAGCTTGACACGTGTGGTTGCTTCACGCCAGCTTGCGAGCGCATGTTTGTGCAATCTGTTGTTCTGCTGACGTCTACGGGAGACTGTCGCTGTTCATGTTCCTGCGTGGAACATGATACAGCAGGGAGGGGAAAAACAATGAGACAGCGTGCGAGAGCAGTATGGACAACAAGCTGGAGCTGTGCTATTAATAGAAGTAGTGTGAAAATATGGAGTGCAACTGCACAAACTAACTGGCCTGTGTAAGATTCAGATGTGCTTGCATGTGAGGAGGCGTGCATGGGGAAGTGTGTGAGCGTCCCGTTGACTTTCTTGGGCTGTGTGAGTTAAATGCTGGCATGAATCAGGACAGACACCTCTGCCCCCGTCCTGCCATGGCTTGTCTCATCTCATTTGTCAACGAAGCATATTCACTGCTGCTGTCTGTGGCTCTGTGTGTGTGTGTGTGTATGTGTGTGTGACCATGAGTGCATCCATGTAAGTGCGCAATCAGCCACCTATTTGCATCCCCTCACTCCGGCCTGCATGAGTGTGTGTCTGTGTGCATGTTCGTGGAGCCATCTTATGAAATGTCTGTCAGATGTTTGAAGCTTTTCCTGTGGAGAATGCCTACACATTTGTGCATGAGTCATCCCACGCACTGCTCAAACACACCCTTACACACACACACACAAGCATATAGAACAGGCATGGAGGCCAAATAGACCGACTGCATGCCGTTAGCTGCACACACACACTTATACACACATATTACATTCACACAGGCCTTGTCAGTGAAACCTCATTCTCTCACTGGCTGTTTTTTTTCTGCTCTGCGCTGTTGTACAGGCACCACTGTCACCACTACTTCTCCATAAATCAGCTGTCCGCCCCCTGAAATCTTTCACATCCATCCCCTCAGATTTTTTTATTTTGTTTGTTTGTTTGTTTGTGTGTTTGTGAGTCGGTTGCACTTGAACAGACGGAAGACCGACCCTGCTCACATCTGATTGTAGATAGTTGTAAATAGTGTTCAAAGGACTTAATATTTCAGAGAGGAGAGTGTGCAGAGGAAAGGATGCAGTGGAGGGAAAAGTGCGCTTCCTTTTTATAGTCAAAGCATCCAATTTGAAATAACACAGCAGGAGTTTGCTGCTTCGTGGTGACATTATGTCAACTTCACCCAGTTGGCATGAAGTCTTTCAAACTTTTCCAAAGTATATTTTATTTTTCTGTGCAAGAGAAACAGCTTATTGACTTTAAAAGGGGAAATCTGTGGCGGCCCAAAGTGAACAATATTCAGTGAATTAAATAGTCATTTAAACACGTGGATGGATACAGACAGAATATATAACATGACCTTTAAATCTGTTTAATTCAGATTTGATTATGATTTTGAATATTGCTTCTTTTCACAATATTTTTGTTATTCTCAAATGTCAGTGTTGTTTTTTAGAAGTTTTTATTTATTTTTTTTTTTTTACCAAGAAGCATTTATTTTATATTGCCACTTTTCTTTCTCCGTCAATCAGGACAAACCAGTGCTGTGATTGGCTGTCCGCTCAATCAGAAGAAAGCAGCAGCCAATCACATCACAGAACAATTTTTTGTTTGTTTTCAAGAAATATGGCAGTATAACATAAAGTCACTGGGAAAATGACATTGGGAAATAAAAAACAAGACTTCTGAAAAACCATGTTTGAAACTAGAATGGCACTCAGAGAGCTCAGAGCTGGGAAGTCATTCTTCCAACTGTGGTATGTTTGAGGGCTTTCAGTCATAATGTGTAAACAATTTGGACATTATGCAGAAGATGTGCTGCATTAAATGCTCAACCGCATTGTTTTGCTCAACTGCATGATTGCAGCATAATGCACAGTGAAAATTAATTTATATATCTTCCTTATGATTCAGAGCTTCTTTGGCCCGAGCTACAACCTTCCACCAAGTTTCATGAAAAGCAGACCAGTAGTTTTTCCTTAAAGCTGCAGACAAACAGACAAACACCAAAACATGAAATTAAATGATTCTATTGTGAAAAGAAGCAGAGTAAAATAACATTTAATAATACTGAGCAGTCTTATTTCACAGTTTATGGTAAAATAATGCATTTTGTCTTTGTGTAATCACATTATTATTTATTTCATAATGTCAGAAATATTTATTTAATATTGAACCCTTTGGGCCTCCATAGAAATCTACATCGGCAGCACTTCTCCCAGATTTGGATCAGGACCAGGCGAGGGTCACCTCAGCTTGTTTTGAGGTACCTCCTGGTCATGTTGCCGTTGTACAGCAGAGGAAGTGTGGTTCACGTGTGTTCTTCCATAGCAGGATGAGAAACATGACCCTGTGACGCTGAAACAAAGGCCAGTCAGTAAAATCTAAATACACTGGAGAGGTTGTGGTTTTCTAGTCTAACTAAGGTACGTCCCATAAACTCATTCCTACCAACGAGGGCAGGTCACGGTCCTGTTTTAATCGAGCTGAGAGGCACAAGATCTGAAAGAAATCAGTTCTGGAGGATGAGTGGAAAACTGACCCTGTTAATCTCTCCGGCTCACCCTTTACATCTCGTCTGATCGCCTCAGATCCTCACAAGCTGTTTTTTGGCGGACAGGGGGCGTAAAGTGGGGCATATAGACTCTGTGGGTGGTGTAGTTTGGTACTATCCTGTCGCTCTGGCCCTTCATTCCTGCATGGTCCCTATTGGTGTTCCAGCCAGCATGAGAACAAGGACACAAACTGTGAATCATCTTTGTATTTTTTAAAATAAATTCCTCAGCAGCATTTACGGCTTCGGTTTTGCAAATGTTTTATTTCTTTTAAACACTTATTGTTTTTTGTAAATTATTCTATTGGTTTATTTTTTTCTGTTGGGACTTTTTTTTTATTTAACTAATTATGATGTATAGATATTTATTCTAGCAATAGTCTTCCTATTAAGATATACTGTGCTGATGCATCCTCTGAATAACTGAAAATAACATATATATATAGATGAAATAATAATCAAATCTGCAAAATGATTTTCCTAATAAAAATGTGAACTGAGGAGCGTTTCTCGTCTTTTTGATCTCTCTCCTCTCACTCGTCGCTGTGTGTGATGACTCAACCTCAGCTGTGTGAAAGTTGCTAAGAGAGCTTTGATGGTTTTCAGTCGTCAGTTTGTCCATCGCTTCGATCCAAACTGAATTATCTCAACAGTTGTTTGATGGATTACCATCATACCACCTTGGATTGAATTACTAATTACAAAAATGTAATTTGTATTCAGTAACTGATTACATTTCAAAGTAGTCTGACCCACCTGTGCAAATACTGCAACATTAAAATACTCCAGTAAAGATGGAAATGTTGCACTGAAAGTGAAGTAATAAAAGTATTTCTTTTAAGTAGGCACAATTATATTTATTAGATCATTATATTATTACTTATGTATCTATATATGATTAGAAATGTACAATTACTCGTTCATGATGGAGCACATCACATGTTTTATATACTGTTGAGTAGTTTAATCTATAACATAAAATGATATTTATCATGTTGCCTGTTTAAGTGTTTTATCTTATCCTCCAAAGCAAGTCGGAAATAAAGCTGTAAAAATAAGTAAAGTGCAAATCTGTTCCCCAGCTCAAAATCCTCTTAATAGGACACACAAGGACAGAGTTTTATGTTCTCATCAGTGTTTGTTTTACCTCAGTCAAATGTTCAATGTATGTTTTTAGGTCAGATGCAGAAATGAGCCACATGCAGCTGATACGATGTTGTACTCTTTGAATCCTGCGTCCTCAGAATTGCAGGTAAGACCGTTTTCTTTTCTTTTGAGACTGGTAATCCACAGAAATGCACTGGAAGAGTTCATCTCACTTTTTCCTTTTTAGATTCAGCTGACGTTCTTATACTACATACCTGTTATTCGTAATGGTTTTGACTGCAGAATTGGCGCCACCCACTGCTTTTCACAACAGACCAACTAATAATCTCCTAATACGATTTTCTCAAAATTAAATTAAACATTTTGATGCATTTAGACGGAAAGCTGGTTCTAACAACAACTAAAGTACTGTTCAAAGTTAGCCTGAGACGAATCTGCCATGCTCATGTTTTATTTGCTCTGGCAGATGTGTCGATCACTATCTGCGAGCCAATCACGTTGTTTATCTCATATAAGACGGGTCTGATAGGGTGACTGACGTTCAGCGTGACTCACAAAACTGCAGCTCAAATATGAATAGAGATTATTTTACCGTGTTGCATATTTATCACCTTAAATGTGTTCACATTTAAGTGAATGTTGTACCTGTATTTTCAGAGAGTTTGTAACCAGGTTAACATGTTTTTCCTGCTTTAAAAAAACGGACCATCCCTACTTGTATGATCTGAGTGGTTGCGGGTCTATTCAGAAGCATTTTGGTCTCAATTTCTCTAACAGCCCTTGGAAATCAAAAACGCACTGAGAGATCCCAGACTAATACACATTTTCGAATTAGCGGTGGAAGCCCATGAGTCACGACCATAAAAGATGCTCTCAGACTGGCAGAGCTGCACCCACCCACACACACACACTCACACACATGCATACACACACCTTTTTTAATCCCTCGCTCTGAGCTGTCTTGCGTGTGTACACAGACTTTCCCATTTGTGTAAAAACACACGTGCATGTCTCTGCATGTGTGTTTCTGGACATTATCTCATTAATCTCTTACAGGCATTTGCAAATTAGTCTGGTGATGCCTGGCTAGTACAAAGCTGAGATAGACAAATATTTGTGCCACATTAATGATCTGATTTATGACATTTTTTTTATCTGTTCTGTACAAACGACATCTATTGCATGTCTGTCCATCCTGGGCGGGGGATTCCTCCTCTTTCATACCCTACACAACTGTAAAGCCCTTTGAGGCCAATCGATTTGTGATTCTGGGCTATATAGACAGAATTGAATTGAATTCATCGTATATCAACACAAACAGTGTGCATTTAATATAATTTTATTGAGTAGGCCTCCACTGCATACTACCATGCTTAAACTTAGATCGTGGTGCATTGTTAACCTGTTTTGCAGCATGACTGTCGTGATTCTTTTGATTACAAAGCCTGAACACTAGCAGCAATCAGCTCTCTGTTTTTTTTTTTTTTTTCAGGCTGACTTCACACTTCAAATATAACACAGAGACAGAGACGGATGTGCTGGATTCACAGTCTCCCACTCCTCCTTTCACTCTCTCTCCTCTCTCTTCTTAACCCGCTGTAACATCTGCTTGGGGATGCTGTGCCTGGCGCGGTTGCCATGGAGACGGTGTGACGTTGACGATGGTTGTCGCATGAGAGTGTGGTGTGACCCTGGTGGGGACAGAGATGCGTTACGACAGGCAGAGGTCTCCCAGGCTGCTGCTGGAGTGTGTAACAACGCAGCGAGAGGAAAAGTCTCACCCCCGCAGGCCAGCGTGGACACCCCTCTGCTGGGTATTATTAATGAGATAATGTCCACAAACACACATGCAGAGACATGCGCTTCTGCACTAATGTCTGTGGTGTGCGTGACAGCTCAGAGCCAGAAAAAGGTGCATGTGTGGGTGTATCCTCTGTCAGTCTGAGAGCCTCTTTAATGGTCGTGACTCATGGGCTTCCACCGCTCATTTCTTAGAAAATGAAGCTGTAATAATCCACTGTAACCACACTGCCTCCTCAACAAGAGGGAGGGAAGGAGGGAGGGGAGTGAAATGCAAGAAGGAAGTGAGACAAATGAAGGAGGAGAAGGAGAAAAGGTGAGGAAATGAAAGGGAAATGTATAGGCATCAGCATAATTTCGCACATCAGTGGAAACGAGGCCAATGCGGTACTGTGTGCGAGTTATAAATAGCTTTCCTGTGGTTATAATAAGGAGCCAGAGAAAGGTTTCCATAGGCTGTCCATCAAAGCAGCAGTACTTTGTCTCCGCCAGCATCACCAAGGGGTGTTACAGCCCCGAGATCAGAAATAAGATCCTCATCAGACCCTTCCGGTCCCCCTTCAGCGTCCACAATCAGCCTATGATGGTGCAGCAGATGCCGCACTTTGAGCTCCGTGTGGAGGAGTGGACGACAGCTCAGTGGAAAAACCGAGGATGCGTGTTTTGTTTTTTTTGCACCGGGCCTGCCAGGAATAGCAGGAGCGGCCCACACTTCCCCGGAGAAGACAGGAGCTACAGACGGGAAGATGGTGCCACCGCGTGGCAGCACGGCGCAGTGCAGGCACGTGGAGAGGAGGCGGTGTCACTGTGAGGTACAGATCGACATGTACATGATGGGGGAAACACACTTTGCAGGTTGGGTTAGTCAGTTTACTCTGCTTGTAAAGAATGGCTGGTTGTAAAACTCCCCTTAAAGATATGCAAACAATCATTATGCTATACTTTAACATAATGTGATAAGATAAGCTTTTAAATCATGGTAGAGTTGTGAAATATGGCTTATATATTCCAAGCTTGCAGCTAAAAAAGGAACAGGCCAGTGTACTTTATTATAATTAGTACAATGAATGTAGAAAATATATAAGGTCATGCACTTTTAGTCTTCATTAAATGCAAATATAAGAGAAGTCAAAGTAAAATAATATTGTTTAGCCTTTGTAAATCCTGAAAAAAAGAAAATGATTTGACAGAGAAACATTTTCAAGCGTTTACATCTTTGAAACGTATGGATTTAGGGTACTTATGATCTTATAGCTATTATAATCATAATCATGAAAATAAACTTTTTTTTGTCTACTTGGCCAAAATCTACCAGAAACTCAACAGACTTCTTTTTAGAATAGACATTTATAGATAAGAATCATCTAAAAGTGAAAGGCATTTAGTTCATCTCACATGCAATGAAAATATTCTGGCAAATAATGTAGTTTATATGATTGTTTGTTTGTAATCTGAGCTATTATTTACAATAGATAAATGGATAGAATAGATAAATAGGTAAATATAGTTAGATCGGATAAAAATAATAATGTATCCTTCTTTTAATGGATTATGGAACTGATTAAGCCACTCTGGTGTTTCCTTTTTTTTAGTTTATGCATATTAATTTGTATATTTTACATGTGTGTGAATACATAGAAATAAAATGATAGCAGAAAAAAGCCATTGACCCAGTACAAGCTGGTGTCACTACAGATCAGGGTTCCAAAACAAGAGCAAAATACTTGTTTTATTCAACGTTAAATAAAATCACCCACAGTAAGAGGAGGCAGAGTAATACATTTTATATATAATGTTGGATGGTTCTTTCATTCATGCAAGTGTCACGTAATCCAGGAGTCAAAACATCCTCCAAAACGGGTCCTGAAGGGGAACCAGGGGTCTCCAACAACACAAATGAATTTAAAATCCATCCACTTGAAATCCATCCATTCAAACTCCTCTTGTTTAGAGGAAGCATTCGGCTGATGACTGTGAATGTTTGTTTGGGAGCCCCTGGGTTAAAGGTGCTGTCGCCGGATCGGATAAAGGGAGGGAGAAGGAGAGAGGGAGGAAGAGGAGGGAGGGGGGGAGAGGAGTGGACAGACACTGGTAGCGGAGGGGGAGGCGTTTGGCTCGGCGAAGACGGGGAGTGAACGAGCGGAGAGGGCGAGAAACCAGCGGATCTGGCCCTTTAAATCACCAATACAGCGCATTCGGAGGTGAGTTTGGAGATATTCGGGTATTTTTCCTCCCTGTGTATAATAATTGTTACGCGTCTGTGCGCCTCTGCAACCCCGGCTTCTCGTCACCGAGGGCGGCTGCAGCGGAGAGGGGCTTCATCAGTGTCACGAATCCGGTTTTCCCCAGCCCTTTGCCGGCAGAGAGGGTGGGGAGGACCGGGGACAGGGTCAGTGGAAGATTTCCTATAACAGCTCGGCTGGACTCTGAGGACGCACAAGCCACTGTTTCCAAAAGAAACCTCTGGATTTTATATGCTGAAGTAGGCCGATCAATTTGCATAATAGCGGAACATAAAGGCATGCGCTCCAGTCTTGTGCCCATTGTCGCTGGATGGGTTTATATTGGCTGCTGGAGCCTGCCTCCCTCAAAACATGTCACCACCCTGCTCCCACGGCTAACAATCAGGGCCTATTTGCAGACCTGAAGCGGTCTAGCCTGCTCTCCACTATGGGAAAATATCTCTGGCTTTGATATGTGCACCAGGTCTGCCTGTGCTTGCGCGCACTGTGCGTATGCGTGTGTGTGTATGCGTGTGTGGAGTGTGGATAGCCATGGGAGAGAGAGGACATGCTGTTCTATCCATCAAAATGCCCGCATTGTGTTTTCTCACGGCAGAGCAGCAAGCAGGGCCTATAGCGGAGGACATGGCTCCGTGCTGCAGGCCCGACCAGCGCTCAGGAGCTGCTGGGATCAATAAGGATTGATGCATTTTTGCGCGTCTTGAGAGCGGCTGTGGGCTCGCTGTGCTGGCTGGCTGACCGGGGCCTGTCCAGCTCTGGTGATGTCTCTCAGTCCAGGCCGAGATAAATGACCAGCTTACTGTACATGTTTTCCTCTTTGCATCGGCTTTCCAAGGAAATGTTTTCAATTTGGGGGCGTAGGAGAGGAGAGGTTCGCCTGTGGAGGGACAGAAGCTCGTATTTGTGCTGCTTTTTAAGTGTACAACTTCCGTCTCTCGGCACGGAATGCGCCATAGCAGAAAGTTTGAAAAATCAACAGGCTGAAAAAATCTAAGCCACTCGGTTTATAATGTCGCAGAAGTTTGGGGAAAAGTGATTTGGAGAGCATATTTCTGAAGATATAAAACAAAACGTTTCTGAGCATCTTCTGCATTTAGAAGTTCACTTCAAAACCAGAAATAAGTAGTTTGTAAAAGGAACAGCAGCTTGTAAACAGAGTGGATGAAGGTCAGTTTTTGTGCACTTATGTTGGAATAAAAGGTGATCATTTGATTTTATCAAAGGGAACAGATACCATGTTGGAGTCTGACAACAAAAACTACTTTTTCAACAAGTTTGTAGTTTTCACTGGTGTTGGTTTGTGGTGTAGTATTCAGGCTGTCGTGTGATGTTGGCTGTCCTCAACTTAAGACATTGTTAGTGACTAACAAAAGGTTTTGTCGACTAAATAAGTTGTTTTAATCGACATATTTGGAAAGTTTCTGCACAAAGAATCATGCAAAAGCATCACTTGATGTCGTGTTAGAGATAAGCTCATATATATCTTGAAAATTGGTTTGAAAGAAGAAAATAATGTCTGACTAAAGAAGTCTTGACCAATTAGTCGACTAATGACTAATCCCCGATGTTTACCTGGTTTATCCTCAGTGTGACTTGCTGTAAATATATCTGCTGTTGGCTGTCAGTGAGGTGACAGAGCACGAGAACGTATGTTGTGATGGAAATATTGTGTCTGTATGTGTCCTTTTACATTCAACACATTTAGGGACATAAACTTGTTCACATTCACCTACCATGGGGATAAAGTTCTGGTCCACACATGGTGGGTTAAAAGTTGTTGTTTTTCATCAGGGTTATGGTTAAATTGTGTGAATAATTAGTTAAGATCAGACTTCAGAATGACAGAATGCCACCGCAGGGTTTCACAAAATATCATATTAGCTGTGTTTCCTCTGATTCAGATTAGTTTTCTCTAAGTGCCCCACCGCTATAAGAGTTAGAACGAGAATAACATTGTCCATCATCGATGGATTGGCTCTCATAACTTTTTGTGAAGTTGCACATTGCAGGTGATGATAAGCTGTAAATGAGCTCATAGTGCGAAAATTTAAAAAGGCGATCAATATATGTTAATTAATATAAAGAGTATAGAAGAAATAGCTAAAAAACAATACCAAATGCTAAATTTCTTGGATGGATGATACCCAAAAATATTCCAACAACAGAGAGCCATCAATAGAATACTTCTGAATAAATGTTTGAACTACAAAAACATGCCACACATAAAGTTTTCTATATTTTCAATGTATTCATGTAATCTTCTTTTTGGAAACGATACTGATTTCCAGTCAATTCAGTCCCATCAAAAACATGTTTTTTATGTGTGAGAAAGAACAAATACTCATAGAAAGGACAGAAAGAAACTTCCCACTCGGGGTCTAGTCGGGATTAGGATTTGTGCTCAGGGTTAAGATTAGGATTAGGATTTGGAATTAGGGTTAGGTTGGGAGACAATCCATAAATGTCCTCAGAAGTTTAATAATACAAATGTGTGTGGAGAGACAGAGAGTATTTCATCAAGTGTTATAATATAAATCTATTCACTCCCTCCTTTCTCCCTCTCTCTCTCTCACACACACACACACTCACAGACACACAAAAAAGCCCTAATTACAGACATGAATCTCTGAGCTACTCCACAGTAGGAGTAATTAAAGCAGGACTCTCCTCCCGGGAGAGAGGGCGACAGACAGAGAGACAGAGTGAGAGACACTGGCGTGACACGCTCACAGTGATGTGATGTGAGGTGCGTTTTGATCAAATGCTCTGCCTGAGAAACTTTAACACGACTCTAACAGACGAGTAAAAGGAAGAAACAGGAGGTTTGTAAATGAGTCTTTGACAGCACAGGTAGTGTAATAATGTCCTGTGAATTGGTGCTTTGTGAGGCAATATGAAGCAGTGATGACAGATGTTGTAACATGAATGATGAAGCTGATGACGACAGTTTGGCAAAGGAGAAAATTCCAGCCTCATGATCTCAGATTTCTTATTGAAACATGAAAACTCCTTGAGATGTTTGTAATGGAAGTCAGCTGTTATCTGCTCTCAAAATTGGAAAAGAATTCAGTGTTTCAATGCAGATTTTACTCTCATAGTTGCTTAAAACAAAAAGAGCTTCCAGGACTTTGCAGCTACATTAAAGGCATTTTAATTGTTTAAAAAGAGAGTGCCGTGAAGTTCTGTCTACACGTGTCTTTATCCAAAGAACACCTCAAACAAACTGGATTTTAATCCAAAAACCACTCCAACCCAAACAGTTTTTAACATTTCTCGTATAAAATGTTTACATGTCTGCAGCCAAACTGTGTGAACAGATATCTCACCTGCTGTCCTTTTTCCTTTTACAGAGACAATCCAATGTGAGCTCAGCTGCAGTCCAGCTCTGTCGTTCTGACTTGGCAACAGTTTCCCAGCCGTCCCTGCACCGCTCAGATCTCCATCCAGTCACGATTGTGTTCAGAGAGTCCTGTCTGCCTGCCATCAGCCAGGTAACACCTCTCTGTTACAGGGGAGCTCTTAACCTGCTTTGACCTGGGGCCACGTTTGCAAAATGACAAGTTAATAAACAAACATTAATAATATTCTCTGATTAAATGAATAGACATTAAAAGGCCTATAACTCTAAATGCTTTGGGTTACATTTGATCTTTAAACATAGCTGGAACCTCTTTGCTCATGCAGTTACTCAAATGTTGGATGATTCATAAACATAAACATTAACTGCTCCTACCATAGATAGAATTAATAGTATTTAAGCTCTTTTAGTGTGAAATACACATTAAAAGAATCAGACTTCTATCAGGAGTCCTATTCACTCTGCCATGTTTTTGACAATCAATCAACAATCAACATTTTCACATATTCATTATGACTTTGGCCCATCTCTGCTACGCTAAAAGCTTGAAATATATTTAGCATGAATGCCAAACAAAGATCAAATAATCTAGCAAATATTTTGTGACTTGTTTTTAAAATAGTCATGCAAATCGCCATCATAAACGTATATTTCCTCATCGATGGTGTTGCATCACCCTGTCTTCACCTCACAGTGGTGCTATAACCCAACAGTGTGATTCAGCTTATAAATCAGCTCAGTATGAAAGCAGTGCTCATATACAACAGGCCAGTAAACCTAGAGGCAAACTTTACTGACTTGACTAATCAGTAAGTTGATTTCATATACAGATCTATAAAACTGAGTTTCTGCACAAAGAATCATGCAGATGTACCACTTTAAAACTTTTTACCAGAGATGTAATCACAGGTTTCTTGGAAATAGTCCATTCAAAAAAGCATTTTAAGTACACAAAAATATATAAAGCATCTTCAACCTGCTAAGTACTGTTTGTATGTCAATGAATCAATAATTTTATTTTAGTTTACTATTGATAGTTCGAGTACATCTTTTTGGAAATATTTTTGTACTTTTACTTAATTTACTTTTGTATACATTCATTCATTTTTTAACTGAGTATTTCTGTAGCTTCCATCATTGTTGGTATGAAATTAAAATACTCAGCTTCATCAAAACTGTATTCAATGCAGCACTAGGGTAAATGTATTTAGTTACACAAACACCAGCAACAATCAGCAACTTGACCGACTACAACAAATCTACATTTATTGTGTTATAAAATATGATATATATGTCACACAGTGTTTCTGCATTGCTCTATAATTACATTTCCAGCCTTGAACTCGTGTCACCTTCATGTCAGCAGGATTGACCAGTCAGTCTTGTTCTGTTACACACGAGAATCAAATGAAATCATATTGAGCACGTGTCAGTTATTAGTAGCTGCGAGGCACCAACCCGCCCTGCGTATCCACCTGAGGCGTGCCAGCATATTTGATTAAATCATCCATCATTATCTGCATAGCTAACATTTTTTAACTCTCTCTCTCTCTGTGATTCAGTTTTCTCCTGTGTTGGTGTATTCTGATGGATCAGTATGTCTACCACTAATAATATCGCCCAGGCCAGGAAACTGGTGGAACAGCTGAGGATCGAGGCAGGGATCGAACGCATTAAGGTAGGACGGTAGTTTACTGTAGTGGGACTGTCCATCCATAACTGGTTATTTATTCAAGATATGTATCATTACACTACTTTGAAAACATTTTATTAGATTTTCTTTCACCAAATATAACATTGAATAATATTTAATATATAATATTAACAGCAAGGAATGTTAATAATTTTTTTATTGAGTTTTTATTTATTTATTCATATCAGGAAACAACAATTAAGCCGTTTAAGCATGTTTAGACGGTAAAAAAATTAAAATTATGACATTATTTCAGCATTTATTGATAACAATTAATTGTCAAAAAAAGTCAGAAATTATAATAAAATATGCCTAACTTGCTAATTTGCTGTTAACTTCCTGTAAGAAGGCAAACTGAAAAGAAACACTATTCAAAAACACAAATGAAATTAAAAAATATTTTATTTTTATCTCTTTTTTTCTCTATTTATCCAATTTCTCTCCTCCCATTTAAATCCCTCTCCTCCTTCTTCTCTCCCCCCTCTCGGCCTCCCTCTCCTCTCCCTCGTCCTGACAGGTGTCTAAAGCAGCAGCGGACCTGATGAGTTACTGTGAGCAGCACGCTCGTAGCGACCCTCTGCTGGTCGGGGTTCCCACCTCCGAAAACCCTTTCAAGGACAAGAAGCCCTGCATCATCCTATAGCCGCGCTACGCTCCTCACACACACACACACACATCCATAAACACTCATGCACATGCACACATAAATACACACATTCAGTACCTAAACTGACCCCCTAACACACAACACATGCAAACACACACTTCAAGCCCTACTAGCAAACACACACACACACTGATAGAAACACACACTCCCAAAATAGCCACTCTGGAAAAGCGCCATACCCCAGAGCCACAGCTAGGGGGCAGGTATCTCAAGATCAGTATATCACTGAGTATGACCCAAGGTGCTTTTGGTAATATTCATATATGCTGGTAAATTAACTACAAGTGTCGGCTTAACTTGAAAAGGGATTTGAACATTAATAACCAGTAGGAAACCAGGACTTTTTTTTTCCTTCTTTTGTCATGAAATGAGGAGTTGGGTAAAGGATGCACAGCAGTGCCATAGGCGAGGAGTGGGAGGATGCATGTGGGCAACAGAAAAGGGCGGTTGGCGCTTCTGCCGGCCGAGCCAAACACGACCTAGTGTCCCATTAAAAGCTCAATAAAAGCTTTTTTTTGTGGGGGTTTAAAAAGGTCTGCCCACGAGCCTGCCTGTGCTAAATCATGGCAGGTCATTTTTGGAGCAAGTGGCTGAAGCCTTTGCCTTTATCGGGCGAGCATGTTCCCACCCAAACCTGTACCAACAGACCTTCTCTGCCTGTGGCCTCACTGCGGCCGTCTGCAGCCTTTGGCCAAACCTCCAGCTGTGCCAACCTGTACAGAAAGTCGTCTCTAGATGCTGATCTGCTGTCACTGGTTCCCCTGCAGTTCATTTCATGGCTGCCGTTGGTTGAAACGTCTAAGCTGACCTCAGATCTGCACCTATGAGGGGAACATAGTGAACGGCTCTACACAGAACTCAAGCTATTAACCCTGGGCGTTTACTGCATTTTTATTAAGAAATACTTGTTTGTGAACTCAATGTACATTTTGATATTTTGTTCAAGCATTACTTAACAGATAGGATAATACTTTTTTTTATTGTTTTGCATTTGGCATATGTTTTGCCCCTGGTTAATCAGGTTTTTCTTCCTGTCTGACGTTAAATGCTAGTATTAATGAAACAACAGGAGATCTGGTTGTAAGCCAGAGGTGCCACCTAACCAGATACCTGCTAGGATCTTAAAAGTTTCTACTGTATCTCAAGCCTCCCTGTGCTTTACCCTGAGAGAGGGCGAGGTCGCAGACTGACCGCACCCGAGAATCAGTCTGCACGACTTGCAAGGCTGGAGGAGAAAACACAAACTTGAAAAGTAGTCCCAAAAAGTTCAAATCAAACTTCCCCTTTCCCCGTCTTCTCCCCTTAAGTTTGACTCTTTCCATTGGCAGTTTTTATAATATTATAAAGAAAGACAAAGAAGAGATAAATCATGCAAAGATGGAGGTGTTTGTTTTGTTTGCATCTACAGCAGAGAAGAGGGGTGTTCGTTGTTTTAATGCATACTAATTCTGGCTTTTTAATCAGGTTAAAATACTTATGACCTGGCTGTACCAGTATTTAAAGTTTCCAGTCTCCCAGTTTGAGCTCCAAACTGGTCGGGGACTGGATCGGTAAGAGCCGGCAGCCCCTCTTGGTTTCCTCTGTCCTCCTCTCCTCCACAATGCTCTTCCTCTCTGACAAACCAAACGTGATTGTAAAAGCTGAAGATTAAGTGAAAAAAAAAATGAAGTCAAGAGAAACAAACTAAGTGTATAAACTTTCTTTCAGACATGTGCAGAAGTGATAAGTTGAAAAGTAGCTGTTTTGGGTTTATTTTTGAGTTTCTTCTTTCTATGGAGTCCATGGAACCTGGTCAGTTGAGTATTACCCTGTACAGTGTTTGTAAGATACAAAATCTAAACACAGAATCCCCTTCTGTGGGTGTTGGATTTTTTTAGTACTACTTATTCTGTTCTGTCAGTCAGGATCATGTCTGTCCTCATTTCTTTTTTTTCTTCTTTTCGTCATTCAGGTTTTTAGAGGCTTGCGATAGCGGAGGATGGTTTTAACCACAGATACACAAAACCCCTGTTAGGTTTAGGATCGTGTCCTGCTAGAGGATGAATCAACATCGGACCTCATTCCAGTGGCAAAAACCAACCTCCTGGTCTATCTTTTACCACCGGAGCAGCCACGACAGGCAACTAGGACAACACACACACATGCACACGTAACACACACCCTCCCCAGCAGCTGTTTTTTAGGCTTGACTGTCAGAGGTCAAAGGTTAAAGCAGCTCTCAAAGCTGTGCTTTGAGAGCTGCTTTTGACGGTTAATTGCTGAAAGAAGGGAGCTTTGTGCAATCATATTTACATTCGAGCGCTGAGCCGAGGCTTTTGTCAGGCGTAACGTACAGTGACAGAGCAGGGTGGAGTCTGTTGGGCTGGACTCACGGCTGCTGACGGACTGTCGGGGAGTTGAACCCGCTGCCTTTCTGTTGCTCTAATCACTAGGTCAATATGAGCCACCTGCTGCACTGACTCTTGGGAGTCAGGAGATTTTCTCTGAAAGTGGTTAGAGCTGAGCAGCTGTTTGTGTGCACAGTCTGCTGGGGACACCTTGTCAACATACGTGCTTTAAAAAGTGAGTTAGCATTGTATTTATAGTCCTTTTAAGTGTTATTTTCCTCATACAACATTTAGAGCGCCACTTTTTCAGCATTTCTGTGATAGAAGTTTCATGAAATGAGGTACACCTGACCAATTAGCTTAGCTTAGCAAAATGACAAAACAGCTAGTCTGGCTCTGTGTGAAAGTATCCAAATCAGACTGCCAGAACCTCCAAAGCTCCCTTATTAACATGCTACATTTCATCTGTTTAAAGTGGCTGTGCATGAAGTTTAGAGCATATTGTTGGCCTGCTCATGGCTCTCAACTAGCTGAATGTTGTGAACAGCCCCTTTAATCTGAATTAGGACTGAAGCGTTAAAAAGAAAAGAAGCGTTTTTTGAGCTTTACAGGTGCTGGTTGTAGATTGTATTCCCTTTTGGACAGAGCCAGGCTTTTTATTTCCATATTTTTACAGTGTTTATACTAAGCTGAACTAACAGACTGATGGCTATAGTTGCTCAATGTGTGACAATGAAATCCATGATCCATTTCAATACTTTCCCATTCAATGGATCACACAGAAAACACAGCTTGGCTACTTTGTCAGAATGCAATGCAAAGAGTTATTGGTTGCATTGCAACTAGTTGCACCTCACGTGTGTTGCTGGAATTATTTTATGTGATCAGTGCTGTTTGCTAAAGTTTGTGATTTTGGAGGACAACTCTGTCTGAGGTCCTTGTTCATATTTGCCCTTCAGACATCAAGTGAAGAAAATCTTTTCATCCAACTCCCCACAAGAAAAGAGATAAGCGCACTCCCTAAAATGTGAAAACTATTTCTTTTATTTAAAATGCATTTATTTGCGGAAGGCTAAATTGCTCATTGACATCACTGCTTGTTCATCTCTCCTTTGCTTTTGTTCCAAACAAAGAAACACAGGCAGTTCCCAAAGTATAGAGAGAGCAGGAGCTGGAGAAAGGCCATACAGAGGGCTGAGGGTGTGCATGTGTTTGTGTGTGCATGTGCGTGTGTGTGTGGGGGTGTCGGGTGCTAGTGTTTGGTGGCTGAAAAGGATGATTTGGCAGAGCAGTAGGCGGAGAAGAGAAAATAGAGGTGTGTGCATTTGCGAGTGTGTATTTGTGAGAGAGACACAGTGTGTAGGAACACACATCGCCTCCAGTGCTGTGAGTGTTACATCGACGTTACAGTACTGCTGCAGCCCTGCAATTCCAGGTCAGGGTGAGTCTGACCTGAGGAAAGGTCATGTGACGCTGTCTGAGTCAGAGCAGCATTCATGGCCTCCACTCACTCGTTTTATGCTCATTCTGGAGCGGGGTAACGACGGATACAGTCACACGCTAAAATCAGTTGAAGTGAGGGAAGCTATTTTGGAAGCCCAGCAACCCACAAAGCTGACAAAGAATTTATTTTTCTGTTGAGCTCTATCTGTGCCTGACTCAGCTACATTATGTTAGCTGCAGTTTATTTTCACCACTCATGAAAGCCTTAGAGACCGAAAGCAATAGTTTGACATTTGGAGAAGTATGCTAATTTGCTTTTTGCAGAGAGTTAGATGTCTCAAATCTGCCAGTTCAGTGTGAAGCTAAAGCCAGCAGCTTGTTAGCTTAGCTTAGCTAAACTCCACCTCTAAAGAGCAGGCTATATCTCATTGGATGCTAAAGCTCTAAGTCCTCGTCTCATTGAGTCCACAACTTGCAGCAAGTTTGTTTATGTGAAAGTGAGCCCGCTACAACGGCAACGGCACACATAAAAATGGCTGCCACTCTGACCATTCAGCCATGTTGATTAAAATGTTCTATTCTCTTTCTGTGGCTAACCAGCTACTGGCAGCGGCTTCTTATTTAGCAAACAGACTTTAGTGGGATCAAACTACTCATTAAACAATCTGTAATTAAAGAGAGATTTCTTTACCAAAATGTCAAACTATTCCTTTAAACTAAATAAATCCCTTTATCTAATCTGTAGAGATCATTTAAGAGACAGTTCGGCCTGATTTAGGCTAATATGAATGGTGATATTTTGTCAAAAATAAAAAAGGAACCAGCTGAAGACATATAATAACTATACAATAAGAAGTGCAAACTGCAGTGACAGGTATAATTCCTGATTCGGGATAAGTTTTCTGTTCCCAGAATCTAAACTATTAAAATTGAGGAAATAACTGATCTGTTGTTTTATTCAGTAAATGAAATCCAGGTTCTTGTCATTTCTTTGCAAGAAAAAGGAAAAGAGGATTAAAACTTACACAGCATAAAACAAGCATGCAAACATATCAGCACACACACAGACACACACTCATGTTGTCCTGGAGATGTCTGAGAGATGCTATTTTTTATCATTGTTGTTTCATTCAATCATTCCATCGCTGGTTGGGCTTCAAATCAGAGACAGCCGGCCTTAATTGCTGGTTCGGCTGACAGTTTGTCTGATTGGTTGGCTGTTAGTTTGCCTTATAGTGGCGTATATTGTGTTAATGCTGGTCTTTGGGGTATCAGATCAACAGAATGAACCGTGTTGAAGCAGAACACGCGGCTCGAGATGGAAATCCACTGGTGTTGTGACACAAAGCGAGCTCAGTGAAATATATTTCAGGTCAGGTGGGGAGAGTTGAGGCTCCTCACTGATAGACTGTGAAATCATCACTGAATCGGCTCTGAGCCCTTACGAGACTCATCTTTTGTGTTCTGATCTCCTGTGTATGCATACAGTATATGTATCTTTTTGCCTTGATTGATTATGAAGAAAATATATCTATTTTTTGTAACTGTTCTCTGATGTGCCATAACTCATGTTTTCTTGCACACTGTTAATATTTTGTGGATATTGCTGTTAAAAAGATGATATTGAGAAGTAGATAACATTAATAAAAAGATGATATAATAACACATATGGCTGTATAGCTTTTATTTTTAGCCATGCTGCGTGGCAAAGTCGGTTTGTTCACCTCTTTGGTCCTGACTGAAAAATCTGAACAACTAACGACGAGTTTTTTAAATCACAAATAGTGTATTTTTATAATGCAATGAGTAATATTTACATTATTGAGATTAGTAGTCTAAAATATACATGCTTTAAAAGAAGAACTATGCACTATATTCTCTAAAAAAAAAAACTTTGCATGTTGGGTCCACAGAACATTTATAGTTTATGATTTGAGCCCATTTAGAAGAAGAAGCAGCCAATTTATTTATCTCTGACTCCACCTCAAACAAACCCTGAGGTAAATATTTGTATTGTGCCATAATGTATTTCACTTAGTTTCTCTTCTACATCTCTCATCTGGCAGAATTGTGTCATGCTAACATTGGTTACTTGCTACTTAGCTGTAACTTAGCCATGCACAAATGTATCATCTTACCTGCTGTGTGTTATGCATCAGTTCCTGGTCTTTTTTATCAGCTGGGAAGCAGAAGAACATCCAAGACTCGCTGCTTGTGTGAGTATGTCCAACAAAACACAAAGACATTGCTTCTTTCTCTGAATATGTATTTTCACATTCTTACAATTCAACAGTTTTTTAAACAAACTTTTACTTTCTTGCCTTGCAAAATGTTATGTGAAATTGACAAACAGCATATGTGGTATTTGTGGCATAAATCAAAGGGACCAGAAAATGACTTGTCTCTTGCCAACAGTCAACAGAAAGGGAGGGACTTTGCCTCTCTGTGTTTTCTGCTAATAAGCAACTGTAGCATTGGCCATGAAGGATTGAAGTACCGTGCATTGAAAATAATTACCATACCATATCATAGGACATGAACACAGCTGTAAGACCCTTTTTTTCATTTTTAGCTGCAGTATTTTTCCCCTGTTTTTCTTTTGAGCTCTCTGAGTGGGAACGTCTGGATTTTTCTCACACTGATTGTAAATATACACAATGCACATGGACACACATGCTCTTTGGCCTTATGGGTACATAGTGTACAGTCCAAAAATTGCAAACTTGTTGCACCAAACACATAAAACAAAGAACAGAGTAAACAAAGATCACAGCCAGGTAATGCCTCCCTTTTGGGTTATTTGACAGGAATGTCATTGTTGCAATTCCTCCATGCCCTTTGAAGCACCGTTTAACGAGTCACGAGCCTCCTCCAAGTTTCAAACCGTAGCCTCCCCGGCCCCCATTCCTCTGCAGCGCAAAACCAATCACATTTAGGGTGTATAAACCACTGCCAATCAGACTGCAGTCCCCACACTAGCCACACCCCTGTCCAGACGATAGTAAACAAATGGGAGGGCCATGTGCCTGAATGTTCCCTGGCTTGTGCTCTGAGCTTGGATCTGTGAACAGACATGTGAGAGCGGAGGGTGGAGTGGGAAGCAAAACAGAGTGGAACAGAGGCCAGAGGGGAGGAAGAACCACTTGTACTGTGCTGCAGGAACATCTTGCAACCTGATCATGTGGAGATACCGTGCATGGGTGGGGTCACACGGGGGAAAGTTGCACTTGCCCTAACTCTAAATGCATTCGCAGGTTTAGCTTCATTATATAATGTGAAACGTGTCTAAAACTAGTATTGGGGATAAAGGTTTATGCAAGCAACATGCATTTCCAGTCGCTTCTCTCTTTGTTTCTTGACTTGTAGGGACAGTGGGTCTGCAGCATCAGCTTGTTTTGCCTGTTTGCTCCAACAGAGTTTCTGTCTCCACCCTAGTTTCTCTCTCTGCCTGACTTATGTTTACTACAAGCGTGCCAGCCGATTTGTAAGGCCCTGTCATCAACAAAGACTTTGCCCCGAGTGCGCATGTTTTCCTTTCCATGACTTCAACCGAAATGTAAACTGTAGTTGCATAACTCCAGGTCCATGATGCACACAAGGCTGCTGTTTTGAAATGTTGTCATGAAGCTCTTGATAAAGAAGCAAAACAATTACGAATGCAATAATTTATTGACTTTGATAACAGAATTAGACCATAAATAGCTACACAAACAACTGATACAATCAATAAATTACGGGTGCAGCACTGTTTATATTACTTTAACAGCATTTAATCAGAAAGTAGCACTCCTGAAGGCACAAAGATATCAGCTTTTGCAGCACAATGAGAATTTACAGCTGATCAGACACACGTTGTTAATCCACTCATTCTGCATCCTCCTCTGACCAAAAATAGAGTTCATTGCCCCCTTCTTTGTGGTCCTGAAATGCCATTAAACCCTGTGTGACTTTAACATCATTTCCATTTCAGTTTCCATGGAGACGATTCCTCCGCAGGTTCAGCTGCTCATTTCGACAACGCACGCGCTGCCCGCCCAGTCTTTTCTAAAGAAAGACAAAAGTGCACGCATACCACGCATTCACACACACCTTCTCTCCAAGGACTCTCCCATGTCAGAAAACAAAGGAATGTTGGGCATAGTTTCATTACAGCATTCCTGTCCTGTCCTTGGAAACACACAGGTTTTCCAGGTACAAGTTGGGGTGTGGACACGTTTCTTTCGATGCTACTAATCCCATTTGTCACAACCCATAAACATTGTAAGTACCGAAACAAAAGCACAAAATAGAAGCTTAGATTTAGTTTTACTGTTAAAAACAATGTGTCATGGATGTGAATCTGCTTTTCTCTGTATCGTTTGCACAGATTTTGTAAGCCTGTCTCCAATCTGACTGCTTCACTGGTCAGTGAAAGGGAGTCCTTGGTTCCCGCAGTCAGGATAGCCTGTCCCAGTCCACTGTGGGCCATTCCTGCACGTGCAACAACGGATCCTTCAGTTCATCCGCATCTGAGCTCAAAAGCTCCTGTGTTTGTCGGTGTGTCTGGGCGCCAGAGCCTTCAGCGTTCCTGTAAGACCAGCTCAGCAACCCACTGGTCAAGGCGTCGACTCTCCTGGCAGTAAGTTCCCACCTCTTGTAGCCTGCAGTGGTCGGCCTGGGGGTTCTGCACGGGAAACAAGGACAACGTCAAATTCATGTTCAGGCTTTAAGGTGAATTCAGTCTGCAGAATCCTCAATCACAAGGAAAAGTTGGAAATTCCCAGAAAGTACAATACATTTTACTTAGACAATGCCAAAAATATCAGCGAAAGCACAGCATGAAAATAATCTGCAATAATACATATTTCTACTTTGGGCTTTCAGTTACATAAGAGAGGGCTGTCGTGCTGAGTCAGCATACCGTAACCAGCATGCAGTGGAGGTCTCCGTGCTCTTCTTGGTTTCTGTTGGCATCCACAGTACCCAGCAGCTGCTGCAGCCGCTGAACCCCTGAGACCCGCAGGATGGTAATGCCGCTGTCGCAGCAGAAGGACTGCAGCAGGGTGAAGTGGATCTGCAGCGCCACATCGTCTGCATCGTCAGCTGCCAGAACGCACAGGACCACGCTGTCCGGGTCTCTGGGGAGGAAGGGGGAGATTATACATTTAGATACTTGCATTCAGATGTCCAGAGGGAAGTTATTTTTCTGAGACTCAAGAGAAGCACAACAGGCGGTGGTCAAACTTAGTAGTTTCAACTCACGCATTCAGAAGTTTAGCTGATTCATAAATGCCCACGGTCAGGCAGTCCTGTTTCTGAGCTGTCACCAGCAACTCCTCCAGAGCCAGACCTACAGACTGCATCCTGAGGGGGAAACAGAACAGTTAGCCTTTTGTATTCTGCAACAAAACAAAAAAAAACACTGGTTATGTCACAACACCTGCAGTTGCAGTTCTTTAATAAATGGACCCATTATTGTCTTAATCCATTAAATGCTGTTAAAATACCTTTATCTATTGAGAAAATCCAGAGTATTCAGATTTTTTTTTTAAACTATAAGAAGTTATTAATATATCCTCCAGTCACATCAGTGTTATTATTGCATGTGGATGGATGTGATCAAATACAGTCATGTTGATTATAATCCTTATATATGATCCACACACAGCCTCACTGCAGGCTCTGCAAAATGCATGCACAGTTTTGTACAAATGCCCCCTTAAAAATATAAATAATAATAGTATATAACTCAAAATGTCGAATGCATTCACTTTAAAAGTTGTGCTATGCTTGCATATTGTCTACCTTATTATTTTTGTGTGCACTAACCGACATAAAGTTCTTTACTGCGGAAAATCTTTGCACTGCAGCCGAAAAACGTGTTAAATCAAACCTGACAACGTGTGAATTTATTTAATGAAGCTCAGCAGTTCAGGACATGCAATGCAAGGCTCAAAGGACGAGAAGCATTCCTGTCCAGCACATGAAGTCCATCCGCTCAGCTAGACATAAAAAAAACTACAGCCAGATCTGGCAGAAGTGCAGGAAACCGAGAGAGAAATCTCACCTGTTCTCGATGGATCCGAAGTTTTCCTCTGGAATCATGTTTGCAGGTAAAAAATATAATCCCAGTTAGAAAAGCGTGACAAGAAGTCCGGTAGTTTGAATATTCCTGCAGTGTGTGTGAGTGTGAGTTTGTGTGCACAGAAGCGTGAGCAGCGTTTGTTGTTGGCAACGTTGCGTCACAGTCTTTATACCGGAGCGGAGAGGAGGGCGGCACCGAAACTACACCAGTTTTGCAATTGGCTCCGAAGAAACTTAACGTCTCTCTTTGTCGTGTGCTGTGAAGGTTTGTTTGTTTGGTTTCACTGAGTGATGGACGCGCTTCCGCTGCGTCATTGTGAGCTGGTGATCTGCGTGGCATTACTCTGCACTATATGAATTGGTGTTGCATATGCATGAAACATAATGATTGCAAGAAAATTCATCTTTAAAGTGAACTGAACTTCTTGGATATGTTGATCTGAAGTTGTGCAACATGAGCTCTTTTTTCAGGGCTTCCCAAGTTTCTATAGCTGGACACCGATGATAATGAAACCATGACTGACACCTGCTGGCTGACTGAGGGAGAGAAAAGCCTGAGGAACCTGAAAAACCACTGTGGGAAAACTGAAATTAAAGTGGCATGAAGTTCAGGTAAGACATGCACGCAAGCAATGACCTTTACCCATTTATCTCCAACCCTAACTGTATAAAACCACAACAACACAAGCAAAAAGATTTAATCAAACATGCATTTTTTAAAATCAGAAAACCAATGCTAAAAGTTCACGATGGTAAGTAAACATGGGATAAAAAGAAGTATAAATAATTGTAGTGGTTTTTAAGAATCAATCCATTCAATTAACATCAGTGTGTGAACAGTTAGATAATATCTGATAACATCTGAAAATCAAAGTTGACAAAAGAATCTGTCTCAAACCCAGAAAGCCATCTGCTGTAAGTTTGATAACTGTTGGGTAATCTATACGAATTAATGTTTTATAGAATTATCATGTTTTTAGACATAAAGAATTGATCTGGAAAGTAGTTTTAGTAGTTTAGTTTAGTAGACATAAATATTGATGAGTAAAAAGTACAATATTTCTCTTTGAAAAGTAGTGAATTAGAAGTAATAAACCTCTAAACTGTACAGAAGTGTAAAACCTTCCACCACATAAAGTTTTGTTATTTTGTAAACTGATGGTGTATGATAGTGTCCTTCTGGCAGATGTAATATTATATCTATAATATAATCAGAGGTGGACAAAATACTCTAAAAGTACAAAAGTGTTGCCTTCAAAATTCACTAAAGTATCAAAGTAACTAAATATGCAGAATGACCAATATCATAATATTGGATATCATATAATTGTATTTTAATTTTAGATGCATGTTTATTACTTTAGCATAGCAGCTGGTAAAGGTTTGGCTGGGTTTAATTATGTTAGTTTAATCATTAATAATATATCATCATTTATAACAACCCTGCTTCCAAAAAAACTTTACAAAAACAGAATGCACTGATTTGCTAATTTTGACCTACATTTATGTGGAAACTTGTTTTTTGTCAATATAAACACTCATTCTGAATTCAATTCAGTGTGTTTTTATTTACATTTAGCACAGCATCTCATTATTCTTTTTAAATCAGGGTTGTAATTTATATATATTTTGCATAAATAGTATTGAAAGTAACTAATAATTAAAGGCATCAGATACATTTGTGGAATTTCCCTTTGAGATGTAGTGGAACACAGACTTAAAGAAGCAGAAAATGTAACAAGAACCTTAAAATTAGACTCAATACAATACCTTAGTGAATGAACATTCAACTAATTAGTATTATAAAGTATCCTTTGTTGTAATCAGCCTGAGCAGTAAATGATAAAGAAGATGTTTCTGCAAATAATGAGTGTTTTGGGCGGCACATTCATAATTTCCT
This sequence comes from Serranus cabrilla, assembly GCA_903364295.1. Classification (NCBI taxonomy): domain Eukaryota; kingdom Metazoa; phylum Chordata; class Actinopteri; order Perciformes; family Serranidae; genus Serranus; species Serranus cabrilla. The sequence continues at coordinate 112,400 of CAFUXE010001362.1, forward strand.
TCACCCTCCGACAGGCAGCACTGCTGAAGAACTCGAAGCTCCAGGACTCTTTTAAATGGTGATGCACATTCTTTATTCATACAGTCTCGGCCCCACAACCCACACGTTGGACATTGTTACTGTATGTACTTACAGACAATTACAAAGTGAAAGGTTCTCAGTGTTCATCCCACTATCCCGCTCTCCCACAGTGCTTTGCTCCCTGTCCTCATGAATATCATGAATGAAACAACATACAGTACATACAGTATTTTATACATGCGGGACACATACACATAGTTACTATTCACTCGGCTACTTCAGGGTCCAAGAAGTTGCTACCCCTGATCATAGATCTAGTTCAACCCTCCGATGCTGAAAAATAATTTAATCTGGCAGCCTTTTGCTAAAAAGTAGAATTAAAAGTAAAGGAAGATGATTGCACGAAATAAAACAAATCCGAAGGATAATACAAGTCCATGATAACAGTCAAACTTTGCATTTATATAATTACAAAATGTCTTTCAAAAAGCCAGATGATTTAGAGATACTGAGTCAGAAACTGGAGGCTGCATTCAGACAGAGCGGGGAGCGGTTAGTTTGTGTCTTTGTGGTTTCATGCTTTGGTATTGGAGAAACTCTGTATGTCACATCTATGTGACTTTAACGACAGAAAGAATCAGTCTTGGTTAATTTGCATCTCACCACAGTATGACATCCGTTCTTTGACATCCAAACAGGACCAAGGAAAGAAAAAGAAAAACAATGGACAATCAGCTCTGAAGAGGTTACAATATAATCTATTACATCACAAATGTGAGCTTTATTTTTACAGATCTGTAACATCCTCATACTTTCCTGCAGACTCTGAGTAGTTGGGAACATATCGTTGGTTGTGTTAACAGTGTAAGAAGTTAAATATTTCCTTAAAATAAGTGCTTTTAAGTCAAGTTAAATATTGTATTATTGGTCAGTTATTGTTGGAAAATGTACTCTAATAAATCAAGTTGTGTGCTGTTATTGTGGAATTTATTGGAATAATGAGTTGCACACAGTGTAAGAAATTAAGAAATTATTTCCCCACAAAATAAATTGTTATGGTGGTCAGTTGCAATTCAGTGCTTTTTACTTGTTCCACATAAAAATAAAATCTGATTATTCGTATTTAGAGAGTACAACTCTGAAAACTCTGATTACCACTCACCATGACTAGACCATGTTTTTGTGCTTAAAAATATTGTCTACCACAAACTGTATGATTATGTCAACAATCTAAATAAATTGCATAAATTTTAACAATTTTTTCATCTATTTCTACAGAAGCATTTGCTGCCTGATTCCTGATTAGTATAATTTTAAGCACTTGTAATTGTTGGCAATTTAAGTATCATTCTTAATGAGATGATTGCTGTAATGCTATTAAATATAATCTGGTGTTCTAATCCCCCGTTGACAGATTGTTTTTGCACACTCAGATTCAATAATCTCAGATTATCTCTCCCCATCAGTCACATCCCGTCTGGTCCTGTTTGCTCAAAAGTGAAGCCACAGCGGCACATTTACTTCTTAAAGCCGGTACAACACACAGTAAAGCTCACCTGACGTCTGCTTACAGTGCTCACTACAAACACCTGACCACACGCTGTGAATGTGTCCATTACAAGAACAATGAGAGACTCTGTTTTTACAGTTTAGCCGTCTTCTCTGCTAATCAGACAAATCTAATATTAATAAATAAAAACAACAAAATTTTCATTTGTTGAACAATCTTTGAATTCCTTTAACCGAGCACGCTCTACTGTTACATTTCAGTGCTGAAGGCATTAAGACAACAAGCCTTTAACCCCATGTTTGCTAACTATATTCACTAATCTACAACATCAGCTGTCATGTGGATCCACGTTTGCAGCCCGACATGCTTCTCTTGCAGCCAGTGTGATCTCCTCTCCTGTTTCTCACAGGGTCATGGGTCTAAAAAAACATGCTATCCTCCCCCACAGGAATGTGTGTTCTCCTCGGATACAGAGAAATACGGGCTTTTGGGAGCAAAAGTAGCCCACAAAGAAGTGTCTAACCAGGAGGAACGGGTAAAAGTCCATGTCTGTTGTGTTCGTGCAGAAAGGGGCCATATATATTCTCGTCATTGCACCATAAACTCTGTTTCTAACTTTTTATTTCTGTCTATTTTTTTTTAATCTCTCACACATCTCTCACATTCAACCTCCATTTTCCATCTTCTATTCCCGTATCTGCCTTAAAACTCTATCTTGCAGGCAGGGAAGGTCTCGTCCTGCATGGCCACGGTGCTGTTGGACCCCAGCACGGTGATGCTCAGCTCCTTCTGTCTGTCCAGGGTCTGCTGGTACCACTCCTGCATCTGCACCGACTCGAAGGTGGGGATTACTGTGACCTGAGGATCAACAGACGGAAAGGAGGGAAATGATATCCAGAGTTGCTTGAACATGACCCCCAGAACTTTCAGTGGTTTGTCTACAGTCTTCAAGTCCTCAAAGGTTTTTTAGTTTCTGCAGAGAATCACAGATAGGGTGCAGCCATCCTCTGATCAGTTTCATCCTTAAGGATCCAGTTTTACCTCAAATCCACTAATAGCTGTTCTCTTCCTGTTCACCAGATGCCCTCGGCCTTTCTCTCTCATCCCAGTCGCCTGACTCACCCACATCCAGCCGCTCCCTCCTGCCCTGTCATGACTCCTCTCTCAGTCACCTGACCGTCCACACCCACCTGCTCACCTGGGGTTCTTTCAGTCTCAGTGTGTGCCAGAGGTGTTTCCCAATCAGCCCAACTGTAATACTTCACATATCTTTTACACATTTATTTGCAGGTTTAATAACTTCTAAAAACAGTCATATTTTGTAAGTTATTATACATTACATTATACAAGCTGTTTTATCTTAGCTTAAAACAAGTAGAACTTAATTTTGGCTGCTAAGACTCATTGCCATGTAAGACAAAAAACAGCATCATGTCATTAACCGTATTTCAGCGTGCATGAATCTAACTGTGTGTGTTTCTACCTGCATAGTGTCAGACCAGGACATCTTGGCATCCAGTAGTGCGTCCAGCGTCTGCCTCAGTAGCTCTTCTTTCTCCGGACTGTCGCCGCTGATGATGTAACATGACGAGCGGACGCATTTGAAGAAGTCCACACTGACTGTTGGAGAGGACGCTCCGGAGGGAATATAGGCCAGATCCACGTACACACTGACTTCACCGACAGACTTACAGCCTGTAGGAGAGAGAGGAGGAACTGCTGACAGCCAGTGGAACATAAACCAGTGGACACTTGTACGTCTCTACGGGTAAAAGTATCAGAATAATCAACAGTATTTTACATCCTTTACATTTCATACCTGGATTGGGTGAGGATTTTGCTGGTGATGGGCGGGTGCTGGTGGAAGCCGTGCGAGTAGAAGAGATATTCCCCTTTGCGACTCCACTTTGGCTTCCTGTTCTGTTTTTCCCTGAGCCTGATCTCTGGGAGGCCTCGATAACCTGGGAAAAAAACAGCAGAGTTGTATACAAGGTTTAATGTCCAGTCATATTAATTTATGACAAATTATAATATTGGACTCACTGTGAACAGGACTAAATATGTTTACTTTTATGGCCTTTTTTTAATTTAAATAAACACATGAACGTATGCACCAAAATTGCACAGGCATTACTTTCTTCTGTGTTAATGAGACAAACTCACCGCTGGAGCTTTTTTCCCTCGCATCCCAGTGGCTTTAGCTTTCTTCCCGTCAGAGTCAGACTGAGGAACGGGCATGGATGTGTCAGGATGTGGGGGCAGGGGCGGACTGTCCCTGAGAGGGGCCGGGAGAGGGTCGGGGGGCAGAACCTGACTGGAGCGGAGATCATGAGGCGAGTTGGTCGGCTCACTACACGACTCCTCGTCCGAGTCCAGGCCTCCGTCTGCTGTAGTGGACGGGCAGTCCTCCGTGCAGACAGGGGCGTTTGACTCGCTGGGTGACGTGTCCCTGGGGTTGTTGTTGTTGTTGCCGTGGTGATGTGGAGGGAAGGCCCCTCTGGAGTGCTCGCTCGTCCCTGAGCTGGAGTCGAGCTGTTTAACGTGTTTGAACTCACAGGGGGAAACCAGACAGAGATCCACATCGTGAGCCGACGCCTCGAAATGAAGTGTGTTCGGAGCCGGAGGCCGGCCCACCTCTGAACCCTGACCCAAAGACCTCGGAGGCTTCTTCATCGGTAAAGACATCCCACCATAGTGGCCTCCGTTGAAGTTATGAGCACTGTCGTCCCCTTCTCTCTGGCTCCCAGAAGTTGGCCCCTGCTCCAAGGACATGGACAGCGACTCATCCACTTCTGTGGACTGAGGTGAGCTCACCTCTGCTGGCATGGAGTGTGTGGTGGTGGTGGTGGTAGCGACGGAGGGAGAGGGGTCTGAGGATCCCTCTTTAAATGTACCTAAAGAAAGGAAGCTTAGTTGCCTTTCTCTGGGGGTCGTGTGGCTCTCTGTGGTGCTTTTGGGCCCCTCGCTCTGCTTGGATGATCCATTTGACTGGTTAACATCTGCTGAGTCTGAGTCAACCATCTGGGCCTGTAATCTGCTCAGAGTGGCCCTGTTGCACCACACGTCATCCGGGGACAGACAGTACGGAGTGTGGCCTGCACTGTTGGGCCGTGATTCAGGGGAGGCAGGCTCTACCGTCTCCTCCTCGGGGCTGACGGGGGCCTGGTTCTCCGGAGAGGACCGCGATGGAGGGCTGTTTCTCAAAGCCCCGTCCAGGAGAGTGTATTCAGTCGGGGTTAAGTCTAACTGGACGTCGCATTCGTTCTTTGGCGCCTTGTCCAAGGGCGATGGAAATCCTACAACCTTTGCTGGTTTGGCAGCATTAACAGGCTGCTCATCAGGCGCTTTCTGCAGCTCTACATCAGCTTTCTCTCCAGTCCGAGCCTTATCTGGCGCTCCATTATCACCGCTCTCCTCTCCCATTATCCCTGCAGCTTCTGCCCCTTGTGTATCATCACCTTCATTACTCTTTTCTTTCCTCATTCCTCCAAGGCTCTTTTCATTTCCTGACTCACAGCTTTTCTGCTTTCCTTTATCTGCTGCTTCCACCTGCGTCTCTCCTCTTTCAGTTTCCTCCCGGAGTCTGAGAAAATCCGCTGTCATATCCTCGGGGGTAGACGCTTTGGAGCCACAGGGGTTCTCTTCAGTCTCTTTTTCTGGTTTTTGATTCTGCTGCTCTGCATCGAGCCCCTCTGGGAACACACTCCCATTGTCTGGTTTAGCTGACAGCTCTGTGTTTAAATTTACCTTCTTGCCATTATTTGCCTCCTTTCCTGCTGCTTTTTTTGTTTTCTTCACCCCTGTTTTAGAGTCATTCTTTGCTTCCTTTTTGAGCTTAGTTTTATTTTCATTCTTTGGTTTGGAAGGGAGAGCATCCTTCTTTGCTTGGTCATTCTTTGAAACACCGTTGTCCTCTTTATTTCCAGGTTTCTCCTCCTTTTTCCCGTTCTTCCCTCCTCCTTTCTTTGAGCTATTCTTCTCTGATGATGCTCCTTTTTGCTTCAGGCCCGTCTCTTTCATCCTGGTTTTATCTGCATCTCTTGTAGCGACTCCATTCAGCACTTTAGTTTTTTCCTTTGCCAGCACATCCTTTCCTTCTTCTTTAGCCCCCCGCTCTTTTCCAGGTTTGGCTGTCGACTCCTTCCCTTGTGACCTGCCGCTGTCCTGACTCTCTGTCCTCTTGGTCTTTCTCTCCTCCCCCAGCCTCTCCATATCACCGGTCGTCACCGTGGGTTTCTGCAGGAAGGCCAAGCCCTTCAGCTTCTCCAGCCCCTGCAGCAGCTTTGCCTGTGGGGTAATACCAGGAAACAGCACCCTGACCACCTTCTCCTGGGGACACGCTGGGTGCCACACAAGCAGGGCAGACACCGAAGCCAGAGCGGTGAGAGGGAGAGTTTGGGATTTGGATGCTGATGATGCTGCATCAGGCCAGTTTTGCATGAACGTCTGGTACTCCTGGCTGCTTTTGCCGGGGTTGAGGATGTATAAGTCCAACTGTCCCACTCCCATCTTCTGGAACAGGGTAAGCGGCTCAATGGGGACACATTGAGGGCGAAACATTGGCTGTGGTCTGATGTCTAACTTCTTTAACAAGCGCAGGGTCAGAGCCGCCTGGTGTGTGCTCTTCAGTACACTGTCCACACCTGATACGAGGAAAAAATGATAACTTAACTTGACAGCAACCACTCACAGTACATTTACTCAAGTGCTGCACTGAAGATCAATTATGAGGTTCTTGTACTTGAGTATTTCCACATATTATGTAACTTTATGCTTCTACTTGGCTAGTTTTACTTCACTACATTTAGTGAATGAGTTGCTTTTTAGGTCAAGATTTTACTTGAAAAAATACGACAAATTTAAAATAAGTACACAATTTATAAATCAAACCACATAAAAGTATATTAGGTAGTTAAAATTAGCCCTACCTTGACGACAGTAAAATGCTGCTTACATAAATGCATCCAAAATAATAATAATACAACATATATTTGGAATATATAAAACCATTCTTCATACTTTTACTTTAGTTACTTTAAGTTCATTTTGATGTTGATACTTTTGTACTTTTACTTAAGTAAGCATGATTTTTTACTTGTAGTGGAGTAATTTCACAGTGTGGTATCCGTGCTTTTACTTTGATAGGGGATCTGAATACTTCTTCCACCACTGCTTACAATAGAAAACAGTTCAGTAGGTTTAATGCATCACTCACAAGGCTGCTCCTCCACCTGCAACCTGCTGGGGGCGTTAAAGAACACGACTCCAAGCTCTGGGGAGATGAGCCTCTTAGAGGAGTCATCTGTGCAGATAAAAGAGAAACACAAACACAAAGGAAATTGAACATTAAACGGGCTGAGAGGACTCCAGAGATTCATCATCCTCCTGCAGCAACATCCCAACCCTGTTTCTTCAAAGAGGAATCCTCCTCTGTTGCTCTTCCTGAGTTTTCTATGTCTTTGTTTTCCTAATCCAAACCAAAGGCCTAAGGATCAGGGTTTATATATGAATGAATATGATAATAATATTGGCTCTCACCTTTTATGTCAGCGCTCAGCTCCAACTCAGCCACCTTCCTCTCCAGGAAGACGTTCACTCCAGGGAGGTTCTCTGTCCCAATGTGTGTCAGCAAAACCGCATCAACTCGATCCAGGTGGCGGACCAGCTTCCAGAAACAGGCCTGAGCGTCCGAGCCGCCGTCCACCAGCACCGTGAAGCCGTTAACGGCAAAAAAGGCACAGTCACCGCGCCCGGCTGGGAACACGTAGCAGCAGGGGCGGGACAGCTTGAGAAACCCCACAGTGGTGGGAGGAGGCAGCAGGTCGAAGGGAGATGGAGGGGAAAGGGTCCCAGAGATGAGGGAGGTGAACTCCCCCAGGGCCTCCATGGCAGGCAGCACCTCTGGGGGATTGATGTGCAGCGTGAAGGGAGACTGCAGAGGCTCGTTTCCCAGGAGCGTCTCCCTCCACCGGCCGATGTTGGGACAGCTGAGAGTCAGACTGAGTTTGGAGGAGGAGGCAGAGCTCTCCGTGTCTATGAACTAAAAACAGAGCAAGAGTAGAGGCCAAACAATAAATAAGTGCTGAAAGTATTCACAATCATTAAAATAGAATTTCCATGATTCGTTGTAAAAAATCCAGTATAGGTCAGTTTCTAGTTTAAAGTACCACCTTGATGACACATTTATGTTGACTTTTGAATAGCAGAAGCTGATGAAAATGCATAAAAATGAACTGGGGAACAAGTCGATAATCAATCAGTCACTTAGGTCATTTTTCAAGCAAAATTTTCAGTTTTTTTATATTACATATCATTGTTTTTGGGGGGGTTGATCAAACAAAACAAGCTAATGTTATGAACTGTTTTCTGCCATCTGAAAAAAACTTGATTGATGAAATTAAGATGTACCTAAAAAGCAGCTGAAGTAGCATCTACACATTTACTGGCACAGAAACAAAAGTCAGAGCGAGGCCGCCGTACCTCCTTTGTCAGTATCTGTTTCAGCTGCTGTGGTGAGAACTGTCCTCTGTGGAACAGCAGCTCTCCACTGTCCTCCACACTCTGTCCGGCCAAGATTAACAGCTTATGGCCGGATTCCCTGGACAGCAGAGCAAACACCTGCCAATCAAGAGAGAGATGGAAAGATTTTGTTATTTTGCATCGTCATTCCACTATCCTCATAATTAAAAGTAAGAATGAAGGAATAAAAGAAAAAGTAAGAGGAGAGAGAAAAATCAATGAATAACTAATAATGCTATACATCACAATCAGCATAAAAGTAGGTAACAGATATTTTGATTATTTATTGGATTTGAGTCTCTTTACAAGCAAAAGCCATTCAGCCATTCAGCCTCTTAGATGTGACTAATTACATAACATTTTGGTTTGAAACCATTTGAAGATGTGAGCTGGGCCTCCAGGGACTTTCATGTACTGGAGTAGGCAGCTTTCTGCAGGCAACCCTAACGCCAGAATTTGAAACAGAAGAATACCAAAGGATAAACTATTGGAGAGATGGAGAGAAAATGTTGCTAACAGTTCACAGCTAATTAGATGCAGCCGTGAGCTCACAAAACTTGATACAGTGAGAAGAAAGCTGAACTAAAAGCCAAATCATCCCTGAAAAACCCGACTAATATTGACACGTTTTATCATGTTTACATCTCTTTCAGACTCTTTTTAATACGTCTGTCTTTTCTTTTTGGGTTACTTTGCAGTGTGGGAAGTTGCTGCCAATGCTGGGTTAGCAACATTTTCTGCAGGATTTTCTGTCATTAAATCAGGATTTCATAATCTACAGGTACGTGCACGCACATCTGCATTTCTAGAACAGCCAACAGGAACACCTCCTGTCTAAAGCCTGAAAACAGGGAAGAGGAGGTGAAGAAGTCTAGTTTTCTCTCATCTTCTTCATATATATTAGCTGTGGCCCTCATTATAATCATATGAGAATACTTTAGTATATGTGTAATATATCTGCATTCATATGAAAAATCATAATACTGTAAAATTCTGTAAGAACTGAATCAAAACAATAAGAATAACACGAAAACTCAAATTATATTTCCTGCCATTTTCAGATCTGATTTTGATTAAAAAATAATAATTTCAATTGATTTTTATCATAAAAACTGATTTTAAAACCAAATCTAAATAAAAAAACGTGCATCCCTCCATCATGACGGCACCAGGCTTGTTTAACTGTCTTCAAAAAGCTTGTATCTCTGAAGAAACCGTTTTTTTCCCCCTCACCTCTGAATGAACCTGTTCCTGAGATGGACCGATCAGCACCTGAGTGTCCAACACTCTGGTGCTGTGGCGCAGACACTTGTGCCCTGAGGAGGCAGAGAGAAAAACAAAGAATAGAAAAAGAAGGGCAGACAGCCGAGGGGAAGCAAACAAGAGCTGGGAAAAGTGGGAGCCGAGGGAGTCTGGAAACAAGCCGACCGATCAGAGCAGGGAGCGGGAGGCCAGAGGCGGAGAGGAGGGGGGACTCAAAGAAGTCAATAAGAAAGTGAGCTGGGATAACTGGGCGGGTGATTGACACCCTCTGTGAATAAAAGGAAGGAAGAGGAGTGGAACAGCTGAGTCAGACGGACTCTCTGAGGATGAGATGCCAGGTTAACTCAGTCTGCAGTGTGAGGGGAACTGGATCAGCGTTTGAGGATGCAGAGGCGGACACAGCCAACTGGAACATAATGACCCAATTCAGTACAAAACTTTCTTTGTCTCTGGGTCAAGTCAGAAACAACAGTGACAGCCATTCCTCGCTGGCTGTTGTGCTGAATTATATCTTTCACATTTTTATGATGTCCCATTTGTACTACAGTGGCTTGCACAAGTTCAAATGTTAAAAGCAAACCATGCAGGATGTAGAAACACTCTTATATTATGACTTATGAAAGCATGGTGATGTATGTTTGTCCCTTTGGGCATGGATCCTAAAACAATGGGACAAAGCAATGAAATAACCACAAATATAGCAAGGTGAGATACCGAGAAGGCAAAACTTGCTCTATAAAATGAAAGTGAATCATGGGAGAAGTCTTGTTTAAATGTTTAGAATCAGGCGTCAATTTCTGCATATTATGCTTTTCAAAGACCTGAAAATGTGCTGGTCAGCAGATTTTGTTACCTTAACACAGAGCCAGGCTCGCTGTTTCCCCTGTTTCCAGTCTTAATGCTAAGCTAAGCTAATACACAGCTTTCTCTAGCTTTGTTTAACATAAAGGTCTCAATGGCTGGCTACCTCCGCCACCTGACCGTCAGAAACTCTTATTTTTCTTATATATAAATTATACTTTGTATGAGGGTATTTGTTCATGTTCTATGTAAAGCCACTGTAAGTGTCTCCAAAAGCACAATATAAATCTGATCAGTCATTATTATTATTACCAGAAAAGTGACTAAATATATTTCCCAAAATGTTAAATTATTTCTTCAAGACACATTTGTTTCTCTTACAAATGTCTAAATCGTCCATTTTACTTAATTTTTTTTACTTAAACCTCTGGATTATTATGGGGTGCAACAGCTGTTTAAGAGTACATTTTCAACCCCAAAATGTCCAGACTATCGAAGACTAATTATCACATCTAAGTTGTTACTATAGAGCCAAATCAAGAATGGATAGTTATACAGAAAAACATCCCCTTTTTATTTCAGCACCTATTTCAGTCAGACTCACTCCGATCCAGTAATCTGCACAGCAACAAACAGATATGACGACAGGATGATTTCGTTTCAAACATTAAAAGATTTTGGTTTATATGAGTCAGTATGAAATCCCAGGTTTGATTAAAGTCAGGCATATTCCTAACATTTAACGATTCAAATCAAGCATTTTCCAAACGTTGTATTTTAAACAGCCTGTTATTAAAATGATTCACTGCAGTGATGTTTACCACACTGAGACAACATTTCTGGATGCCATTTTGTCCTGGAAAGAGATGTGTCTGCTCCTGTCTGTGTTCATCACTTCACAGCTCAGTCTGACTCTGATGTTTGTCTGCATTTGAACATTTCCCCTTGTTGTCCTTGGCTCTGCATACTAAAAGGCTGCAGCACATACAGAAAGAGAGGTGGCACCGCTTGGTCTCAGGGCTCTATTGTTTTCTGTCCAGAGGACCCACCCATGTTTAACAATCACCCGACTGCTCCTCCACTTCCCCTCCTTCCTTCCTCGCTGACCCCAGACCAGCCCAACTGGCGGGTAACCATAGAAATGGGGCTTTCTGTGCGACAAAGGGTCAAATGCACACATTCTTACTTACCTGTACCTTTGAAAGACGCAGTGTGATGGGAGAGAAACTCTTGGAGATAGAGGTTCAGGTTACAGGATTTTAAGTCGATGTCCCATGACCGAATACCTGCAGACATAAAACACATCCGGTCAACAACAGGACTCGTAAACAACCAACACTGAAGGGTCCAAATGTTCACAAACAAAATCAGTGTGAAAGTTAAGCTAATTTACATATTCCATTATTGTAGGTGTTACAAAAAGTGCATTTCTAGTTCAAAGAGAACGCTTATAAATAGAATTTATGCAATTTTAAGTACTTTTTGCAGAAATGGCTGGTGTGCATTCATATAAATAATATTTGAACAAAATAAAACAAGGTATATATTTGATTACACTAAAATAATACATTTGAGAATGGGATCAACCATTAGAATGGTTAAACCTGCTAATAGGGTTCATGGTTTTAGCAGAAAAACATGTTTAGAAAAGACTAACTGGACCTGAGTAATTACTGGTGTTTAAGTGTATGAGAGAGCAGCAGGGGTATTAAAGCATAGTTAAAATTCAAAGATATGTTTTATTGTTTAGCTCTAAATCCTTTCAATGTGTGTGGGTTAAATTGGGAACAGTAAAGATTCGGGCTTGGCAGCATGATGATGTTTATTATATAAAATGAAAATGTATCTTTAGGTGTCTTACTTTTTTTTACCAGTCATGACCATGTGTGGCTGTTATTGTTTTCACCTTGTGAGTCTGTGTGTGTGACATTACAGCAGATGTCTGTCTGTCTGTCTTTCTGTCTGTCTGTCTGTCTGTCTGTCTGTGGACAGATTTTGTCAACATGACAATGTCACAACTTTGCACGATGCAGTCATGAAACTGGGCTGAGATCAAATGAAGGGCAAGCTTAAAGATGGGTGTGGTCTGAGGAAGCAGGCTGGAAGTAAGGGGGTAGGAAGCAGGGAAGGAAGCAGGGAAGGAAGTAGGGAAGGGGTCATCGTGCCCCTCCGACTTTACGCCTCTGGCCCGATCTGGTGTCATGACTGGTAGCTCTATGTTTCCTTTATTGCAAGGTTGAAAAACTAGTGATGACACTGAGTTATGACACAACACTTTACTTAAGAAACAACAGGCTTTTCCATGAGGTTATTTCAATTCAACTTATTTATTGAATTAGTAGTAAACATACCATATTGTGACACATATTGTTTTTAAGATATGACCTATATCAGGATTCGGGATATGGGATGTGACAACTTCCAGTTTCTTGGTTTAAAAACAGGTGTAGAATTTTTAAAAAAGAGAGTTGGATGATTATATATTTCAGTAAAATATGTGCCACTAAATGAACAATAATAGGAAAAATGAAGTAGGATTATCACATTTTCTGACAACAAAAACTGAAAACTGAAGCTTTGTGAAAGCAGGACAGCTCAAGCGTAATAAACACCAGACAAGACAGAAAAACAGACATCTGGTTGATTATTACTTCCTAGACTCAGACCGCGCTTTAGATGAATAAACCATTTAAAAACACTAAAAAATGCATGATGTCACACAGCTGGAAGCAGGGCTGTGATGAAATGTGTATGGGCCTGATGGAAATGATAAACATTTCTGTCACTCTCTGTTTCTGTTCCCTTATCTGCCTGTGCAGTGTTTTACATAAACTGCCTGCACTCAAATCCTCCCTGTAGCTCAAACACAGTCAAACACAGCCTGCTCTGTGTGTCACCTGCAGTCTGCGCGGTTACTGCTGTGCACCCGCACACAGAGGTTAAAGCTAAATCGTTTACAAGTGTCTATGTGTTGACAGTGAATATCGCCCTGCAACATTTCCCTCAAAGCTTCTCCTTATATAACGACACCCGCTCCAGACTGCTTTTAATTAAAATGTGGCCACAGGGATGAGGTGGTGCTGATGGTGGAGCACCGCCGGATGACGCATCCTCGGTCAGTAGGGTGGATAAAATTACATAAACGCTGCAATAGGGTCAGTGAAGCATCCTCGGTCACGATCAAAGAAACGTAAATTTGCATTATTTATTTTATCCGGATAAAGAGAAAAACAAAACGACGTAGAGCAGCTGAAGAGGCGTTGACGCACACATACCTCGTTCAATGTCCCCGCTGATGTGTCCCGTGTGTCTGAGGTGAGCGCTCCGTCCTATAATGATGAGCAGGGAGTATTTGTGGAGGCACAAGTCCGGGTTTGCGGTCGCGGCGCGCCTCGGCTCCTCCTGGACCTCCCTCTCCGGCACCCGGCTGGACGCCATGTTGGAAACTCACGCTTGGATGTGATGTCATTGAATAAGAAAAAAAAAAAAAAAGGCTGACAGCGCCTTTTATTACAGAGAGATGACAGCTGCTGTGCTGGAATGCAGACGTGCATTAGTGAATGTGTAGGAAGAGGATGCATTATTGATGGCACGTGGCACAAAGCGATCGATGTGTGTCTGTACTGTTGGTCCATCAAGTGTTTTACTGCAGTCATCTTTAATCAGAGGGAAAGGACCAACAAGTGATGCTTGTGGAAAGATCGCAAAACCAGTCCAATATTTATTTATGGAAGTTTAATGCGTTCACTAAAAAAAATCATTAATTACATAATTATCTTAGACTTCTGTGGGGAAAAAAGATTCTTTGGGATTTTTTTTAATAAATAAGATATTTTTTTATTAAATGCTCTGTTTTCTTAATTAATGATTTCATTATTTCAGAAATCTGAAGGGAAAGTCTTTTTTTCCCCTAAATTTATTGGATAATTATCTCAGACTTCTGAGAAAAAATATTTGCCCAGTTTTTCTAAACTAATGATGTAATCATGTCAGGATTATGAATCATGTGGTGGAAATCTGCTCTTGTTTTTTCTGAATTAATCAGATTATTATTTAAGACTTCTGAGAATGGTTTTCATGGGAACCAAAAAATTATTCTGTTTTAAATTGAATGATAAAATCATCTCTGGATTCTGTTTTTTATGTGGAAAAAGTTGCTTGTAAGATATTTTTCTGAGTTCTGACAAAGGTTTTCAGGGGAAAACAATATGTTCCCTGATGATTTAATCATATCAAGGGATTTCTCAAGCATAAAAAAATATATTTTTCTGAATTAATAAGTTAATCATATCAGATCTTTGAGAAGTTTTCATAGAAAGAAATATTTGCCCTGTTCTTCTAAATTGCTTACATAATTTTCTCAGGATTCTGGGACAGGTTTTCATAGGGAAAAATCTTCTGTTTTGTATTTATTTTATGAATCAATTACATAATTATTTGCATTCTTTTGAATTAATGAGATAACTATTTTAAACGCGTTTCTTCCATGAAAATCTTTCTCACAATTCAGAAAAATTCAGAAAATGTGTGAAAATATTTCATCTCAAGTGAATACTAAACAGTGATGTGATTTTTGTTTAGTAAAGGCTGCACAAATCTCTTTCATTTGATGTATTATCAGGCCTATATTGTATAATTGTATATGTCTTTATAATAGTGAAACAGACAGACGGAGACTTGAAAGTAATTTAGTTAATTTATTGACCTCCTTATCTTACAAATGTGTTTAGAAACCGATGCTTGGATAGATTTACTATCTGCCCCATAACAGGAACAACAACAAACAGAAATACAAACAAATCATAAGAGGAACAAAAGGGATTTATGACAAAAACTAGATTCAAAGTCTTACAAGTTGCTACAATCCCACACAAATAACTTCCATGACTGAGCAAAACAGATGCACACAGAACTCAAAATCCATTCAAAACCACATTCCAACATTTTTCACTCCACGTTTACAAAAGAAAAACGTCATTTATTAATCACATATTACATTTATTTTTCTCACTAAGAGAATGACAGCAGATTTTTTCACTCCAGACCCCTGAACTCTCTGCAGACTTTTCATGCATGTTTGTTATTTTATTATTTCACAAACATTTGAGGACATAGAAGTTACAGGCAGTCCCTCGGGGACAGCTGCACAGCGTGCCAATGCGCGCGCCTTTACGCACGGCGCACGGCTCCCCGGCGTCACACTGAAACAATAAGAAAACAAAACATAAATTCATGAAAATACAGACACAGATGCTCTTTGACCAAGCAACAACATTTCCAAAGTAATGGACAGGAAAAGTCAGATATTTTCGCGCAGGTTTGGATTTTCAAGTTCGAAAGTCTAATGAGACAAAATCAGAGAAAAAGAAAAAAACTGAGAGGAATTTTGTTCATAAAGTAACCAATTCCCTGTCCCATCAGTGCCTGCTAATTACACTGTTATATATTACATTTCAAACACTTATATAATAAAAAAGCAAAAACAATAAACATATACCGAAGGCAGCCAGCCAAGCTTTTTCTCTAAAGGCATCTCTTTGCTCCTCAGCTTCTCCAAGACTTCTTGCAACGCGTCAATCTGCAGACAATAAAATGCCAAAAAGTTATGAAAGAAAACATTTTGGAAAACTCATTATAAAACTGAACTTTATTTTTCAAGTCTTTGCTTTTAATCATTTAAAAAGATAATCACTTCCCAGACAACTGATCTACAGTCCTACTCTGATTCATCCCTGATCAAATCTCTCACCAGGTCTTTCTCCTGTTGGGTTTTTAGGGGGAAATCCAACGAGCGCGTCTCCAGCGACGAATCCTCTGCACGAGCGAGCCACAGGTAGGAGCAGCAGCAGGTGGCCGCGAGGAGGAGAGCACGAGCGCTGACCATGGTGCTGACACACAAACAGGAGCAGTCCTTCTTCGGATGGAGGAGGAAAGTGTGATGAAGTCTGTAGAGGCTCTGTGTTCGTTGGGAACCTGCTCCTTATATGCGCTTTAGGCTGCTGTTGACATCAGCCAGCCTCTGAAATATTCATGGGACATCTTGACACGGTGACACTGCTGAGCACCTTTATATCTTTAGAGGAAATGACCTGACAGGATGAAATCATGGATGGTTAAAGGTGTGTTTACATTTTATAAAGCATATTTGATCATGCAATCTAGTGGCTGAATGAAGCTTTCAAACTAATTTCAGTTTAGATTTGAATTTATGTCCTTTTCTATGCAAAGTAATCCCTCTCAGTTAAACATACTGTACATCTGACTCACTCATGAGTCATGTTAATGTGTCCGAATCAGGCTGAGAACAAACAGAGCATAAAGCCATCAGTAAAACAAATTGTGAATCTGAATCTGGAATTGTCAAATCCAAATTAGAATGACTTGGTTAGGTTTTCTGATGTTTGTTTTAGTGTCATACACTCAAGGTGCAGCCCACATGGAATTACAAGACATAACATGTAGTCGTGTTCTTGCATTGAATTACACGAATACAAATAAACACAGATTTAGAAATTACATTCATACATATAGATAAATCTGTCTTCTTTCCCATGCTTAAAACACTTTCAAATTTGTCGAAAGTTAGCAGAGATAGACTATATTTTACTACAGAATACATTTTTTATGTCATCATATACAGGACAATTAAACAAAAATGAAATTCATTTTAAGTGTTGTTGTAGAATTCATTACATTTTGCAAGACACTACAGGTGAGGTTAAAGATTTTAGTTAACTGAAAAATGAAAATAATGTACAACAAGATTTATGAATTTTTTTAATGCAACTGAGGCTTTATCTAATGCCTACTTTTGGTGAAATCTACAGACACATATAGGCAACATGTATTAAATAAAAACCTACACTTATATTTTGGATGTTTTCTTTCCACGTTATGGAAGAAAAATTTAGATTTAATCTTAAAACTGTGTTCCACCATACCTCTTTCGGAGGGTTACTTTTCTAACACAATCCTTTTCCTCTCCATGTTTTGCGAGTAATCTATTCTGCCTTTTCTCTCTTGTCACCGCTGTTCAATGAAGCTTAATCAGACCTCAGGTTAACCCACACTGACACCAATCTGTAATCAGGATCCAATTTCCTTTTGTAGGAATAACCTTAAGCACCCCAGAGCTGTGTGTGTACGTGCATGTGTGTGCATGACTGACAGGTTAACATTTACACATCAATACTGTCAGAAACAGCATGTTCACATCACCTGAGAGGCCATTCCTCCAACAGCTTGATCACAATTTCCTCCACTAAAAAAGACAGGACTATAGAACAAATTAGAGCCTGTGACTCATTCAGGTAAAATAGAAAATAGAAAAATACATTTTAAAGGTCCAATTTTAACACAAAAATAATTGTATTATCTCTATTAATATTCTTACAGATATGATTATTCTGAAATACATGTGCATTTGTGTGACACATTACAAATAAATGTGTTGCACAAGGCATCTAGACTTGACCATGCATTGTGTGTATGTAGTGGAAAACCTTCTGTGTAATTGTCTTTATGTATTTAATTACATCTTTGCCCTCCTTATCATGCACAAAATATGTATATATTTTTTTACCTTCAGAATAAAATGTGCACCTGTGTGAATAGATCATCAGCTCACGACTATGCTTTTCTTATGTGCACTACCTTTTGTTGATAAAGAAAAATACATTAATTAATTAAACGTTTTTGATAAAATAATAAATAATTAATGCTACAATTTCAATCAAAGAATGTTGTGCAATACAAATTGTGTAAGTGTAAATAGATATGCAGTTGCTTTTAGATTGGTTATTATTTGTTCAGCTATATTAACTCGCTATATAAATACATATTTACCACCAATATTATATTAATCATCTTTTGTGTTATTTTTGTGTCTTTTTTTCAAATTACAAGTAACATTTCTTCATAAGCACATTTAGCCAAAAAAAGTTCATTCTGATCTGATTTTGAGGAACATTTTGTTAGTGTTTGTTGTTGTAGATCCTCAATCCTGCCGCTGGGGGGCAGCACCACATTCTGAAGTATTTTAAAGCTCGGGAAACACAACCGGAAGTCAGCTGTTTAGCAGACAAGCAGTCGGCAGTGCAGTGGAAGTAACAGCTAGCTCTAAATATAATTATTACAACGTTTCGTACTTAACCTAGGGTTTCCAGAGAACGCAACCATGTCCGAACGAAAAGTATTGAATGTAAGTATATGAAAAGTGTGATTCTTTAAGAAACGTTTTCAACGGTTAGCCGTGTGAGAAACCAAGCAGGCTAACGTTAGCTTTGAAGCTAACTACTTTGGTGTTATTGGTCCAATTGTTACAATTACACCACCGTAATAGAATAATGTATAATATCCAAAGGGGGGTTGTTATTTGCAATGGAAACATGTAGTATGTTAACAAAATATTGTGTACGATACTGGATTAAGTTTAATGTACATTTCAATTTGAGTGACTGAGGCAAGAAAAGTGATTATAGTGATCTTAATTTTGCAGTCTGGACCATGTATTTGAATTAATAAATTCCTTACAAAAGGTTGATTTACAGTGTGTCTGGATCAAGCTTTCAAACATTCTCAATGCAACGCAATAAATAATACAGAGTTTAATAGCATGTACAGAAGAGTAAAAGCATATATTTTTGATTGAAACACCACAATTTTCTATTCTTCATTTATTTATGTGAAACTGAGGAGTAGTTTGCTTACTCCCTTCCAACAACTATCAAAGGGTAATCACCTTAACATGACACTGGCTTTTCAGTTACCCGCATGTCTGTTTCTTTCTTCCACAGAAATACTACCCGCCAGATTTTGATCCATCAAAGATCCCAAAACTTAAGCTCCCAAAAGATCGCCAGTATGTGGTCAGATTGATGGCTCCGTTCAATATGAGGTATGTCTGTTTCAATCAGTGTTCCACACAACTCACACAGATGGAGTTTTAATTAAGGGTTTAAGGAGCATTTTCGAATACAAAACATAACAGCATTATATAGTTGTCACACACTTACATTTATGATCTTTGGACAAAGTTTGAATAAAATATTTTAAAGTTTTATGGTTTCGTAAACACGTTATTAGAACAACTTAAAAGAAATCACTTAAAGAATCTTGACCAAGAATAAACTGATACATCTACCAGTGGACATACTATATAATGAGGACTCTACACAGCTAAGAACTGAAAATATTCTGTTTAGTATGATATAAAACAGAGAACAGTAGGAAATCTCCATATATGATCAGCAAAAAAACAGCATTTTCTGCCCATTTTGCATGCACATAGACAAGATGGTTTGTATGAAGGCCTTGCAAGGCTTCTTAGATTTTAGCTTTGTTTACAGGCAGCGGGGCTACATCTTAGCGACTTTCTGGCCTCTTCAAATGGGTCTTGTGACTGTGGTGTCATCTGCATTGCGTCTGTGGTTGTTTGCAGGTGCAAAACATGCGGCGAGTACATCTACAAGGGAAAGAAGTTCAATGCCCGCAAAGAGACCGTCCAGAATGAGTTGTACATGGGACTACCTATCTTCCGTTTCTACATCAAATGCACTCGATGTCTTGCTGAGATTACGTTCAAGGTGACAGCATTTAATGCAAATATTTTAACTGATACATGTCCAGTGTTCTGCTTAAAATAGCTTCTCACACTTTATTATAACATGTTGTGATACTAGACCGACCCAGAGAACACCGACTATGCAATGGAGCACGGTGCAACACGAAACTTCCAGGCAGAGAAACTGATTGAGGAGGAGGAGAAGAGAGTCCAACAGGAGAGGGAAGAGGAGGAGCTGAACAACCCCATGAAGGTCGGTGTTTATCTGTGATTTACTGTTTTTATTTTAATTGCCAGTAAGAAGGAGGAGTTGACAATTTCCCCAATCCTCTACCAGGTGTTGGAGAACCGCACAAAGGATTCCAAGATGGAGATGGAGGTCCTGGAGAACCTCCAGGAGTTGAAGGAGCTGAACCAGAGGCAGGCTCAGGTGGATTTTGAGGGAATGATCGACCGGTACAGAGAGATGGAGAAGAGAGAGAAGGAAAGAGAGAAAGAAGAGGATGAGCGAGAGACAAAGTGAGTGATCACACAGACAATGGGAGGTTAAAGAGGTCATTGTTTATGTGTACAATAAGTACACATAACTTATTTGCTTTAATAATTTAAATATCCAACACTGACAGGCAAATAAAGACTACATAACACATTTTACAGATATGTAAGAACTTCAATCTCTTCTTAAAATGTTTAACTACTTTTGTTTTGTAATGCTCTCATAATCAGTAAAAATTCTGAGAAGCAGTCATTAAAACAGAATATGTGAATTGTTCCACAGAGAGATGTTGGATCGTGCCCTTGTGAAAAGACTCAGAGACTCTGACTCTGATTCAGAGGAGGAAGAGGAAGAGGAGAGCAGCAGCTCACAGCCGAAGAAGCCCAGCGCAAACAAACCAACAGACATCCTCACCGACAAACCCACAGAAGCACAAGTACGTATGACCAGTCACACACTAAGTATGTTCTCTGATCAGTGCAATGACATTTGTATATATAAATAAATGAGTCTATAAATACATGAATATGCCAATAGGTGAAAAGTAAATTGCAAAGTGAAAAAGAGAATTGTCTCATGCTGTGTTTGCACAGGGAACCTCCGCTGGAGGAGTGAAGAGGGCCAAAGTAGAGAGCTGGGAGAGGAGCGTGGGGACGCTGGGCAGTAAAGGAGCACTGGGGTCTCTGGTTGTACGAAAAAAACCAGCAGCGACTTTCATCAAACCCAGTCCAGCTGCTGCGCCCTCTTTACAAACAGGTAACACATCAGTATCTCAAACAGCTCTCATTAACACTTTGTATAATCTCACTCTTCTACAATATAAGGCATTCATTGTTAACTTTGATTCCTCACTAAACATTTCTCCCTTTTTGTTCTTACAAGCACACGTATATGTATTTTATTTTGCTCCTTGTTCACATCCTCCCAATTTTGCATATGATTTAAAGCACACAATCATGGTGTATCTTGTTTTGCAGCGTCAAAGGCATCTACAGCCAAATCCACAAATGCCTCACAGCCTGTTACCACACAAAATGGGTCATCATCTCTCAGCCTGCTGGGGGCGTATTCAGACAGTGACAGCAATGACAGCGAATGAAAAGAAGATGCTCCAGATGGCTTTTGATTTGATTGACAGACACACAATCATATAAATGATGCATCAAGGAATAAAAGGTCGTTTTTTGTAATGCTGAGCAGAAATCAAAGTCCTCTGTAAACCAGTTTGACTGATGATAAGTCTGTAAGTTGGTGGGCAGTCATCAGCAGGAATTGTTTGTTGTCCAAACCCAGCGAAACAAAATAATCTTCCTTTGCTGATTTACCGGTTTATTGACCTGTTGTTACAGAGAATTCATCCTTGGACAAATGGAAATGTTTGAATTTTTGTGAGTAAATTTGCCCTGTGAAAATTTCAGTATATTTTAGTGTTTATTAAAATCTCTTTAACTCTTTGTCCTTGACATGCTTTCACATCTTGCAACATCTCTCTTTATTATGTTAAATGTTAATGGGGGATTTGAATATTTTGCATTTATGTATATTTATTTAATTCAATATTTGGATAGTTAAATGTGATTTCAAAATTCATAGAGCAGAGTTGATTTCATGTGATGTCTGATTTCCATAAGATCTGTGAGATACGCTGACATTTATATGCAGTGGCATTGATCTTGATTGGGACTTTAGTAAATATAAGCTTACAGTTTACTCAGACAATCTCAACATTGATTGAATAGCAGATGGAGTTTGCTTTGTTGGCATGGAGCTGATGTTCAGATTTTGCATTATTATCCTCATCCATATCCTCCCAGGTGTATATCACTCAAACTTTTCAACACCTTGTCAATTTTTTTGATTACTTAATTTCATTGTTTCCTGATTTAATTAGTGTTTTTATTTTAAAACACCAATGTCCTGGGGGACCCGAGTAAAAATCACCTAGTTGCACACGTGCAGTTTTGATAATTTGAACTATTTATTAACTTAACTTGAAATTACTGAAAACTAATTGATAACAGAATTGAGGCATGGTTAATAAGCTTCAGAGAACTCGTGGATTGTACCTGGGATGGAAGCTTGGAAAACCGTGTTTATATTTTCATTTTACACAACATGCAAATTAACATTTCAATAAATAATAGCTTTTTTTCGGATCTCCTTATATGTTAAAGATGTGCAAATTATTGATATTTACATTAAACCTATCCTATCTCTTACAGTTTTTCCGTCATTGACATTAAAATGGAAGTCTGTATCTATTAGCCATCATACCCACAACATTTTTTTTAACTCTAGCTGGTGGGAAAATTCATATTTATACATGATTTTGTCAGTATACATTATCCACATTACTGGAACTGTATCGGTGGGATACATTATTATATTTGAGATAAAAAAAATAAAAAATAAAAAAAAAATGTCGACCAACTAAAATATGTCAGTGTTCCCCTTTAAGCCAGTGCGCCGTGCCAGTGAGTGTTGTGTCGGAGACAGTCTGCTCCACGGTCTCGTCTGGTCCAGCTAACATTAGCTGACTGACCTGCTTGGCTCAGAAGCAGGACGGATTTCACGGATAACGATGTTGTATTTTTAGCATTGATAGCGTTAAAAACGAAACACGCCGGATGGTAAGCAGAAAGACATAACTTGAACGGGAAGCCGTCAATGCAAAGAAAAGAGGGTGAGTGTAACGAAGAAACGTTAGTTAGTAACGGCTGGAGCGTTTCGACGTTAGCGGCTATCGAGCTAACTTAGCTAACTTAGCTTTGGCACATTTACAGAGCGGTGACCATCAGTTGTACGACTCGTATTCTTTTAACTCTTTGCTTTGTATAACTTGTATAACGATAGTATTTCTCACTTATTTAGCTTGGTGCTGTTTTGAAGTCAATGTTTTCTTTAATCTACTGATATGAAAAGGTGAGTTGTGATTGAACCCCCTAATTTACCCCCTGATGCTAACTAGCTATTGTCAATGGATGCTGTGATTTGCTGACTTAGCAAGCTGGCTAGCGTTGACTTTTATTATCAAAACCTACTCAGATTCTCTTTGTCAATGTAACAGTGCAAGGATGGACATATTTCACCCTTTTTTCTTTGTTGGACCTGTTGATTAATGCCAACACTTTATAAAGCCCCAGGGCATGGTCAGTTGTTCCTTCGGGGGATTTAACAAAAGTTAACGACTCCAACAAAGTTCACGCTGATGTAAACACAACCTCCATTGGGATTAGTAGCCTTTATTATTTATAAGACTTTATAGTCAAAACCAATGTGCCATGCACCTAACCCTCACCTTCCCTACCATTATATTTAATATACAGACTGGAGACCTTGGGCACCCCAAGAGCTGTTAAAAAAAAAACAACATAAAAACGTCAAGCAAAATGTTTTTTTTTTTCAAAAACAGTAATCGCTATGCAATAATTTCAACATAAAAATCTGTTAGAAATCTGTTATCTGTTAAGGATGCATAATATGGATTTCTCATGACCAATATTTATATTTATGGTATTTTTTATATTTTTTTTTATACAAATGTGCATACCCTGTAGGTACCCCAGTTGGTAAATAAGCAATAATATCAACCGCTTTGTTGATATTAGTGTGGTAGTTTGTCATTGAAGAAGGTGTAAAAAAGCCTTACGTGTCCATTTATGATATGGAAATGATTTTAAATTTGTAAGGCTGATGTTTGGCATGTATAAGATTAGATTTTATGGGAAATATGTGTTACAGCAACTCAAGAAACAGAATTAACCGAGAAATAATTAATCAATGACTGAAATGTTGAAACTTTCTTTTTAGATTGTCATTTAGACTCTTCAGCACTTTGTCATCCTGAATAATTCTAAGCTCTCTGTTTGCCGCTTTCTTCCCAGATCCATGGCAAAGTGGCTGAAGGACTACCTGAACTTTGGCACCAGGCGTGACCCTCCACAGCCCCCGAGGCCCGATTACAGTGAGAGTGAGATTTTGAGGGCCTACAGAGCTCAGAAGGAGCTAGATTTCGAGGACCCATATCAACACTCTGATAAGGAGCATCAAAATGGTGATTTCAGCCCCTGCAGTGCCACAGTGAGCCTTCCCTCTTTCCCTGCATTTGGTTCTATGCTGCCTAATGGTGTGAAGGTATGACATGAATGTTTTTTACTGTCAGGTACATGAATAAAGCTAGATATCTATCTCTCTTTGACATGAGTATTGAGGTGATTTCTGTTCATTTTTGTTTTCATGTTCCAGGTGAAAGTGGTGTCTCCCAAGCACAGACTCATTAAAGTGGACTCTCAGGAGTTTAGCAGCTGTAAAGCCCCCCTCAGTCCTGTGACTGTCCAAGAGGAACCTGTAAGGACTGTTTGCTTTTGTGTTATGCTTTATTTTTCTTCAGCATTTCTCCCCTATGTCTTACCCTTTTTTTCTTTATCATATTCGCCTACTCAGAGATATATTTTCAGCCTGCACATTTGTTAGATGCTGTTTATCCTCTCTCTGCCCAGGTTGTCCCCTCTGCCCCAGCAGCATTGGACGGTGACACAGATTACTCTGATCCATTTGATGTCCGTCCAGACCCAAGAGGCAGACCAAACTGGGAGCCCAAACCTGCACCAACAGACTGCTGCAGCTACATGGAGCCATTTGAGGCCCAGCGGATTATCTCAGGTTTGTTGACATATTTTTATGATGTAATGTTTTTTTTTCTCTCTCACATCAATCAACATAGTCACACCTTTTTCCTGCCTCTGAGTTAAATCTGCGCAGAAAGTCATTTGCTCCCTGTTTCCTGTGCAGAACTGCAGCACAGCATGATGACTAACAGATCCGGGAGTGGAGATGGCGGCCAATTGTACGATAACCCATATGAGGAGAGGACTCGTCACTACCACCGAGCTGCTCCAGCAGCACAGCAACTCAGTCAGAGGGTTGAGGGCGGACTCGGCCAGATAGACAGCAGGGAGAGCAGGCTGCCTCAGGATGATGAGAGGCCGGCTGATGAATACGACCAGCCCTGGGAGTGGAAGAAGGACAACATCTCTAAAGCGTTAGCAGGTAGACTTTTACAGTGTATTGCATTTCAATTTGTTGTCATTGTTCTTGTTTTTTTTTTTTTTAACTAACCTACTGTAACTTTCTGGCTGACCATAGTTCAGTTTGAAGGGGCAGAGAGGGAGCGCTCGCGAGTTCAGTCAGAGCAGACCAGGCTCACCAAGGGCACTGCATCCTCCACAGCTGACTCAACCACGCTCCGTCTGGTGGGTGACACTCCTCCTCTCCTTGGGGAGAGAGTGGATCCATTCATGCCACTGGAGAGACAAGTGTAAGTAGACATCTGCAATGCAAATATTTTTTCTTTTGCATTGGATATGATGCTAATCTTCCACGCAAAACAACTTCAATTTCCCATTGCTGACTGACTTGACAGTCTCCTTCTTCAGATTGTATTGCTTCATAGGTGTAATACATCACAAAAAAATGTGTGTGTTTTCTCCCCTTGGATAAAAACTCAAAAATTATAAAAAAAAGAAAATGTTTATTTTTTTGGCTTGTCAAAAAGTGAATTAAAATCAGTTTAAATGGAATAAAGAAATATCAAAAATCACTAAAAGTAAAATATGGCTTGACAAAAACAATAACAGACCAGAAATGCAGTTAAATTGATTTATAGTGTAGTAATAATTAGCATCAGTTCAATGAAGGTAATAAAAGTGCAGTCAGTCATTTCAACAAAATAAAGGCATTGAAGAAAAGTAGAGTTTTTAATCAGAAAACTGGGAGAAAGTTTTTACTTTATCGGAATATTAGTAATTACGCACACAAATCAGAGATAGTTCTTTACATATTTTAAAGAATTTAGAAACACTTTGAGCTGTATTACAGTCATTTGTCAACAAAAACGGCGAGAGCGCTTCAGCAAACATGCTGCTGACAAAATATGTGAGGCAGCACTAAACAACACTGCAGTATTATAGTAATGTTTGAATAAATATGCATGATCTTCATTTCCTTCCCATGTTTGTGCGTCACTATGAAAGTGCAGTAATAGGTTTTTCGTCCCAAGTAGGACCAATTGGATTTGAATGGTTCTTTTATATCTTGAGACTTGAACATAAAGAGGAAATTACTTTACGGCGTGATATTGATCAGAACAAAAAATCTGATTTAATTTCTTTTGGGACTGCAGACAGAGGTATGAAGGCAGCGCTTAATTGTGTTGTATTTCCTGTAATTACAGCTTAATTATTTATGTCCTCTGGTGTTAATCTCTTTTTATTAAGATGCCTCTTCATAGTTTGGCTTAAAAATCTGATTAATGAAGTAAAAGCAATTGACATTTAGGCTACTATAATCTTCATTCACTGTTTACATGCAGTGTTCAGACAATTCAGACATATGTTTTTTCTGCCCTGCTGAAAACTAAACTTGCACATGAATAAAACACACTGCACATCACAGATACAAGGAGTAAATCGCCATTGACTTTGTTGAGTTTCCAAAATTCTGAGCACATATTGCCCTGAAAGTGCCATGAAAGGGGCTGTACACGACAATCAGAAGAAAAATATAGCAGTAAACTTCTGTTTACTATTTTAAGATATAGTGGAGTAACTGTGTCCTGACCAGAGAATGAAGTCATGCTCCCTCTGTTTGGGAACTCTGAGCTGCTCTGTTCTTGGTTGACAACAACAAATTGTCCAGGGGCACATGCATGTTAGTGCATATGAGTCTCTGTGTGTGTCCCACTCACTGCTGGTTCCCCCTCAGGTAACATTGCCTGGTCTGTCCCCACCGATGCCGGTTTTAGGACTTAAGAGTGGTGTGAGCATTGTTAGCTGCTAGCATCTAGCTCATACACTGCCATGCTGAGAACTATGTGCAGGCAGTCTATGTTCTGAATTGTGTTTACAGCCACTTTAATAATTGTGTTTCTTGTTTGGAAGTATATTTAGTTTTATTTTTCCCCTTGCTTGGAGCAGTACTCACCATACGTATTTCACTCTATTCAAAGAAATTGAGGATTTTAAGAGTTGTTTTTTTATGTAAGTGAACTTACTACAACTTCTACAAATGCTTCAATCTCACCCTCAGCCAGTGTGTTTGAGCCACAAATGTCCGCATAAAAATAACCCTTTTCTGTTGTCCTATTCCTCCTTGTCACCTGCAGGTGGTACCATGGAACCCTGAGCCGCTCCGAGGCAGAGAGTCTACTGACTCTGTGCAAGGAGAGCTCCTACCTGGTGAGGAACAGCCAGACCTGCCGGAACGACTACTCGCTCTCACTGAGGTAGACAATGCTGCCTACATTCTGAGTCCAGCTGCAATTCAGATTAAAATCATAAGTACCCCATATTTATCCTTTTAGAGAGTTATTTACTGAATATTCTGGGTTTGTCCCATCTCTGTGCCAGCTGGAGCAGCTTTTCTAACCACTTTCTATTTATCGCAAGCTGTACTGGATCCCAAAAATAATCCTTCTCATACTGTCTTAATTTGAAACCTCATTTCAATCTCTTAAAGGGGAATTCTACCCCAGTGTACTATACTGCAATGTACTGTTTCCAGAATTATCTGATCCAGTTTTTCCCTCATTTGGGTATTGCTATGGTCTGTTGGTGGTGAGACCATCTTCTCAGACTTGAGCCCAGAGGCAGCTCTTAATTGTTCGCCATTCTCCCATCATCTCTTTTCTCAGCCAGTGGTTTCATCTGCGTTGCTCTGTCCTTCCCACACACACCCCCTCCCCCTCTACTATGTGCGAGTGTGTTTGCATGTACAAATAATCAGCATGGAAGCTGCTGTTTTTCCAAGTGATCATCGGCTGGGAATTGCTCCTAACCTCACACCGTTTCAGTTCAGGCTCCTCCAGGAGTAATTAACAAAAGGCCAACAACAAATATAAATACTGATGGAATTATGTAAAAAAATATTGGCTGAAATGAAGCAGATAGATAGAGCGGATGTTGGAAACACAGGACGTGGCTATCAATTAAAAATGTGTGCCCTTTGCTTTCTCTGCTCAAAACCCGATTGCAAAACACATCTGACTACGCAAACTGTAGCTGTAGCTTCCATACTACAGCGGTTATGGATCAGATGAGGGTTAGATCACATGCCTGACACAAAGTGCTCCATTGTGTTCTTGGCGCAGTTGTTTTTACTTTTTTCACACCGCCCCAAACCAATTGAAAAAAAAAAATTAACCACAATCAAAAGACTAAAAAGCACAGGTGTACAAACACCCTTAAGCAATGGGGATGCCCCAACAAGATAGATTTGAAGTGAAAACAAATGTTATGGCTTGCAGTCTTGAGTTTGTGAGTAGTAAAAGTGAAGGAACTTTACTTTTTGTATTCACAAATATCCAAAGTTGCATATGTAGCAGTTTAATAAATGGCGAAAATGCAGGCCCAGTTATAGAAAATGCCAGCTCTGAGATTGGATAAAACTGGCAACTCTTTCGTAAAATAATGTCACATGAAATTTATAGAATTGAACAAATGCTATAAAGTTTGTCAGTTGTCTCCACTTACTACTTTCTATCACAGTACTTCCTTTTTGTTGTTTCTTTGTCATTGATTATAAAGTAAAACACATTTTTATTAACCAGACTACAAACATAACAAGATGGATTCAGGATGTGTTTCAATGATAGTAAATGTTTATACAAATTCACGGTACCAACTTTCATCATTTCCCCACTTCAGAAGAGTGTGTGTTGCTCAATTTATTTTCTCTAACATAACTCGTCATGTTTTTTATAAATGGGGTTACTCACTGCAATTATTCTCTGGCAGATACCTGGGTGTTTTTGTCTTGTTTGTGTCTGAAACAGCTTAACGATTAACACAGATGCACATTTAGTTTTCTTCTGTAAATGTCTCTGCAACAAGCAAAGATAAACAGTCCTTCCTTCTCTCCATCAGGAGCTGCAAGGGCTTCATGCACATGAAGTTCACTCAGACTGCGGAAGGCCGATACGTCCTCGGAGAGAACAGCCCTCCTTTCTCCACCATCCCCGAGGTCATCCACTACTACACCACACACAAGCTGCCTATCAGAGGAGCTGAACACATGTCCCTACTGTATCCTGTCATCGTGCAGACCCTCTGACACTGACACACTCACATACTCTCTCTCCTGGTGCTACTGAATACAATATATACTCAATATTTACCTATTTACCTTCCTACTTTCCTACATGCCTTTTTCATCGCCATTCTACCTGCACTGCCCGCAAGAGATTGGACTGTTTGGTGCCATCTTTTTCTGTTTACCATAACCCCAGTAACTACACTGGCAGCTTAATAAGAGAGCTCAGTGCCTCATGAATCGTCGCCTGTGAACTGGTATTGTCACTGAAATCCCTTTATTTTAATACCATGGACTCCTGAAAGTCGGCAATCATTGATATTAAGATTGGTAGCTGAGTACTTTTAGGTCAAAGATAAAAAAAATAAAAAAGACGAACTCATGTCTTGAGGTGTCGGTAGAATCTACAGGATATTGCATGGAGATTTGTCTCTTTTACTGTAGAGCAGAGACAGACTGCACTGCCAGGTCACTTAGAGGATAATAGTGGTGTTCTGCCTTGATTCATGCCACTCTTCAAAGTTTCAGTTTTCAGCCGAGGCAGCAGTTATTTTGATGTGAATTTTATGTTTTGAAGTGACAGAAAATTCCAACAAGATTATGGATCTGGGGTGGGGGATTTAAAAGGATAGTTCTGATTTTTTGAAGTGGTGTTATATGAGGTAATGATCCATAGTCAGTGAATTACTAACAGTCGGCACACCACCAGTTTGAAGAGCCAGGAAGTACTGGCGTAGAGTCTGAGCAGTTATTAGGTTAGCAGAGAAATGTATCAAAATATTCTGAATATTTTTACCATTTTACCTCTCTGTCAGACAGCCCTGTTTAATTTTACACAGGGCGTACAGAGAGAACTGCCCCCTTCTTTTACACTCCATTGAGAACTAGAAAAGCACTCGGAGAGCGCAGACCTCCGCCAAAGTTACACAATAACACAAAAAAAACATACCAGTTGAAGCAGTGGTAGACCAGCTACTCCTATGTTTTGCAAGATAAAACTATTGTTTATGTCGAAGGAGGTTTTAATAAGAGCCTTACATAACGGCTTCAGCTCCCTGCCCGAGGGGGCTGTCTGACAGCAAGTGAAATTATTCAAAATATAGCGTGCATTTAAACTGATATTGATTTTGTTGTAGGTGGTAAAAAAGTTTTGCTTGCTGCCCCCCGTCCACAGCTGTACAGTGTTTAGTTTCTGTGCCTGCAGACATTATGTGCCGACCACCGTTTGTGGGTAATACACTGACTCTGGGTAAGCATTGGAACTGTTCTTCAAACTAGATATAAACCGTAGAAAATGCTGTTTAAAGGAAAGACTGCAAACCACACTGTTATTACCCTTTAAGTGTTAGTTACAATATCAACCAGACACTACATATTGGACCCTGTGAATGATATATAGCTGCGTGCGCTGCAGTGTTCTCCTGGCTTCATGTTATGTGTGGACACTATAATGTCCGACAGACGTGACTTGTTAACTTCACACAGCTGCAGACTCCTGCAATACTAGTTTAGAGAATAATAACTACAGTATTATATCGAAAGCTTGTGGCTTTGTGATCATGACTATTAAAGGAGCTTTGGTAGATTATTTACTGTGCTGTTTTATAAGATTTTAAATGTCTGTTGAAAATAAAGGTGTTGTCTGTTTTTAAGCAGTGTGTGCTTTGTTTATTTTTTATTTCTTTTGTATTTGTTTTTGACTGTACTGAGGTCATGGGGAGTTTAATGTGCTTTTTCTGCAGTTTGGGATTATTGAACATGTCCAAATTGTATAAATCCAACAAATAACATCTCGTCAAGACCCTTTGAGACCTTGATCGTTTGTTTATTTGTTTGTTTTTTACAATTTTAACAGATTGGTTTAAAATTGTATTTAATGGGAAGAAAATGCCAGTAGTAAT
Source organism: Serranus cabrilla (assembly GCA_903364295.1). Taxonomy (NCBI): domain Eukaryota; kingdom Metazoa; phylum Chordata; class Actinopteri; order Perciformes; family Serranidae; genus Serranus; species Serranus cabrilla. Next base: position 143,560 of record CAFUXE010001362.1, read on the forward strand.
GTTATTTTTGTGACTGATTTTACATTTTTAATTGTGATTTTTTTTACCTGAAGTGGTTACATCTGTGGTAAGTAATTTCACTCTTGCATTCTTCATATTTGTCTAAATATTTAAATATAATACAAAGGTTTGTAATATCAACTATATATATGACCTTTTTTTTTATTTCCATATGAGTGTTATATTTTTATATATTTATATTTTTTTTTAAAAATGAGAGTTTTCTCTGTTCCCCTTCACAGAAACCACTTTTATGCTCTGTGTCTGGACCAGAGTCCAACACAGTAATGAGACCTGTTCCTGTGGGTGATGAGGTGGGAACCTCGCGGGCAGACAGAGTTGGCTCTCCTGCTTCGACCTGGACTCAGACGATCTTCGGTATACTGTACCCCCACCAGCGTCACCTGATCCCCTAGCAACCCAGCAGGTGTCCGTGTCACCACGAGCAGCAGGCACAGCACAGGTAAACATTATTATTGTTCCTTTGAGATAACAAAAACATTCACTTTAAAAAAAAAATTAAGATGAACAATTAACTGCCGTTTTCTTGTTGGCTACAGATCAAATTGTTGGTTTTGATGGTTGAGTGTCAGAGCGTAAAAAGTACAACATTTACCTCTGAGATGTGGTGGAGTAGTTATTACATAAAGCTGTAGGCTATTAAACAGAAATACTCAAATACGACGTAACATGTTTTCGGTCGTTGATGCGATGTATTTTCTAACGCACGCTCTCTGTCTCCTCGTGGTCTGTGTGTGTGCATTGGAGAAGCAGAAAACACATCCCGTCATGTAAATAAGATGCACAACGTATGTCTGTTTAGTTTGTTTAATAAGACCACAAGGTATAGACCTGTTCTATAGGAAAGTGAAGCTTAAATGATTTCTGTTGTGTTGTGGCTCTATAGAAAATACAATTAAATTAAAGTGACACCCAATGGGGGGCGGGGCGCCCCTAATATAATGGTAGGGGAAACACTGAAAGTAGTAAAGAGCTATTAGCGTTTCATTTTTATAGCCTGAAACCAGCAAGTGCTTGAATCTTTGCTTGATAAATGGCTTAAACTATTAAAGCCATTACCCAACACTTAAAACATAAAAAAAAATTGTCTGCTTTGAATGGATATTCAAATGAATGTATGATATGGTTTCATCACAAACGGCTTCAACCAGGCTGGCTAGTTATCAACGCTCAAAACTACATCTACTCCTCCCTCATTAGAATAATTAAATATAATTTAAATACACAAAATAAATGCCAGACCAGTGTCTCATGTGGTGAAAAGTGAATTCTGTAAACAGCCTTCTAGTGTCACCTCTGCACAGTGCACTGAGTTTTCTTATCCACAGACTAACAAAACACGTTTATTGTCTTTTTTGTGAAGGTCGAAAATTTTCCATCCATTACAGCAGCACATAAAGCTTCAACTGTTTCCATGGGAACTCGGACGCAAAAGCTTGCTCAAGCCAAACCCAACCGACTGAGACATCCAGACCGGTAGGCCTAACTGAACCCCTCCGTCTCGCTCCGTTTCCAACTTTCTCTGATGACTCATCTCTTTTTTTTTGTTCTCCAGTCGTTCTGTTTACTGGCTGGATCAGCTGCCAGCAGAGAACACTGGATCCACCACCACAACGGGTACGTCATCTCTCACATTCTGTCTCTGCTGTTTTCTATTTATAAACTTGCCCTTTGCTGATTTTTTGTGATGCTGTTTATTATTGTGTTTTCTTTGTAGAGTTGACCCCTCGATGGTCGGAGCTTTGTAGGACTAAAAAGTTCTACACTCAAATCACGTAAATATAATAAATTCTACTATTACTGATGTAATAATGACGAAGTGCAATTTAATTTTTTAGGTGTCTGTGATACATTTGGCCGTATCTGCTTTTTTCCAAGTACTTTAGACCATACCTTTAAAATATTTAATTTCTCAAATAGTTTACTTATTTTTGACAGACATTTTTTACCTTTTTTTTTTTATAAATTCAGTATAATTTTAATTTTTACAGCACTTATTCCGTCAGTACAGAGAAGGGAGGCATTCCACATAACTGTGTAAACTTGGTTTTAAAATGCTAGTTGGGTGACAGGATTAAAGGCGATCTGCACTAAGTACAGATGTAAATGACCACAAACACATACAAACCAAGCCTTTTCTGTGCCGAACTCTAACTAATTAGTTTGTGCCTAAAACCCAACCAAACTGTGAGCGTGTCCTGTAGTACTTTGCACCCACATATAGACCTTCTGTGTGTAAACACTCATGCGTCCTTCACTTTTGCCTGGATGTTAAGCAACACTTTCAGTGCATGGCAGCTCTGAGCCAAATTATTACAGCAACACGTAATGTTGCAACATGTGAACAGAGACTTTTTTCTTCAATCATATCTCCTCAAAAAAAATCCACCATGTAAGAATGTCTTCATTGTGTCCTATGGTTGTGTCTCACTTGACATCTGGTTTTACTAAGCTTTCAGAAAACATGAAGAAATATGAGCAAATATGAATGCAGAGTGGGAACACAAAACTCTAGTTTGGGCATAAATGATCCTAATAAGGAACCCTGTGTTGTTATTGACACTAGTTTATAAGTAGCTCCATGTCTTGTTTGTTTTGTATGGGTGATAAATTGCCAGGCAACAGCAATGCAATGCACAAACATGTGAGCTGGCTAAAAAAAATGAAACCATAAAGGAAAGAAAGCATTTTTAATAGGCTTCAAGTTATAGACAAGAAAATGCCACAGGGAACTATAAAGATGTTTGAAAGTTTTCTCCTTCTGGCTCCACTTTTTCTCCTCCTCATGTCCTTGGCTATTCCTGCCCACTTTCTTCCTTCCTCTTTCTCTTTAATTCCACTGTTTCCTGTCCTACACATGCTCCTCTCTTTCACCTTTTCTGTCCTCTCTCCTTCATGCTGCCATTTACCCTCTTCTCTTTCCTTCTTGTCCTCTACCCGTCTATATGTCCGTCCCCAGACTTTCTCCCATATGGGAGGTGAGTGAATGGGCTCTCAGGGCCGTCCCATCTGATCGGCTGTGTAGCCTGGCTCAACCGCGGGCCCCTGCAGCTGGTTGGAAGTCAGACCGGCCTCTCCTTGCCCCTGTGAGTAACACTCACACCCTTTCCTGAGAAACTGCTTTGTATGTTTTATACAAAGAGGGAGCTGGCAGCTTTTCAATTCTGCCATGAATATGACTTTCAACCGTGTCAGCGAGGCCAGGATGTCACGTATCATATTGGAGGTTGTCTTTCAGCCTGTCTTGGTTTGTTTTGTTTTGTTTCTTTCACAATAAACGTTCAGATTGCTATCTTCTTAGAAAACAGGTAGAACCTCAACTTCGTGTTGAACTTTTTTGTTGTGTATCATTAACACATCTGTATGCAGTATGAGTCTAATAAGTTGAAGCAAACTTGTATTAAAATATTATGAACCCCGACAACAACACTGTGGTTTAACTTTCTTTAAGGCTTCTTTGACCATAAACAGATCATATATATAACAATCCATGCAGCAGTTGTTCACTTACTTACAGGCTCTCATGGCTAAAAATGAGTGAAATTAATCCAAGTTTAATTTGTCTGATTGGTTCGGTTCTGATAAATTAATGTCTGATATTGTGCTCTGTGTGTGTGTTTAATTTAATCTCATCCATTCAGCTAAACAGAATGACGCAGACGGCAGTTGCCACATCACGAATTTGCCAGCTTGCTCAACCAAAAAGAAGGCCGGTACTGGAGGGTTCTGGCCCCAGATCTAAACCTGTACCCATGACCCACTTACCCTGCAAAGCGTCAGCACACATCGAGCTACTTGCCAGTAAGTCTGTCAGATTTTGCTCTACTGTTGCATTGTTTTACTTGCTATTTGACTTGATTACTTTTTTCTTCTTAGCCCCAAAGCACGACCACCCTAAGTTCAAAGGGGAGCGCTCTGTGTGCTGGCCAGTGTCCAGAGCGGCGAGAAACTGCGTTGCCAGTCAGAGACTTCTTGAGCTGTCCAGTCCCAAAGAGAGGAAGGCTCTGTTTGAGGGATACGACCCTTATGTAGTCAGCCGGGCAGCCCGCTCTGCCAGCCCCTCGCCTCGGACTCAACAGCTCTGCCTGCCTCTGCCTCGCAAATGTCACTCAAACTAAAAGTGTTGAGGTCAAGTCTACCGGAGAAGTGTTCAATATTCTCATTTATTGTTCAATTACAAATTGTTACCATGCAAAATTGTGGAAAAGGTCTCTTATTTGCTCAATGACATGAATATTAACGTGTTACAGTACAGCAGTATCCAACTGAATATGAGCCTGTTTCAAAGAGAGACCTGAGAACAAGGAAAAACACAGGACACAATCAGAAAAACATACAGAGTACAACGAAGCGAGAGTGGAGACTTAAGAAAGACAGTTGCAAGAATCATAAAAACACTTGAACATAAAGCTTTAAAATCCCCAATCCATTCAAAAGGTGTATAGTACCTGAAACCAGTCCGGCCAACTTTAACATATACATGAAGGATACATAAGATTAAATAGTAACCGGAGAAAAAACTGTAGTTACTTCATTTAAATGAGAGAAAAGATGTTTTACTTATCCCCCTGGATTCACCTAAAAATGTACGTCTACGTCCACATTTTGAGGATAAATCTGATATTAAGATGCAGTTTTAAGCTGGTTTGAGTAGCACTGGTTTTGAGGCATCCATCAAAATTACACACACTAGCGAGATATCTATTAAAATGCATAACACACATCTGTGTGTGAATAGATATCTCGTGTGGCACTAGTAAATGAACAAGACCGCACACCTAAATGCAGGAACGTCATAGTTAGACCATGAAATACAACAAACAGCGAGGGATTTATTATTCACTGTAGCTGAAATTGCTTTGAGACATCCCGAACAAACATCCTGCAGCCCATCTTCCACCTCTTAATTGTTTTCTTGGTAATTGTTTACCCTGGGCAGAAAGCCAAATGAGTCAGCTCTGCAGAGACGAATTGGATTATAAAAAATTTATTTTAGAAAGGAAAAATGAATCATAACAGCTGCTCCTGATAACAAGACAGACACTTTTGTAAGATGTCTTTTTCCTGTTTTTTTGCATTTCTAGATTCATCAATTATAGTGAATCCTTTGAGATTTTGAATAAACTGTGTGCAACCCACTGACGTTTTCTCTATTGTCAATTCTTTACATTTCATCTAAAATAAAATAAGTGTAGATTGATGCTCATGTCGGACCGCCGTGGAGAGATTTCACGCTCCTCTAGGGGACCCAGAGCCACAGCTTTGTCTCCGCCGGGGCTCTGACGGGCATCGGGGCGGACACGTGGTGTTTACTACAAGCTCAGAGGCTGCTGCTGCTCGTGCACCATCCCGGTGAGTGGAGCGGGTGAGACGCGCGTGCTGTCCGAGCTCACATCGGTAAGTTGACTAGATTTTGTTAAGGATCTTTTCCAGTCGTGTGTTTTGATGATCGCTCGTGTCTTTGAACTGTGAGGAAAAAACTTTAAGTTTTGCGAAACCGGTGCAGGGTCACTGTGTAGTTAAATAGTTGATGAATTACTTAAATAAATAGACAAAACTGGACAGGCTGCACTGGAAACGGTGTTGTTGTTTTATAATCTTAAAAAGTTTGTTTAAAGATATTCAATTCAAAGTTTGCTTGTAGGCTGTAAGTTATGTGTCCGCTTTTACTTAAGCTGACAGCATTGTAATCAATCGGTTCATTGCAAATTCAGCTGCAACAATCTTGGATCATCTTTTAACCCATTTATATATTTTTAAGTACATGTAAACCTGCTAAGTTTGCGTGTTCAAGTTACTTAAATGTGAAGAATCTGTTTTTTATTCTGTTTTATGTTATTGCGAAATGTAATGTACTCTGGAGTCGCACAATAAAAACAAACTGACAACAAGTGGCAACGCCCGCTGCGGTAACAACAACAGGTGACAGTGACTGATGGCAAGGTATTGTCAAAATATTAGTAAAATTATAGGGGTTTAAAGTATGTACTTTTTACTCACTTTCATTCAAAAATAGCTTCAAGTTTTATTTAGTTTGAGCTGTTCTGTTTTCACTCTTAAAGTCTGGGTAAAGTCAACTCAAATATTTATATGAAAACATAATTGACAAGATACAAAATAATAGCTGGAAACATATACAAAGAATTTAAACTATACATGAATGAATTTTAGATTCAGACCATTAATCAGTTTTTCTCCATTTCTGTGTTCAAGAGTTTTTGGGCATCTAAAACCATGATGACACACTGCAGCTTCCTATCATAACTCCGCCCCCTAACACTGTCTATGATCTTTACCAACATGGCTAACATTGATTGATTTACTTTAAACATTTGTCACTGTCAGCAGTCATAGTGACAGAAGATTACAATGTCTGTAAAGTGTGACATTACTTCCTACATAGTGCTAATTCTGGAGCATTTTATGAATAAAAATTATGTATACATTTTCTTGGTTTCCAGCAGATTAAAATTTGGCTGTGTGTTTATTAACCCATTGTTCTGTGGCATGGGAAACTCAAATCACACATGTTTGTTTTGCCAGGACTTTAAAAAAATTATAATTTTATAAAACCGTGATAAAGTAAAATCGTCCTATCATATTTTATGAGGTTACTGCTGCTAAGTATTCAAAGCTTAACAATAATTGCATGATGAGTCTGAGCTCTAACACCCAGGGGAAATGTCGTTAATGACCTGACAGTCTGTCTTCATTTGGACTGTCTCCCCACTCAAACCCACCACACACACTTTAGGAAGTCAAATTGTCTCTACTAGTAAAAATGTGCCCCACTGACACACTTCCTATGTGGCAATGCCAAAAGAAGAGAAACTGATGAAACGTTTAAAGGGTTTAGAGCAATGAAAATGTTGTAGTGAAACTAAGTTTACTACACAGGAAGCATTTCTGAGTCAAATGCTGACTCAACCACTGAACTTTTTCCTTGACATGATGTGCTGCAGGTCCTGTGAATTTTGCTCTCCTCTCCCAAACTGATCAGTGTGCAGGGTCCTTGAGCTGAGTTGCTGCTGGCAGCGTGATGGAGGAAAGTGAGTGAGCGGGACTGTTGTGCCAGGAGGGACCAGGTGCTGGTCATGGAGCGGAGCCCAGCTGTGCTGTGGATCTGCCTGCTGGGGGCCGGACTCACCATGGGTATCACCCTCTCCTTTTTTTAATCCAGAGCAGATCTGTGAATGCCGGTAGTGGTTGTAGGGTACAAATAATTAAAAAAAAAAAAACGATGACAAGTAATTATCAAATTATTTCATGTCAACAAGCAGGAGGTCGCTAACTAATGGATATTAATCCTGGTGGTTTAACTGGTTTTGACAGACACAATACAAGAAAACGGTTACAAGTTGGCCTTTTTCTGTCCCCGACTAATCTAAATATTGCTGCTTTAAAGGGTCAGTAAAATTTTGTCAGCCAAAATTAGCACTTAGCACTTGTCTTTTTGACAATAAAGCAGTTCTATGTGCTTTATGTAATATCAATCTGTCTTTTGTTATCGTTTGATTGAGAGACCCATAGCAGCAGGGAATTATAGACTGCATTGAGAAAAGCAACGTATTTCTTGATCATTAAAACTTGTAAACATGCCTGAATGTAACCAAAATAAAAACCTGAAAACTAGTGTGAAAAAAAGGACTTGTGAAAAAAGCGAAAGGTTATTTAAAACATAAAATCCACTCTCTAAATGTCTTTAGAGTGATCCCTACACAGAGTTCAGCCAAACGTCTTGTACAGTCTTGTCCGGGACTCTGGATAAATAGTATTGGCAGCATGTTCATATTTATTTGACAGGTGATTTATCACCATTTAGGGCATCCTACATGGTTAACCTGCATTGTCTTTTATCAAGATTGTTTTAATATGTTTGTAGTAATATTTAAGTTCTGACATTTGCCTCACGGAACAGATTCACGACTAGCTAATTCATCCACTGTTCCTCTTTTTTCTTTCATTAAATATATTCATATCAGTTGGAAGCATCTACTGATTAAAGATTTTTGTTCCTACATGCCGTAAACCGCCAAATCTGTCCATCATCAACTCTGCCTGCAGGCTTATCCGTCACAAACTTTAAAGCTGAGCCCGCGGCCCCGCAGCTGGTCGGCTGTGAGTTCCTGACTCGGGCTAACGTCACCTGCCGCTGGAAGGCCGGAGACACACCAACCACGTACTACACTCTGCAAGTTCATCTCATGTTTCAGTGAGTTCAAACATTCTTAATATAAGACGTCATTCTTTACCGGGAATTACATATTTTTATTTGTGTAGTAAAGGTTTGATTTTCTAATATAGAAGAATTAGTCTTCAGCTCTGTTTGCATTCAGTCCGTGTATGGATTTACAGATGGGTGACAAATTAAAGAAGAAAAGCAATGTAAATGTCTTTTAATGCCATCAAAAGGCCCAATAACAGCTGCAGGGCTCTTTGGTAGTCTTACCAGCGGGATTAACACCTCTTTTCAAAAACATTAAATGGTATTTTAAATGTTTTTGGAAGTGTAGATGCTGCCAAATACTTAAGTAGGTCTCCAGCAGGGATCTATTGTCTGTGAAGGCCACAGCATATTTTTTGTGCCCTGTGGGGAAGCAGCTGCAGCATCTTTTGTTTCTCTTCTTATTTTTCTATTTTTTTTTAAGGATAATACTGAGGCTGTAATATATTTTCCATATTGTTAACAAATTGATTGAAACCAGCGATGTGTTTATCTTTCTCAAGACTAGTGTCTGTGACTCAAAGCCCATCACTTCCTATATTAAAACACTTGTCACAAATATACAGTTTCACTTATGATAAAGTCTCAGTCATTTTCCAAAACAGCTGAACACTGCAGGTTCTTTCGCAAATGTTACCCAACCAGGCGCCTGCGGGTCTGCTTTCAAATGCAGATTTAATGTTGTAGTGAGAATTTGCAGCAGCAGGACAGGTTGTATGGGATCAACAAAATAAACTAAAGTGCCCCTTTGTGATAAAAGAATACCTCAGTGTGACTCATTGAATAGCTTTTGGGCAAAAAACTAGCAAAATAAAATACACCAGGATTTGGTCACACAAACAATACTTGCTGAGAATATTGCGCGCCTTATCCTTTAATTTGTCACCTGTCTCTACAGAGAGCTGCAGGGATTACATTTTATTTTGAAGGCTAACCAGAAAGTAAGCATTAGGTTCTCTTAACAAAAAGCCTGTTTGCTATTGAATTTTTGATCATATCAGTGAATAAACTCTGTGGCAAACAAAGGTTTATGACACTTACAAGTTTTGTTCAGCGAGATAATCTTCACAAGTTGTTAATTTGTGAATCATCAACTTCACAGTGGGGGTATTAGCAGACCACTCACTGTGTCGAAATGCTAAATTGTCCCTATACAAGATCTTTAATTTTTGTAAATTTGAGCCACCAATCATTTTGTGTAAATTTATCTCTGAAGTTCTTTTTCATTTATTCTTAGTAAAAAGTCGGGACAAACTTAGTTAGAGGGAGGATGACAAACAGTTTTAATTTTATAATTTTTATGATAAAATAAAATCCAACTTGAGAAGCAGTTTCTGTTTTGCATGTCTGCCTCCTGTGACGTTCAGACTTCTTAGAGCTGAAATGTTTTCCACTCAGTGGCTGGTAAACAGGAAATAGATTGATAATATCATAGATGTGCCTTCGGTATCAGATATGGTATGTTCTGTTTGTTTAACACTTAGAAAGCTGTGGTTTTTCATACATTTCTTCTGATTGCCTGGTAGTGTCTCACCCTGAAAACCTTTTTTTTTTTTTTTAAATCAGTTAGGTGAAGAACTTTTATTCCAACATGCTGATCACTAACCACACCTCATGTATTGTTCCCTGCAGTGTGTGTTTGCCATGGGGGAGCATCTCACCAGACCACCAGATGTAAGACTCCTCGACTCATCCTCTACTCCACCATAAAAACAGTGTTGGTTTTATTATGTAGCATAGAGGGGCGAAATGTGAAAAACCTGTGTTGTAGAATGAAAATGAACACTGGGACCTTGCACCCTGTTGACCCCGTTAACCGTTGTGTTTTGCATGTGTGTGAGTTTGTGCCAACATTTGTGTTTGATGATATATTCGCCTGCTGTATGCAAACACTTGCTTTTGTAATCAGCATTTAATCTGATGTTCGTGTGAAGCTTTGACGATGCACAGAGATAATATGAGTCACACAGTTTCAAACTCACAAATGTTTTGTGTGTGTTAGTGTGAATGAAGATGGTGAAGGTGTGATGACAGACTTTATTTAATCCAAGCAAGTGTGTGTTTACTAATGCATATACAAAAACAGAACACACACAGAAACAACCTGAACATTAGACCTTGTGGTTTTGTTGCGCCATGCTGCTGTTTGTGTGATATGTCTGGGTTTGTTCCTCTGACTCAAACATTTTAATTTTGGTGCAATTGTGTGTTTTTATGTTTATTTCTGCACAGACTAAAAAACTCTACGAAGATATTCACCTGCAACACGCCTGACACCGGCTGCACGGCAGCGCTCGAGGGCACAACCGTGAGAAACTGCTTTTGTACAACCATCACAGCACACGGACCCAACCAGAGCGTCTCGTCACAGCCTCGCTGTCAGAGTGGAAGGATTGAGAGTAAGATTGTGCTTCTCCTACGTGCATCCTTATTGTTCCTCTCTTTCCTGTTTCTCACTTTTCTCCGTTCTCTGTCTTTCTCAGTGAAATTGCCTCCGGTGACTCTGAGCAGCATTAAGTCGGTCAGCCACAGGCCGGACTGTCTGAATGTAACCTGGAGCCGCATGTACTCCGAATTTTCTGTGTCTGATCAGGAAATCAAAGCAGGAAACCTGACATCCCAAATCCAACTCACTCAACAGGACCAGGTCTGCCACACAGAAACACACCCAAAGACAGACAAAGACAGACAAAACCATACACAACAGCATGATGGAACACATTCATTCATAACACAAAGATGCAGCATTTTGAAATATCAAAACATCGCACATCAGTGGTGCGGTTTCTCAAAGTCACGACTAAATTTCTCACATTTAAACCAGGGATCTTCCTGTTTACTCTGTCCTCAACGTCCCTTAATGCTTTGAAATGCAGAATGAAACTGATGTTTCACAAAATCTAAGCAACTGGCACACAATGTGAAATGCTGCCCGGCTAATTATAATACTGTCAAGATTTATTGTAAGGAAAATGCTTCATGCAGCACCTTTCAAGATGAAAGACTACAAAAAAAGCCTCATCCTACTCCTGTGTGTTACCTTAACTGTTTTATTCACACTATGAATCCAAAAGCAGAGTAAAACCTCGATGACCTGTAGTTAATGACAACAGCAAAACTGTATTGCGACTTGTGCATTTTAATCCAAGTCTCATGTATCTAGTTGTTTGCTCCATAATTCCCAGAAACATGCATTTGAACAGGTGCCAAACTCGTCTAAACCCGCGTGAATGAGTGGCACGCCTGTGCAAGCTTTGTTCATATTTGCTCAAGACACCACAGAAGTTTTAGTGAGAACGTATTTTTCCTGGGAAGCTGTGAGCATATGACTGGATAATGAGACTTAAGTTATACTGCACAAGTTTAGCAGCAGTTAAACTTGATTTCTCTCAGTTTTTGGAATTCTTTCCTCTGTGGAGGCGGGCAAGAAAAAAGTTTTCTTCAAGAATTGATATACAAATGTATTTCAAGTTTTCCTCAAATGAAGAATAAAAGACGTCACTAGCTAATCCTCGCTCATTTATCTTTCCTACTCAGTTTGTTGCTCGGGAGGAAAATGTGAACGTTACGGACAAAACATTCACGGTTTGCCGCCTCAGACCCGACACTTCCTACACAATCAGGCTTCGTCACCGCTACGGGAGCACGGAGAGTTCCTGGAGCCTGTGGAGCAACGCCGGCCAGGGAAGGACTGCAGAGGCCGGTGAGAGGAAACAGACGGACAAACTTGTGTATGGTGTTTGTTGAAAGCCTTAATCACTGTGGTCAGTATTCTGATGGTGGGAAGAAGGCTGAGAAAGGGAGGCAATATGTCCTCCAGCTCTTCCTGCTGGGTCCAAAGGTTTTCTCAGTTCAGATGGGATGTTCGGTGTAATCCCTTCAGTATGTGACCCTTCAGTTGTGGGCTTCCTCCAAGTTCTACGTGTTCGGAAAACAAAACCGGTTGTTGAGCTGGAGAACAAAGCGTCTCCGTATCTGTGACAAGGCAGAACCGAGAAAATCGACTTCCTGTTGAGTACAGACACAGCTCCCACTATAGTTACATAAGGAGCGGATAATCAATGTACCGAGGATCCTCGGAAAGAAGCCTCGAGGGAAACAGACGTTAGTCCACAAAACATGTAGACCAGATAAGCAAACTCCCATGACCCGAGAAGGAAAGCTGGTCTACAGCCAATCCACAATCCTCTCTGGATCTTTCAAAGTTTCTGGATATTTTGGAAATATCGTCGTATTAGATCATTCCAATGTGTCCTCACTGAGGTTTTATCCCTAAGGCAACCTAGCTCGGCTGAAAGAGAGGGAACTATTCAGAGTTAATGCAAATATAGTTTGTGCTGGCAGACAAAGAGGAAGCATGAGCTGATCACTGGGCTCAGGTTAATTTGACTTTACAGTAACAAACAGCGTATTCACTATCTTAAAATACTTACATTATGTACTAAGTAGCAGTCAACACAAAGTAGAGCTGATGGGAATCCCATTTGTCTTTTTAAGTATTGAACAAATGTACATTTTGGCCAGAAGATGGCACTATAGGAGATTTCAGGGAATCACTGAAGTTTAGTGTCAATCCATCTGATATTTGGAGGAATATTTTACTTGAAACTATCACTAATAAATCTCTATAAAATTCTGTCTCAATCCATCTAGTAAATGTAAGATATATTACTAGAAATGGGCAACATTTGACCTGTTGGTTGCGCTAGAAGAAGTTGTAACACAACAGCAATTAGTGAATCAGAGAAGAAAGATAAAGTAACTTCCACTGATAGTGAAATGGTTATTTCAATGGGATACGTGACTGTTTTTCTGGTTTTTACTGCTGGTAAAAAGAATCCACCCTGTCACTGGTTTCTCTTAACATGTTCTTATTTTAATATTTTCCCCCTCGTCCTTTTCCACCAGCTCCATCTGCAGCACCGTCCTTCTGGAGGCGAGTGCAGCAGACAGACCGGAGCGGTCGCAGGCTCGCCTCACTGCTGTGGAAGGTGTGTGTGATAAACTGTGTGTAACTGTGCGTCATGAATGACTCCTTTTACTACGCTTCGAGCTCTAGAGTTTCACAGTTTAATAACTTTTGGATCATATTGGTTTTTAATCACCATCTCCTCATTGTCCCTAATTTGTTTTTGATGTGTTTTTGAAATGACTTGTTAATCCCGTTAGATTCATGTTGAGAATGAAACTGAGGCAGCTGGAGAAAGAGGAGAGACAATTACACATCATACAACACCTTTTTATAAACAGGATGTTTTACACACACCTAGAACAGCTCTCTGTTTTCATTCTGGCTTTCTGGTTTCTCTCGTTGTTTTCAGCCCGTGCCTCGCTCTCTAGCCAATGGCAGAGTTCTTTTCTTCAACGTGACTTGTCAGACAGAAGGCGCTCAGGTCCTGAACGATCACGGGAGCTGCAGTGATTTGCACCACTCGAGGACTTCCTGTAGCTTGCTCCTGCCTGCTGGACGTTGCTCCTGCGCTCTGACAGCCTCTACCTCTGCAGGGATCTCGCCAAAAGCACAAATATGGCTCCTAGGAGCTTCTGAGACAGGTAAGGTCTCACTTAAATCCCTCCATTGGACATCAGGGTGCAGTTATTGATGCTTTGCTGCATCATCAGACTAATATTCGACACGTCACTGTGATTAACAGATACTACTATAGATAGATATTAATGTCTATTTTTGTTTGTTTTATGAACCTTTATTCCTACAGGATATTTATACAAAGGACACAGGTCCTTAAGTGATATGTGCAGTGCTGAATTGTAATTTCTACTTCAACCTATAAAAACTATGAATGAGAACAAGAGTGGACCCTCTCTCCAGGTTTGTTTTTATTTAAATTCCATAGGAATCAAGCTGAAAGGCTTCAGTTCCTGCTGCAGATTGTTTCAGGTTGAAGAGGCATTTACAGTGTGAGTCGCTGTTGTGGGAATGACTGAATACTGGAATCAGACATTTTATTTGTTTTGTCATCAACCTTTATTCTCCCTCAGAGCTGCCACCACCGAGCCAAGTCACTGCAGCTCCACTGGATGACAGGCGTCTGGATGTTCGCTGGGCGGCGGCAGCTGATCGGTCGTTGAGCGGCTTTGTCGTGGAGTGGTTTGCTGTCCGAGAGCAAAACAGCAGCATCCTACACTGGGAAAAGCTGGGTAGTTCCCAAAGAGCGCTGGTCATCACAGGTAATCCAGCAGTGCATGCTTAAAGGAAAACTTCACGGCCAAAATGATTGTTATCAGACGGACTTACCAACCACGATGACCACTTTAACTGTTGTTTTGTTTTAGAGGGAATAAAGCCATTGGAGCGATACGCTGTTTCTGTCAAAGCGCTGTACGGTGAACGAGGGGCGGGAAGCAACAGCACGGTTCACGTTTATACACGCCAGGGAGGTACGTGATCCACACAGCACTGAGATTCAGACCAGGACAGGAAGCAAAACATGCAGCACCACCTCAACAGCCACAAATATTAGACACACAATTAAAGCAGACACCACTCCAAGAAAGAGGAATACAGGTTTCAATCATTAAGATCTAAGATATAAGTTAGCAAACAACCAGTAAGAAATAAGATCATTATCTAATTAATTAAAAAGCAAGCATATAATATGATGATGATATGATATAATACATTTATTTTGCTTGAAAATCCTGCTGCTATTTCTGAATTAATGAGATCATTATGTGAGTTTTTT
>CAFUXE010001362.1:158916-173047 GCA_903364295.1 Serranus cabrilla
AAAAAAAAAAAAAAAAAGCACTGTTTTAGATATATAACAACATACAATACAAATGCAACTTATTACTTATAAATACAGATATATGTACAAATAGAAATATAGAAATACAAGTATTCTTATCATAATAAAGGAACATATCACCCAGAGAAATTCATAGTTTTTGGGTGATAACAGAGGTCTAAGGTGCAGAGAAAAAAGGGGAAAAAAACTTTTGATATTAACATGATTTAATTGCGTGTTTCTTTAAGTCTTCAAATTGCATTTGTTTGGAAATAAAAAAACAAATAAAATTGTCTGAAATAGACTAGGTGAGCTGTAGTGTTTTCTCTTCTCCCTGCTGCAGCTCTAATAGAGAGAATCATTACAGGCATTTTATATGTACACTTGATTCTTAGTGATTCACTTGATTGGTGCAATATAAACGCTGATGACTTCATGTTGTACCTCGTGCCATGAGGTGATCATGAGTTCCATGTCTGACCTGATGCCTGCTGATCCTCATCACTCTCCCTGCTCTCTCTCTCACAGCGCCCTCTGCTGGGCCTAAAGTGGTGGTGAAGAAAATCTCCGGCAGCAGGTTGGAGCTCGCATGGAGTCCTGCACCTGTGGAGCTGCTGCACGGCTTCATCCGCAGCTACACCATCAAATACACTGCAGCACACCAGCCAGCCAGGAGTGAGTGACACGAGTGCAACTTGTTTGGTCTATACCATGTCAGTAAATCGTTTTTTAAAAAAAAAGAAATAATGTCCATCCTAGGTTCTCAGTTTTCTCAGTTTTTCCATGATGTCTTTAAAATGTCTCATCTTATCTTTCAGTGGCTTGTTCTGTCAGTCCAACACCCAAAGATAATCAGTTTAATATTGTACAAAACTGAAGTTAATTTGACATATATGAGTGAAAGACATCCCTGAATATAAATGGACACAAAATTAAGCATTTTAAACTGTACTCTAGCTAGTTAATTATCTTCCTATCTTGAAATAATAACTTCAGATAACAGAATTAATAATGTAACTGAGAAACAATCTCACAAACAAAAAATCAGTGAGTCATTATGTAACAAATGATTTGAAACACAATGATATAGACTATATACGTATATAATTATACATTATATATATATTTTTTGTTGTTGTTTATTCAGACGTGACTGTGCCTGCTCACACTCTCCGTTACTCTCATGATCTGTCTCCTGGTGATTACCTCATCACAATGCACGCCAACACTGACGCTGGAGCCGGAGCAGCCGAGCACGCTAATGTGCACATAGGTGATGACAGCACACACACAAACACACACACACAAAACAAAAAGTGCTATATGTTTATCTTAACTTTATATGTGTGTGTGTGTGTGCAGGCTCTGAGGAAATCCCCATAGTGATGTACGCCGTCCTTCCTCTCACCCTGACTTCACTGGCCCTGGTGCTGATGGCCTGTCTGGCACAGAATAAGATGTGAGATGAGATAAACATTTCCAAACAACACAAAACACAGACTTGCCCAAAGCTCAGAGTCCTACTTTTACACTTTCACCTATTTTGCACATGCTTTTGTTTCTCACTCAGTCATATTTATCCCAACAAAAAACCTTGTAGGGTGAAACAGAAGCTGTGTCACGACATCCCTGATCCTTCCAATAGCAGCTTGGCCCACTGGACCCCAAAAATCACGATGGAGGTAATCTTTTCTATGGATATTTTTTTTGCCCATTTTAGCTTTATTGCTGGACAAGAGTGCAGAGTAAAGGGGGAGACAGAGGGGAAGTCATGCAGGAAAGGGCTCCAAGCCGGATTCAAACCAGGCCGCTGTTCTGCCCTCTACCAGGTTTACCACCTGTCCATCAACTGTCTCCTCAATCCTAACGTAATCAGCCCCAAACAGAAGACCGACACAGTTAGATTTAGAGGAAACATGTTAACATTGTATGTTTTTTTTTCTGCTTTGTTGTCCATTATTTTCACAACAAACATCATCATAATCTTGGCACGGCATGTTTTTCTGAGGTAATAAATCACATGAGAAGTTGTCTCATTTTACATTAAGATAGTTGGAAATTTAAAAGAATGAAGGCTTAAGGCACTTCCAGGTTTTCTCCAGACTGGGAGGTTGCTGCCTGTTGAATTATTATTGCGGGTTTGTATTATTATATATATATATTTTTTTAATATCCTCAAGCTCAATTTTAACATTTGATTTCTGTGTTTTTCACATCAGAGTATGAAGTGGACGACAATGGCAGAGAAGACTGAAATCCATCACTCTGAAGTTATTTTGCTCAGTGAAAGTGAACTTCAAAACTGCAACCCAGATCAGGACCTCAGCTATCTAAGTGGTCTCCAGCGCTACTCTTTGCTCCCAGTTTCTCAGACGCCTCAAATTTACAGAAAGTCAGAGCATAAGTACAAGAAAAGCTCAGTCAGAGCTAAGACGACCTCCAGCACGGATCTCTCCTCCTGCCCCTGCATCTACTCCAATGTCTTCTTCTCTCAGACGCTCACAGGTCCTCCTGTCCCCCTGCTGTCCCCCTCCTACCTCCAGTCCAACAACAGGCAGCACAGCACCGTCAGCATCAATGACGTGAAGCTGCAGCTAGAGGGAGACAGTGAGACGTCTCCGCGGGGCAGGAGCGCCTCCAAATCTGCTTCACCTCTTTCTCAAACAGAGGAACTGAAAACCTTCTGTCTTCTTCTGAGACAGCATCAAAGCTTTGTCTCCTCTGACTCCGTCCCGCTGTCTCACCCAGCGGGCATCACGGCCCCGCAGCACCCTTTCTCTCACAGCATCTATAACTCTGTCCCGTCGCTGCGGCCGGACGCCTTCAGTCGCCTCGAGGACTCTTTCACTACGTCGTTTCCACCGTCTCCTCGCGCTGTTGTGGTGGATTTCTCCTACTGTCCAGTAGGACAGTGTACAGTTTCCATGAAAAATCCTTAAAATATTTAATTAAAATTTTGCAACCCTTGCAAAAAGAATAATTGCCTTGTTAGCCTGCATTATTAAAATTAATAACTGAGTTTTTCTTGATTAATGAGAGTTATATTATATTACATTATAATACCTATTTTTTAAATTAATTAATAATTTTTTTCTATTAAAGCTTGTTTCATAATTGCAAGATAATTATTATTAAATATTTAATTCAGAAAAACTCAGATAAATATCTCATTAATTGGGGAAAATTAACAAAACTTTCACGTTGAAAATGACATGCTTGTTTTTCCTCATTATTAAGATAAATATCTGAGTTTTTCCTGAATTAATGAGATGTTATCTTAGGGGGGTTTCCACATTTAATAATAACATTTTCGTTCCATGAAAAAAAAAGTCAAGAATTCTGGGATAATTATGTGATTATTTTAAATAAACACACCTAATTATTTCATTAATTCAGAAAAAGGAGCAGGTTTTTAAAGCAAAATAGATCATATTATATGCTTATTTTGTAATTAATAAGAAAAAAATAAGAGCCTTTTAAGAAACAAATTCTATAATTATTTTTAAATCAGTCTGACCAAGGGATTTGATTTTCTCTGACATGTTTTAACGCTCAGTGTCCCTCTGGAGGAAGGAATAATAATATTCATGTCTTGTCTGTTCAGCATGAGGCTGGATCAGCAGCTGGGTCACTTAGTTTAAAGTGAAGACTGGAAACAAGGGAAACAGTTGGTCTGTTGTGGTATAAAGAACTAGTGTAAATACAGTTATCTGTGGTTCTATTGACCTTCCTTTGAACAGAGGCTAGCTGTTACCTCCTACTTCCAGTCTTTATGCTAAGCTAAGCTAAGCTAACCAGGCGCGGGCTGTAGCTTCCTACCATACAGTCATGAAATTCGTATCAACCACTTCATGTTACTTTAGCCTAGAAAGCTAAGTAGCATATTTCTCAAATCTTTGACAATCTGACAAAACTGGGAAAATCCAGCTGCGTGATCGATACATTTTATAGATTCTGTGTTACTGTGATAATATTTTTGTACGGTTGATCCATTGTGAAGGTTTTATAATGTGTGTGTTTTTAAGAAAAATACACTGTACTTGTAGTAGACAGCTGATACATGTACTGTACAGCATGTCAAGCCTTGACTTGAATACTGAGGAATGTAAAAAACACAAAACCCTGGTTGCAACACTTCTGTACATATTGTTTATACACTGGGTTTCAGAGTGACCTTTTATGATTCTTTATTCAGTGCACCTTTATTTATGAATGTGCTGTGGAGCTGTGCAGGTAAACCAATTCAAGATGCACCTGAAAGCATTGCTTTTGAGTTTGTCTTGGATAATAATGTGAAAAAGTAAAACATTTAATGGAAAGAGGACTTTAACGTTGAAGTAATTTATGCCACACTGCAAACAAAAGACAAACTACATGTGCAAGGTAACAATAATCCTGTGGAAGCCGTTTAGGTTGAAATTTAAGAAACAAATAAATGTATACAGACAAACATAAATAAATAAATGACATTATAGTCCTCTGAAATGAATACAATCTATTCTAATATATGTATCTATTTATTTCAGAGGCATATTTATTTATTCATGTGTTTCTTTAACATTGACCTAAATAGCATTCATCCTCCTGTAAACTTTATATGCATCATGTGGTTGCTGGTCAGTTTGTCCCGGTGGCAGCTGTTTCTGTTTTTTGATGCAGTTTGTCTACATTTTCATCTCTGTCAGGTAAAAACCAGTTTGAAAGCTAAATCACTGCTGGAGTTCAACCTTACCCTGAGCCACCTTTGTAGCTGGTAACTTGTATTACTTCTGAATTTAAGTTCTTTTTTGGATGATATTATTTGCACTGAATGTTTGAATGTGAATTGAATGTATGAGCCACCATTTCAACATTAAAACAGAAACATACAAACATATTCTGAGTGTGGAAGTTTGCACTTATTTTAATGTCTTTTACCGTTGAAAGTTTATTCAGATTGTTTGTAGCTGTTTATTTCACAGTAGACATTTTGACTTGTAATAAAAGCACACGTGTTACTAATAACATTTACAATGACTTTCCTGCTATGACTTGTCAAAATGTCTTCTGTGGAAAAAATATATATAAAAGGCTAAACAAATAGCTAGATGCAATGTAAGTCAGATTACTTATTTTCTTGTACTGGAGGCCTTATGTTGTGACATAATCGTAACATAATCACGATCAGAATATCTCAGACACACCTTGGGGGAATGTCTTCAATTTGGCAAAAATGTCCTTTACACTAATGTTTAATAGGAGGAAAATAATTAGAGGCCAAAGGTCAACTTCACTGTGACACCATAATGTTCTGCAAAAACACTTTTCCAGCTGTTATTCAACACCAAAACTTAGACAGAAGGGCTTTGGCTGGATACTGAACTGGTGACACTAATTTTGGGTGCCCACCTTAAAACTGTGTTGATTGTATAGATATTTTCTTAAAGATCCGTGTGAAGCATCATATTTATTTTTAGAATTTGTTGCTTCTTTGCACCAACATCCACATCTAAAGCATTGTCTTCTGTCATGGCTTCATTTGAGACTGATTCCTTGACTGAAAGTGAGGCCGTTTTTGTGTGCCTTTACCTGTGTGTGTGTGTGTGTGTGTGTGTGTGTGTGTGTGTGTGTGTGTGTGTATTATGAAAGCTATTTTCTGCTAAATTAAAAAGTCAAAATTAGGATTGGTTATAGAAAAAGAAAAACCCTCTTGTAGGACAAAATTAAGACATTATGTCATGTATTACTTCAGTAAAAGGTTCTTATCCACCACTGGACTTTAATCCCAAATCATTTAAGTAGCTTGTAGCCTTTTTAATCCCTTTGGTCTCATGTTGGTGAGACTTCCACTGTTAAACTTTAATCACACCATTTGATTTATTGTACATGGGTGTTGCCCTGCCTTAACCCAGAGAGTTCACCACGTGGTTCATCTCACAGCTTGGATTTGATTACTCAAATCCAGAGGGCGAAGTGGGGAAAGAGAAAGCACAGGGAAAGTGAGGATTGTTTTCCCTCCAGTGCACAGGGAGGAATTCGGGAAGTCAAATCCTTTGTAAATCGTTTTTTTTTTTTGTGGGCTGTTTGCGCGGAGAGACGCGCCCCCTGTGCGTAAAAAGGCAGGACAGACAGGCTGCTGCTCACCTGAAACAGCGCAGCGCGCAGACAGACAGACAGACAGGCAGGTACACAGAGGAGCGGAGCCGGAAGAACAAGCAGGTCGACTTGTCCTCATAGTGATTTTTTCCCAATAGTAACTCCAGGTTGTTATAGATCACAGCTCTGCCCCCTGCTTCTCCTTTAAAACGCGATTTATTTATGAAAGTGGAGCGGCTTCGGAGGAAACATGGCAGAGCAAGGAAAGAAGTTTATTCTGATCGCGGTGGATATTCTTTGTGTCTTTGTTGGTGAGTGCTTACCCTGATTCTCCTCTTTGACAATATGGCTGAAAATATGATTTAGTCTCAACAGCTCAGCTGCTGTGCGTTCATGTGTTTTTTTTTAATTTGCTGAAACAGAAATAAGACTGGAACATGATTAAGTTTTGTTTAAATCAGCTTTTAATGGAAAGTGTGCACGGTGACGCATGGGATTGCTCAACACATGCGCACGCGCGTGCACGCATGATTTATTGATCACAAATAATCCACTTGTTGCTTCAGGGCTTTCTGCAGGATTAGAATAAATTACTCAATCTTTATAAACAAACTTGCACCATATTCTGTTGCAAAAAAGATGCAAAGTAGACGCAGACATTGGCAGGGATTGTACACTCTGCAGTATAATTAAACTTTGCAAGTCATCATTGGTCTCTATCTTGTTCAAACAAGCCAACCTGAGCCTTTCCCAACAGTGAAATACGTTTTCTGACTGTCACTTCTGCTCTGGAATCGTTTGGGTTAAGACAGGACACCTTTTATCTTAACTTCCCTATCTGGCTTTAATAGTGCTGAGGGCTGATGCACTCATGTTTAACTGCCCAGTAGGTCGTGGAGGTTGTATGGAAGTAACCACAAAGTGCAGCTCTCCAGTTGTTTCTTTTGTTTCTTTGATGAATACTTTTTTTGTATTTGTGTTTTTCTGCACATTTTCCCCTCTGAACCCCCATGGCCCCTTTATTTTTCAAACATAGGGTTAAAAGGAAGAGCAAAGATCATTGTCAATGAATCTCTGTGTGTGACAGTTAAAATCCTGTTTTGGAAACTGCACACCAGGTGTGTGTGTGTGTGTGTGTTTTGAGAGGGGGCTCTTTGGTGTGTAAGTGTGACTACTGTACAGGGAACAAAAAGGCCTGTTGCAGCTTGCTCCTGGACTCCAGAGACGACACAAAGACCATTAACAGAATTGACATCTTCCAGCTGTTAGTGTCACATCCCTCATCTCTGACACCACGAGGCTGAGAGAGGCGTTAGTTTAGGTGATGAAGGACGAGAGGGCACCAAAGAAAGGGTGTTCCAACCGGGCTCGGGCACAGGGACCCACAGTGTTAGGGGCGCCCTGTGCTTTCACCTACAAAATATCACTGCAGTAGATCTATACCAACCAATAACTACAAAAATACTGAAACGAAGTTACTCAAAATGGCCACAGAAGACACAAAGCCAAAAATGTCAAATTACACAGAACAACAACCAAGAATCTCAGAATGACCACAAAGTGATACAAAATGACTACATGGAGGCAAAATGACCATTAAAGACATAAAACGACCACAAGGAGAAGCAAAAAGACCACACATTAACACAATACAACCACAAAGAGATTAAAAATTGCCACAACAGACACACAGCAGCAACAAAGAGACTCAAAACAACCAAAAAGTGACACAAAACAGTAACTCAAAATGACCGCAACGTAACACAGAACGACCCCAAAGTGACTCAAAATGACACTAAACAATCACAAAGAATCTCAAAACAACCACAAAAGACACACGGCAGCTACAAAGAGACTCGACCACAAAGACGCCAAATAACCACTAAGACACAAAGCAGCAACAAAGGACACAAAACTACTGCAAAGGCATTCAAAATCAACACAGGGACACAACATTATGACAACAAAACACACAGCTGCTGCAAAGAGACACAAAACAACAACAAAGAGGCACAAAATAACTCCACAGGACATAAACAACTAATGCAAAGTAACCACAAAGTGACCTAGAACAATTACAAAAAGAGCTCAAACAACAGTAAACTGTCGGGCTCTGCTGAGGCCTTTTCCTGCCCGGGGGCTCACTGTCTCACCATCAGCCCGTGGTGTCAGATACGGTCATTTCTCAGTGAACTGTTTCTCCTTCAGATGTTTTCAGGAGGTGAAATATGTGGTGAAAATTAGACGTTGCCTGCAAGGACAACAAGAAACACTGAAGGTTACAACATTTGTGGATCCATCTGTTGACTGACAGGGAGGAATGATAATGACCGCTCTGCTCTTCACCCCCTCCACACTCGGAGTGTGTGTTCGTGTGTGTGTGTGTGTGTGTGTGTGTGTGTGTGTGTGTGTGCACCTAATGATAAGTTTGCTGTCAACACCCTGTGTGTTCATTTTGGGGGGTGCAGCTTTCAGCTTTAGGGATGTACCAAACCAAAGAAGTTCTTGACCTTGTAGGGCTAATGCTGATATAAAGGTGAGATACAGGTTTAGTAGACAGGACCGAGTTCTTAACAGAGATTGATCAACATTAAAGAAAAAGTTGTGAAATCAGATGATTAACGACTCGTCAACTTAAGATTTCTTAGTCAACAATTTTCTTTGGCTGACTAAGTTTCATGTTCGTATGTTTTATCGTGTCACAATCGAGGTGTATCGGGGATGTGAAGAGTGTGTGTCGCTCATAGTGGTGAGTTATTCTACAACACTTTAAAGTGAAAGTATTATCTGTGAGTCACTTTGTGTGAGCCTCAGAGGTGTGTGATTAGATCAAACTGATTTATGTCCTCATGTTAAAAACTTAACATGACAGACAGAAATTGATACTAACTTGAATCTGCCAGCTGTGGGTGGAGGAACAGGGAGTATCGTCTCAGTTTTGCATAGGATAGTGTGATGGTTTTGTAACGGAGCGTTCTGTAATCATGTTCTAACTTGATAATGAAACTGAAAACAGGACAATAATTCCAAACTTCAAGTTAATCATTATTACACCTCAAAAACAACACGTCCTCTAAATCTTACAAGCATATAAGTTTGTTTTGCTCTTTAAACACATCAGAAACTATTTGAAACTGTGGCAGTTTAATGAGCTCTAGGAAACAAGGTTAGGAAAAAATGTACATGGTTAAGTACAAAAATGTACTTAAAGTAAAAATACTGGTTACACAGGATGGACCCGCCATTGTTTGTCTTGCCTAATTGTTATATATTATTGGCTTTTTATTATCGATGCATTTATTTTAGCTGAATTTCTGTCATGGTAGCATTCATTTTGACAACTTAATACTGTTATGTGGTTGAATTTTTAGAAATGTGTAATCACTTTAAATTGATCTCGTTTTTCTTGTTAATCTCAACCAGAGAAGTAACTAAAGCTGGCAGCTAAATGTAATGGAGTAAAAATACAATATTTGTCTAAGTATAAAGTTTCATAAAATGGAAATACTCAAGTAAGTTGTGCTTAAGTACAGAACTTAAGTAAATTGACTTAGCAACATTCCACCGCTGCCCGTTTTTCTTATTTGTATCACTGAATCATTTATCACAATACTGGTATTATATTGTTTATTTCCCAGCTCCAGTTTCTATTTTATTACAAGACAAAACACTTTATCCTCTCATTTCTTAAATTTCCTTCTACTGTTCTGCTTCATGGTTGTTTTTCCTCTTCATCTAGACTGTCAGGTTTGATTCCCCCACATTTAAATAAGGTGTGTGTCTGAGTGTGTGTGTGTGGTGTGTGTGATATGGCAGGAATGTGCTGAGTGTCGAGATTGTAACTGATTCTGTGATTCTGCTCAGTGTTTTATTTCTCCCTCCCTCTTCCTCTTTCTCTGCAGTCAAACCTCCATCCTGCCATTATTTGTTATCACTGCACACAGTAGATACAACAAAACTTGTGTGTACACACACACTCACACACATCTTTGTACTTCTGTCGGTTAAAATGGTGTTACGGCCCTCATGTTGGTAGTAAAAAACACACACACACACAGAGGCAGATGCCAGCCAGCAGAACGTCTATTGTGACTTTCCCTTATGAAATTCAAGCCGTTACATTTAGGTCAAAGTATAAATAAATATTATAATATATATAATTGTTTCACTTTTTCTTCATTCTCCATATTTGCTTCGACCATGAAGTGTGTCTGGACCAGGTTAAAAACATTTACTCAAAAAAAATAACCGTATATCAATGTATGTTTGTGATTTTTAAAGTATTGCTGCTTGAAGCTTTTTCAAGAGCCCCCAAAAGGGCTGCATGTACGTCATGGACCTCTTTGATTTTTATTTCTGCACCTTTGTTAACAGGTTAGGTAAAGTACTGTGGCTACTCTATTTTGTTTTCCATGTCACATATGCAGTTCTCAGCAAAAATACACGCTGGAATGACATATATGTAGTTGACTACAGTTTCACGGTCTGTATCTGTAGAAGTCACAGGCATGATAAAAATATTTATAACTACACACTTCCTGTTTCTGTTTCAGAGTTAAAGCTTCATGTTAACAACAACAAGCTTTTACTCTGAAATATTTGCAGGATTTGTGAAAAGTGCAGTGAGGCACAGCTCCATTTTATTTAGAAAAGTATCCTCTTAATTGTGGAAATACGGCAGAATAAATGAAATGATACATTCTATGATTTATGTGCTTTATCACCTGCAAACCTAATGTAGAAGGCAGGCAGCAGCATAGCAGCAGGAACCTTGTCTGTGTGGACAGCGTTACTGTGCAAACCATTTCAGTCAGGTAGACGTCGCAATGCTCATGCAGACTGGGTGGCCGGAGCTTTATGCAAACAACTTTCCCACCCAACATCCTTGGGTCTCTGAGCAATACTCCTCACCACATAGTTGCGTCCCCTATGTGTCATTTGCAGGAGCTAGCTGTTTCGGACCAGGCTATTTCCAGGAACAAAAGCGTTCATTTCGAGTGATACATCACTGATGCTTGAAATGTTTCAGTTTGCTACAATGTAACATTACAGAGGCATAGAGAGAGTGAACAAAGTGACATAGTTCTTTCTAGACAGGTGGTGTGCCTCCACTTTGCTAAAGGAAAGAGAGCTGTCGTGATTTATCGGCTGAACGAGTGTTTGTGACTGTAGCTACATATTTAGCTGACAGGCTTGAGTATTGACTAGAAGACAAACGGGTGTAGGCTACTTTGCAAAATGTCAAAATATTAGAAAACCTGTTTCCACAAAGCTGATTTGAAGAAACGGTCTGAACGTTGACATGATTTTAATGCAGTTTGTCTCAGTTTAAATGCTGTTTTTCTCAATTTGAATGCTGTTTGGACATTATGAGACACTGAAGAGCTGTTGTCTTTCCGGCTGCTCGTCAGCAAGACGGAGCCCAGCTGGTGCTGCGCTCAAGGTCGCCGCTATCGTGGTTTCTCCATGTTTACTTGGCTCTGGTAACTCCTTTTCGTTAGGGTTCATGTACTTTGGTCTGCACCAAAAAATGATTTACTGTTTAGGTTTTAATTTGAATTAACTGCATTTAGTCCCAGGTTTTGTGTCAGTAGTTAAACTGCCGTCAGGAATATAAGAGGTGCAGGTCAGCAACCTCCTAAAACTTAAAAGCGCATACCAGTCATTCTGAAAATTCACATGTCAGTCAGGCATGATCTCAGGCAGGTCAGGAACTATTTTGTGAGCTGGGAGGATTCACTTCCACATTGGGTAAATACACCAACCAGATTTAACTGTAATAACCTCAATCCGTAAGAAAATCTGCAATGTAACACATGAATCATTTACGTCCTCCACTTAAAAACTAATTTTAGCATCAATTATCTAAACAGGCATTACAAGTTAGGATTTTTCACCTCACTAACTACATTTTTCCATTTTATTTTCTGTATTATAAAACAAACTCATTGACAGTAATATAAAAAACTTCCTTTTTTGATTTTATATATGACTGACTAACATGAGATTTTGGTGCAGGACCAAGTTCTTCATTATTTTCTTAAAATCCACCCTGAATTTTTGGGTTCAGAGGTATTGCAGTCCTATAAAGTTTACACATACTGAAGATTTAATCAAAAACGGGACTTTTACGCGTGAATATGATCAGATCAAATCTCAGAATGCTTTTTCTTCAGGTGTGAATCAGCAGTGAGGAAATGAAAGTGTTTGTTGCTTCAGATATGAATACTGCCACACTCGTACAAGTCATTACAAGCTTCAGGATTGACCTGCAGCGTCTGCAGAGTTTTGTAACAGAGCTGTTGTGATCCAGAGACGACACAGAGCGACTGACAACAGCTGTTGTTGTTTGTCTCTGCTGAGTGTTATTTATGTGCCATTTTAACATTTTGCTGACTTGTTTAAGATGCTCCCACAACTGTTTTACTGACACATGTACGTACACACACACACACACACACACACACACAGTATGTGATTCTGCCAAATAAGTGTCAAAGTCAAGTGGGAAGTGTTGACTTCTGCTCTCTGACGTTCCTGTGTGAAATTGAAAGCGAGATGCTGAAGAGAAAGTGTGTGTGTGTATTTTTGTGGGCTAGCTTCTTGTAAAACACACATTGTGTGGATAAATTCACTGTCCACGTAGTTTCAGAAGGTCTTTTCAGTACTGATGTGGTTTCATGCGATAGAGGAAGAACGATTACTGTTCAAAGTCAGTTTTTCATTGTTTTGCAGAACTTAATGTTTGATTATAGACTGCTTGGGAATTATGGAAACTACAAAGTCTTCAGTGAGAACAAACCTTCACAAAGTCAGTAAAAACTGTTGAGAATTATATATATATATATATATATGAATAAAAAAGCCCACTGACTTTGTATTTGATTGATAAATGTCAAGTTTCAACATGGTGGACAGACAAGAATATGTAGAGAAGTAAGAGCTTGTTCACCATTTTCTGACATTTTCTACTTTTCTACAAGTGGACAAAACTCAAGACTTTAAGGAATAGTTCGATTTTATTGAAGTGGTGTTCAAATATAAGGTGCTTCTCCATAGTCAGTGTATGACCAACGGTAGACGCCCTCAGTTTGAAGGAACAGGCAGGAGTATCACAGGGAGGCTAAGCAATGTGCTGCTGCAGCCTAAAAAGACAATTTTAGTTTAAGTTTACATTACATTAAGAATATATTTACAGATTGACCTTGCTGCAGCCCAGTTTAGGTTTACACAGGAAATTAAGCTGTTATTTATGCTCTCTTCAAAGCCAACAGACTCCATGTTGACCATGTCACTGCTAAAATTAGTGATTTTTCAATGGAGTCTGGTGGCTTTGAAGAGAGCATAAATAACAGCTTAAGTTCCTCCTGTGTAACCTTAAATAGTGCTGTCTGACGACATGCTCAAAGCACTGAAAATATTCTAAAGACACTTAAATTGATATTGGTTATTTTTTGGTGGCTAAAATATGTTTTGCTGCTCAGATTCTGTGTCGGTACTGTTGTCTGCTTCTGCAAACTGGGGGCGTGCCAGCCACCATCTAATGCAGGTAATACCCTGACAACATAACTTTTACACCTTAATTTAATAACTTTTTGTAATATCCTTTGAAATTTGTGACGCTCAACCTGCTTTGGAAACCCAAAAAAGGTTTCCTTTCTCGAAAGCGGCAAAATACCAAGGAAAAAGCTTTTCTATTATCCAGTGTCATGTTGGACTTTCCCAGGAAAAATCCCCAGTATCACAGGAAATGATGAGCTTTCTTCCCAGCAACAGTTTTTGTAGAAGAACAATGCTATCCATTATAGGCCGAGCAGACAGAAGAAGGAAGTACAGTGCTAAAATCCTACAGCAATGAGCACCAAAAATAAACCCAAAGTAAACAAAAGAAGGATATTCCCAAGTTAAATATTGGTTTTCTGAGCACCTAGGTGTGATGTGGAACACCAGTCAGGAATCCCTGTTAGCTAACAAACTGCCGATGCACAAATCTCACAGCCGTCTGTCGAGATTTGACCTCAAAAACAGACGCTCACCTACAACTCGGTTACCTATT
>CAFUXE010001364.1:0-11069 GCA_903364295.1 Serranus cabrilla
TAGAATGCAGGTTTAAGACACTTCCGGGTTGGCCTCACTGCTCAGTCCCGGAGGTTGCCGCTTGGTAGAAACTAGCGCAGATCCGGGCGTATATATCATCTTACGACAGAGTTAGCGTGTGATTCATCAAATTTTTGTATCAAGCCAATCACAGCGTACGAATCATCGGTCCGTGATAAATGCGGCGTCTGGAAACGATCATCACTTGGTCACGCCCTAATATATACAGCCTCACCCCAAGAGTTTACGACACCGAAGTACGCAATACAGCCAAAATGACAGTTTTCTTCTTCTTTTCTTTTCTTTTTTTGTCACCTTTATTAGAAAAGTGCACCGTTACTGACAGGTGGAAGCGAAATCATGATCAAAATATGCAGGTACAGATATGCCCAGCGATGGAGGTTTATGAAATAAAAGTAGGCTTAAAGCTTTTATAGCTTTTTGGTTGCAGGACATAAACAATGTTTTAAAGTAAGGGCGTCTTCATATACAAATACTATTACACGAAATAGGTTGCCAAACAAATAAAACAGAATGCCATTAGAGAGAAAAGACAATATATTTATTGTTCAAACTGATAAACCTTTGTTTCTCTGTTTAATTAACATTTTGCACAGCATGCCAACTTCTAAGGATTTATGGTTGTACTGTCCATCTTATTTAGCTGTCTGAGAGGACATGCATGTCATCTAACTGTAATTCTCATTTCACTTACTTATGCAGTCTAAGGTCACTGCATGCTACACATCACTGCATGTCACAGAATGGCACTGCATGCCACTGTATGGTCTATTCAAATGACTGCATGCGTAGAGTCACTACAGTCACACAGAAGCTGTTGATTCTGCTGTTGCTACTTGTAACAGCTTCGATTCTACTTTATTTATGTAACCTGGAGTCTCTCTGACTTTTTTCCTTGTGGAAGATTATTTACAATGTTTCTTGCATGTTACTTATTATGCTGCCATGCTGCTTCTCTGTATCTGCACAGTTGGAAGCATCCCAAACGAAGAGTTCAACCATACCAAAGATTTCAATTTTATTTCTGCTCTCCATTTCCCTCCATTTTCAATGTATTGTGTATGTAATTTGATTATTATATAAATGCTGCATTGTTTAAATATTATCATTTGACCTAAAAAAGCTATGCATGCAAAATTGCATCATGGGAAGCGCACTTTTCAAGAAAGTACAAAATTGTTGTTGTTGTTGTTGTTGTAGGTAAAGTCAAATGTCAAAGTCACATTTCATTTACTAGATATTCTGTTTCACTGTCATATTTCATAACTAGGCCAAGTTGTGATGATCAGGGCAGACAGAGGTCAGATCATATCAATTATTGCTGTTATTTTGTCTTCAGTGATAACAGCAGACCTGCAGAGTTTAACCAACCAGCCAGTGACCAAATAGATGGAGGCAAACACATTGAATAATGTATCCATAGTACAATGATTCAAAGTAAGCAGGGTAATTGTCTGTAGGTGGAGTAAATTTGCGATAAATCTCATAAATAAAAACAAAGCAAAAAACAAAAGCAAGCAAGGCAAGGCAAGGTAGTTTTTTCAATAGATAGTATATTCTCCTGGCAGCCAAGGAGTTCCTAGGGAATGCCTATACGGCGGCTAGTGCCAGGCCCACACATAGAGCCTGATCAGTTCTAGGCTCTGAATCATTTCGTTTTGGGGGTACATACATATCCATCACTCCTCGCACCCCATTTAACTGCATTGAGGAGTGATGAGGTCGGAGCCTAGACACCAAATCTAACATATTCTGTTGTTGCAATAAATATTTATTAAACATGAGTTGTCTGACTGAAATTGTATTGTGAATATGTGAATAAAAGAAATGCATGTATTAACAGCTTGTGTGTACTATCCTACAAAGGAGAGCACTCTTGTGTGTCTTTTGTGGCAGTAAATATACTATGATCATCAAAAGAGATTCGACTGCAGCTTTTCTGTCTGGAGTTCTCATGTTGTCCCACTGTCAGCATGGTTTCTCTCCAGGTCCTGCAGCCTACTCCCACAGTCCAAAGACTGTTAGAGTTAAGCTCTATATTTATTGTATTATGAACAATATCTCTCAGTATTAATCCTATTTCTACAAAAGTTCTTCATCATGGTATGTCCTTCAATCCTCTCACCTGTACTTCTTCTCAGTTACATTCTCATCACTGTTGCGACTGCTAAGACAACTGAATCTCACAGAGATAATAGAAATATATCTTATCTTTTCTTAGATGTTTTTATGGTTACATGAAAGCATTATATTACTCATATTTAATCATAAAGAATATTATCATAGCAATCTTTTTAAATATTAATCCCTTCAATACTGAGCATTTTGACAATGAAGGGATCATAAAAGTTCAATTAGCTGTTAATACAAAGTCTTTAAAAAACACGTCTTAGAAATAGCTCATTAAATATTAAATGTATTGCTCTGCAGAGCAATCATACCTATAATCTTACCTAACTATACAATCACTATACTCTTATGACTGAGTATCAACCACTATCTTATAAAGATACGACAGTTATTGTTGCAGTAAAAATGACTGTCAGAAGAGAGTGTGAAGAGCAGGCACTGAGCAGTTATCTACAATTACATTACTTGAATGACTGCATTTTGCTGTAGAGCACTCATAGTTTAATTTAATTCAACTGATTAGGAACTTAAGAATTTTGTCTGTGCATGAAGTTATTGCTTTTTTATGATTTCCTTTTATAATGTCCGTCTACCCCTGTAGAGCTAAGGCCAAGCTAACTCAAGAAGGTCCTCAAGGCTTCCACCACAGTTTGACCAACTGGAATTTAAAGGCTATGGTCATTTAAAAGTGTTTCTTTTTCTAAATAAAAAAAATGTCCATCAGTAAATCCGTTTTTTGTAACATCACATTTATGTGTCTGAAAATGTGCTCCCCTTTAATAATCTGCTTCTCAGGAAAACTTTTAATGCTCCTGTAATTCACCATATTTTAACTTTTATTGGCACACAACTGCATGCACACACAAAGTAGAATGGATGTTCAGTTTTGTAATTGGAGCCATTTTTGAATAAAATACTGAGGAGCTTGTTACAATAGTATTGGCATACACAAATTAATGCTTCCAAAGTCGTCTTTAGAAGGAGTCTGTAGGAGTTCATATACTGCAAGAAATGTTATATATATATATGGACGGAGGCAAGATGTTTAAAGTTTGTTTGAAGTCACAAAGTAAAAACTGTTGAAAAAAACAATTCCAGGTAGCTGTTGACTCAATTACACTGATGTGATAAACATTCCTATACTCTGCCAAATGCAGTAAAGCCTTTACTTAGTGTCGGCTTATACCTTATATTCAGGGGTGGTACTGTAGAAATTATCATGGGTCTAACTTCCAGTGAGTTAGAAATAAGCTAGTTAAATGCCTTCAATTTAGCAAATACTGCTCATTTCTTTAAAAAAACAACAAAAAACAGATATATGAAGGGATAGTTCAAATTTTTTAAGTGGAATTGTATGAGGTATGTACTCATAATCAGTGTATTAGATACCTAGAAAAGGGACTACGTAATACATAAATAGCTTATCAGTTATATTGTTATTATTATATTAAAGTCTACACTATATTTAGAGTTTATGTATCGCTTTACCTTGCTGTCAGAAGGATCATGTCACCATCAAAGCCACCAAACAACTTTTACAACTACAGTCATTCTGCTGCAAGGTACAATTACTGTTTGTCAAAAGTGTCTTTTTTAAAGCGTAAGCATGTTTTTTGAGGCTGCTTCGTCATGTCATCTTCCCACTCTTTACCAACATGCCACTTTACTTTTTCTATTTACTGTTACTCCCATGACATGGTTAAAATAAACTAGGAAGTGTGGCAAAGAAAATGGAATTTGACGAACTGATTACTTTTGCATTCTAGAATAAGGTGAAACATTAACACTACATAGGAGGAGGATGGTTGCATGGACTGTACTCCACTGACTAAAAAACTAGGGCATAGAGTAAATCCACAGCATTTTTAGGGGGATTAAGGGGCTGTTTAAACAAATTAGCTCTGAGCTAGTGCAATAACCATGTTATAATATTAACTTAGCTGTTCCATCCAGTATTTCAAGTCCCACATTTGTATTGATTCGGATGAATCTCCTGGTGAATGTAAACCTAATGGGTGACAAATGAAATCAAATTGATTCCTTTGGTATATAATAACAGTTTTAATAAAAACAGATACATGACAAAAGGACAATTGAATAAACTGCAGACCTCCGCCAAGGCAATAGGATCAGTTACACAATACCAAATTGCCCACTTGAAGGATTATATTTAAATAGTGTATTTTGGGAGTACACTGGCATTGAAATATTTCATCCACTAGATGGTGGCAATTAGTGAAGGCAATATGGTCACTGACGCAATAAATACATTTGCAATATAAATTCCAGATCGTGTTCCGGATTACCATCTAATCTAATCCAATCATCTGTACCTTGCCTTTCATCTGTTTTATGAAAACATGATTTTAATATTTATGTCAACAATTATGAAGTTTTCTTAATATGATTACCAATTTGCAATTTAGTCCGCACAAAACTTTTGCCTATTTAAGCCAAACCAAGACTTCATATCAGATGGTTTATTAATCTTTTTAAAGGATGGCATTAAGAAATCAGAGAATTCAATTGGAAATCAATGTTTACACACATTAGCCTTTCTAGGTAATTATTGTATGTAACTGACACTATTACGGTGAATGTACAATTACTTGGCATCGTAACACACTAGACATTTTGATGTAGAACCTGTCCATTTTACATCAGCCAACTCTACTCACCAGGGCACCCAGCTGCCCCTGATCACCAATCAAGCAGTATATAAACTCCTGCCTCACTGTTACGACCTCCACCAAAAGGCTCCCAATAAAGGGCAGGTAACATAATTGCCACGAAGTCAGGTGCAGTCAGAAATAATGATTTATTAACAAAATGTTCAAACAACCCGAAACATAACTACTAAGAAACAAAAGGTCTGGTGGGCTGGACAAAATTAACAAAAGAAAGGGGAACTTTTGGACCAACCCTCAATGGGCCGTCGGATCCAAAAGAACCCCTTCTACCACGAACCATAACTAAAACAAGAAACAGAAATAAAAACCGTAAAAACTGAGGCACCAGTCCCACCAGAAAACAAAGGAAACACCAAAGCAAACAAAAGGCCTGAGCACCAGCTACAGGCCGCACTTCTGCTGCTGCTGCTCCTGCTGGCAGGTGGAAGAGAGAGCCAGGGAAGTTGTCACCACCCCCTTTTCTAACCTTCCCTCAATCAGCCTCACTGCCTGCACCTGAGGAAAAACAGGGATAAGCATTTTTATGTGAATATTTTGACATTTATCATTATTTGAGCATATTACACACAATTAAGATGACATAGTTCAAAATTTTGAGTATTTTTCAATATTTTTGAGCCATTTTACGGCTTTATTGAGAATTTTTTTTTTTAGAATTATACAGTTTTAATATGAGATTTAGATTTGAATGGTGAACGAGTTCTTTTTAGCTAAACTGCTACTTTGAGTCTCGTTTTTAAATAGCTCAATGCTGGACCTAAATTCTGACAATACATATGGTTTATTCTACAATGTTGAACCTTAACGTTAAAAAACTACAAAGTGATCTTTTATTATACTCAGCAAATATATATTTTTAAGTACTGTGTTTGAATAGTTTAGATAAAAATTTGATTCATGTTACTGTCAGTGCTGCAGCCCAGGGGAGTGAACTGATCATTGATTCATGTTTACTCTACTGCATACCTTACTCTTTCACTGAGCATCAAAATACCCATTGTTTATACAAGGTTGAAATGTGTCTCCTGGTAAACTTTTACCTTATTGGAGTCAAGTTTGTTAAAATACTGGAACAAATATTGTACAGTTATGTAGCCCTTAGACAACTGGAGGGACATCTGCACCAATGTATAATATAAAACCATCAGAAATGTAATGAATCTCTAGTAGGGGTCAGTAAAATATGTATAAATATCTATTATCTCTATCAAACCTGTATATATTACAACTATTCAGGAGTTAACAGAAATTATTATACAACCTCTGAAATAGAAAACTAAACAAAATATGCCAGAATGTACAGTTCTGCATTGTGCCCTAATTTGGATCAGCGCCTGCCCTGCAATGCAAGCTGCCCTGAACAGGATTTTACAACACCTGCCTGTTAAATTAAACACATTCTGAGCCAATTTGTGCAACATTAAATACAGACTGAAGCTGGTGATCCTTTATTAATTTATCATGTAATTGGCTACTTCTGTGCCGACAGTTCCATGCTCATTTCTGTTGAGTATTGTTGATTATCCAGGTCATTACTACATGGTTCCCGCCTGCACTTTGAATTCTGTGAATCATTGTTTTAAAAAGGGCTGGCATCTTTCCAATCAGCATGCCATGCTGGACTTCCTGGGTTAAGTTTGAAAAGAAAATAGGGATTTTCACATACAAAATTCTTATATCATGATATTGGTTCCATATACCTATTAATTCGGAACTAGGCAATTGTTTTACTTCACTGTACAGTTTACTCTGCATCATACCACCTATGCTGTTTTGAACACAGACTACCTTTACATTCATGCTCTAGGTTAAAGCTGTCTCTGGTCTTTTCAGGCTCTTTAGTCAGCTCTGTCCCAAGGTTCTTTCATTTGTATACTTGCCTGCTTTGGTCCCAGAGCTCTCTGAAACAACTCTTCAGTATGTGTCATAAGTACTGGCCGCATTGTCACATGAACCGATCCTTTAATCCAGGGGTGTCAAAGTGATCCAGTAAAGGGCCGCTGTGGCTGCAGGTTTTTGTTCCAACCAAGCAGGAGCACAGGTGATACTGATAACTAATCAACTGAGTGAAGACAGTTCAGGTGATTGAATGATTGGATTCAGGTGTGCTTCTGCCACTCTGCCCTTTCCTGGATCAGTTTGAAACCCCTGTTCTAGGTGACAAAAAAACAAATTATAGTAGGTCCATAATTGGTCATAGTGTAGTTCACCCAAAAATGCCTAAAAATGCAGTTGGACCTGGGTAATAGTATAGTATATCCAAAAATATGAAACAAGAAACACTATATTATAGTGTGTCCAAAACTGGAAAAAAAAAATGGTATACTGTATTATATTTAAAAATGTCAAAAGAAAAACACTTTATTATAGGATGTCCAAATGTTGAGTTTTGTCAATCATTCTGTAAAATGCTTACAAAGGCTAGAATTGGCCCTGTTATACTCTGTGAAAACATAATACAGCATAATATGTCCAAACATGGCAAGAGCACAGGTGATCCTGATAATTAATCAACTGAGTGAAGACAGTTCAGGTGATTGAATGATTGGATTCAGGTGTGTTTCTTCTTGGTTGGAACAAAAACCTGCAGCCACAGCGGCCCTTTACTGGATCAGTTTGACACACCTGCTTTAATCAATTTCTCATTATAGAAAAACTTTGATATTTCACTTTGACCACCGGCCTAACTTGAGCAAGAATGTATTTTCCTCTCTATGAAGATATAGTGCCAGCAGGAGGTGGAGTCTTTAAACTGCGAAGAATTATGATGCTTCGATGTATGCAAGAAATGAAATACATGGCATCCCAACTGGCCTTCTGCAGGGGATGAATTGTGTCTGCCCTTGAAAAGACACTGCTCCTGCCCAAAAGAGCACACTGTCAAATAATAACTCTCCCTCTCAAACATTAGTAGCCCTAATGGTAGATTTTGTCATGGCTCTCCATGGCAAACAAGACTGTAGACACTGAATTGTTTAATAACCGTGTTTGTTTACCATCCAGCGCCAACAAGTTTTACTTGCTCCCCTCAAAGAGAGTCAGACCTATAAAATAATTAATTTTGTTCAATATTCTCCCTATGATTGCTTTGGGTGTCGGCTTTCCTCCATTTCTGAAGGTGAAGCGACCCCTCAGTCATATTGCCATTGATAAATAGCTTCCGAGCATCTTTTGATGAGATGGTAAAATATCTGGCTGGAGACACCGAAGGGCTCCTTAATATGTTATGAATAGCATCCCAGCTATCTCCTGCTTTATTGAAGGGAGAGGAAGGAGTCAATAAAATGTTTGCTTTCCCTCAATCTAGCAAAGGGTAAGAATGTGTGCTTCAGGTTCAGGTGCCCTGCTCAGAAGAGCAGCTCTTTTAAAGACATTGATCTGGTTGTCTGTGTTTAGTTTTATTTTGTCAACAAAGGGTCAAGAAAGTCCAAAGCAGATATTTTAAGAGCAACTAATAGAAGACCAACAGCCCAAACATTTGTCTTTAATGAGTGACAGAAAGCTTCAAGATCTATATCAAACATGTGCAATCACAAAAGTCAGCAATCAAAATAAAATGCTTTGTGCCTTTGTTCAGTCTCTTCTGCAGCAGCAAAATATTTAGTGCTGCACTCTGCAAGAGTGAGGAATACTAATCAAGTTTTAAAATGTCAGGCCTACTCCAGCAGAGCTTAAAGATTGACATGAAGAACTTTGATGTTTTTTCTCTTACAAACTTCCCCACAGAATTCTGTAAGAAAATTAATGTGTAGAGAAGACATAGATGAATACAAGTGTCTGCAATTCAGAAAATAGGCAATATTAAATTGAAAAAAAAAATGCATACACAGCTACCTGTGCATACACAATCACTCCCCAGTGTAGCAAATTAATCTTGAAAGCAGTAGAATAAGAAATATTTTTTCATTAAAACTGAACTTCCATGAATTTTAAAACCAGCTCTCATGCTCCGATTTGTTCTGCGCCCACCACTTTTATTTTTGTAATCTGCAGTGTTAATTTAAATAACAGTGGGTAACATTGTCAGCTCTGAGAGCTCTGAGCAGTTTTGTAATTTACATGCATAACTGTTCACTACTTGTTCAACGGAAGGCAGTGGGGTTTCTGAAGAATCTGTCAGTCATCAGGTCTTTAGTGTCAACACCACACCCATCAAGTTAAAACATGTCCGCTGCTGGACTTCTTTTTTTATTCCACAGTTCAAAACTGACTCTGCTCTTTTTTTCCTGTAAGATCCTGCTTTTATTCTGGTTTGAGCAACTTGGTTTTGTTACATGCTGTGATATTTGTGCATTGTAATTCTCAGAGACCACCTGTCAATCACTGTACAAGTGGTGCTTTGATGTCTTTTTTTCTGGAATCAAACATGGATAGTGTGTAATCATGCCACTACTTGTATCTACTTACAAACACATGCGAGTTAAGTGTTGTAGAGCATCAGGAGCCTCCACTCCAACAAGCTACTTAATAATATTACAAAACAAATAAATGCTTCAATATGCTGCCCCAAACAACAAACTAAGAAAAAAACCTAATTAATCAAGTTCAGGTGCAACTTTTGCAAAAAGCATAACCTTAGCAATTAGTCATTAGTCATACAATGCAAATTAATTTCCAGCAGAACTGTGTTTGGCAGTAAGCGTGAAGGAATAGCATTACTAATTTCCACCCTATCCACCCATGAACACACAATTATTCAAAGCTATGTCTTGAAACGAAATAACAAAATACATATTAAATGTCTCATTTACACTGTGAAAGCATGAACCAAATGAGAAACACGTTAGTGACAGCAATACAGTGAACCCCTGGTTTATACACAGGAATTAGTTTTGCTAACACATACTCAGTCACAACATGGTGTATCAAGAAGCACTATATTCAATTCAGTTCGACTTTGCGAGGTACTGGAGGGCAAGGGAATGGAGGGATTTTTATGTGAGCAGGAGTATCTTTTAGTCAATGCAAGATTTGATGGGGAGCCAGTGAAGGTGGATGAGGGTGGGGGGTGATGTGCTTGCAGGTCTTTGTGTCAGTAAAGACCCTGGGAGCTGAGTTCTGGATGTACTGGAGTTTGATAAGACTCCACTGCAGTAGTCCAAACGGGATGTTACAAAGGCATGGACCAGTGTGTCTGCAACAGAGTTGGGAAGTGATGTTTGTGGGGTGGAAGAATGTAGTTTTAGTTATGGTTTTGATGTGGGACTGGAATGAGATGGTAGGCTCCAGAATGACGTCCAGGTTGCAAAAGTCAGTAGAGGGGCAGATGGTGCAGCCATCCACATCCAGGAGGATATCTTCTACCTTCCGGAGCAGTGGCTTGGGTGCTACAACCATGAGCTCGGTTTTGCTGTTATTGAGTTTGAGGAGGTTGGCTGACATCCAGCTGTTGATTTAGTGGAGACAGTTGACTAGTGACTGGGGGGGAGGTGGGTGGAGAGATAGTCGGTTGAGAAGGATAGTGTGGGAGACTGTATCGAAAGCGGCATAGAGGTCGAGGAGGATGGTGATGGTGATGGTGATGAGGCCTGAGTCCGCTGCGATGAGGAGGTCGTTTGTGATTTTGATGAGTGCTGTTTCTTGCTATGGTGTGTTCTGAATCCAGATTGAAGGGGCTCATAGTGCTCATGGTTGGCCATGTGAAGATGGAGATGGACTGCAGCTGCTCTTTCCAAGATTTTACCAAGAAAAAGAAGGTTGGAAATCGGGCAGTAGTTGTTGGGGTCCTCCTGGTCCAGGCCTGGCTTCTCAATGAGGGGAGTCACTGAAGCCGTTTTGAACTGGGAGGTGTTAATAATATCCACCATGAGGGAGCAGAGGATGGGGAGGCAGGCCTTAACCATAAATTAGGGGGAAGACCTGCTTTAGTGTATTGTTTATTTTGTTAAATTTCTTAACATTTATATTAGTAAAGTAATGCATATTTAGGTTCAATTTAGTTGTCATTTTTGTCTTACATACCATACTGCTTTGTAAAAAACAAAATAATTATTTACAAAATATATAATAAATAACAGAAATATGATTTGTTATTTAAATGACATATTATACAATTGCATAAATTAAAGAAAAATGCAAATACCAATTATTTTGCACAAACATGTCAGCACTTAATTGTACCTTAGTGTATTCTGAAGTGTGCGTAGATTTTGCTCTTTCCTAAGAACAAATCCCAAAGAAGAAACACATGGTGACTGTCAGAAAACCATGTAAGTGGGTTTTAAGAAT
>CAFUXE010001364.1:11373-27913 GCA_903364295.1 Serranus cabrilla
CAGAACCAGGTCATCCACATAGAACAGGAATTTTGATCTCTGGTACCCCTTTTTGATCAACACAAACCTTGTTCTTTTCCTGGGCTGGTGCTGGTTCACAATTGGTTCAACTTGCGAACCGTCTGAGAACCTCTTTGCTTTTGCACAGCTTTAAGAGCAACGTCATTACGCCACTGTATAACAACAACAATGGTAGACTACATCATCTCTTTACAATTGTTGCTCATGGCTTTGTGGGCTTACATTGGCATCCAAACATGACCGTATGACACATTTGTGCTGCTCGTCTTTATTGCTGTGGAGGCTGATTACGTTCTTATTATCACTGATTGTCAACTGTTAATGTTGGACATTTTAGTATTCAACGCTAGCCTGCTAATGTTAGTTTGGTTGTGCCCGTAGCAATCACATTGTTCATTCATTCATCTTCTGTAACCGCTTATCCGGGTCAACCTGGGTCACTGGAGCCGATCCCAGCTGCATTGGGCGGGGGCAGGGTACACCCTGGACAGGACGCCAGTCTGTCGAAGGGCTGACACATATAGACACACAACCATTCACACAGTCACTCACACCTACAATTTAGAGTCACCAATTAAACCTGAGCTGCATGTTTTTGGACCGTGGGAGGAAGCCGGAGTACCTGGAGAGAACCCACGCACACGGGGAGAACATGCAAACTCCACACAGGCGGGGATCGAGAGTGTGAGTTAAGAGTGCTAACCACTACACCGCCGTGTGGCCGCAATCACATTGCTGTTAAACAAATCAAATCAAATTAATGATAAACATTTTAGTTGGTCACGATTATCCCGCCCCCAGCCCTTGACATTAGTGGTTTGTGGTTCAAGTCCAGAAAAGAGTTGGTGCCACTCTGGAACCAGTTTTTGGCTGTCCAAAAGCTCTGAACTGGTTCAAGATTAGGCACTGGCTCCGAACTGGCCCCTGAACTGCTTTGGTAGAAAAGGGTATAGGTCATGTAGAAAGGGAATTGATGCTGGATGATGGCAAGTTGGTGTTGAATAAAGTAAGACTGTCTTACCCCATGCTTCTGAGAGAATTTTTTTGTTCTCCTGTTGCCCTTCTTTATACTATTATGCCATATATTTTTTCACAGCAGGAGGGTCACCGGTTTTACTCCGGATCTGAGCCTCCAACTCTTCTCTTTGGAGTTCTCATGTTCTCCCCATGTCAGCATGGGTTCTCTCCATGTCCTCTGGCTTCATCCCACAGTCCAAAAACATGCAGCGTAGGTTTAATTGGTGACTGTCTGTAGGAGTGAATGAAAGTGTGAATGGCCGTCTGTCTCTATGTGTTAGACCTGTGATAGTCTTGAGACCTGTCCAGGGTGTACCCCGCCTCTCTTGATGAGTGTTTCCTTTCCCCCTTCCTTTTTTTCTCCCTCTCTTCCTTGCTTTCTACTTTTATTCCATCCTTCCCTTCTTTTCTTCCGTCTTTTTTTTTCTTCCTTCCTTCCCTTTGTTCCTTTTTTTCATCTTTTCTTCCTTCCTGACTATATTGACAATTTCTGTCTTGTCCTCACATAGGACATACCTGAGACTAGGCTTTAAAAAAAAAAAAAAATCTAGGCATCCCCCATGAATAATATTGCATCTTTCAGTCTAAAGTCTTTCTATCCACTTATCCCTTCTTCTCTCTCTTCGCCTGGTCATGACTTTTCGCTATTTGAAGTCTGCATTGTCAACCAATGTCATACGCTGACAGTTTATTTTGTGCTTGTCCTTGAATAAGGTAAAGTTCTGAGTAACAGAGGAGAAACTATTTGTAATGGACTGACTCTCAAATCTTTAGCTTATTAAAAGGGTTAGGGTACATGTTCACTGTGAAACAGGTGGTGGTTTATGTATTACATCATCAACCCATTCTCATTCCCAGCATGTCACATACAGTTGATTGGTAAGAACCCCTTGGCATCACTTTTTAAAGCACTTGGTAACCCTTTGCCTCAAACAGTGATCCTCCACAATGGTCACAGTTTTACATCGGGAAATCACTCCATATTTACCAGGTCATCAAAAACCATGGGCACATAACTGACACATTCCCATCCTATTTCATCAGTTCTGTCTCTCTTCAGCAAGCACAAACCCTGAAAAGGAGCCTGACATGTCCAAGAGAGGTACATGCAGCACCCCAGTGCCCTCTTCAGTGGCGAGAACGCGCTGTATGTGCCCTTTTTTATCTTTTCACCCCTGCCCTTCAAAAAGTCTGTGTACGCTACTGGCCCCACCATTATTTTTAACCTAAAATAGCCTCTGATTTTCTTTTCTTTTTGGTTCCGATAGCTCAAGTGATTAATTCATCTGGGATCATTATATCACTGAATGACAGCACAGTATCATATCTGCAAATGTAATACATTTATGTACCATAAAACTATAAGATCAAATGTAAATCTTTAACAAACTCGCTATGGACTGAATCACTATTGAATCAAACAAATTGGAAATAGCTAATTGAGATGTTTATTTATATGGAAATAATAGGAATATTAGCTTTAATTGAGACTTTGCATTCTCTTCACACTCTGGTGTCTATCAAACAGTTCATTTTTAACCACTGGATACATTATTGATGCACTATTAGCACTACTCTGCTTTGAAAAAC
This sequence comes from Serranus cabrilla, assembly GCA_903364295.1. Classification (NCBI taxonomy): domain Eukaryota; kingdom Metazoa; phylum Chordata; class Actinopteri; order Perciformes; family Serranidae; genus Serranus; species Serranus cabrilla. The sequence continues at coordinate 14,002 of CAFUXE010001364.1, forward strand.
ACAGCCATCTCAGGAGATAAATATGCAACGAAAGAAATCATTAAGCAGCCAGGCCAAGCTTGACTGCCACGAAGTTCAGCAAAGTGCAACAGCAGTCAAGCCCATGTGTCTATAAAATCCCCTGGATTAATTGAAGAAATCAGACACAAATTCCAATGGGAATAGCATTGCTGTTTGGCAAAAACTAAGTCAGTAGGGCTAAATTGATTAATTGACAAATCTGCTTGAGTCCACTCCTCAAGCCAAATCCTTATGGATTATCATTACACTCATGGACAATCACTCTCACATTTAGTGTGCTGACCAGCCTTCAGTAACAGTTATGTCTAGCACAGCAGATAACACAGCTTTGGTGGATGACTGGTGGCCAATAATCTGATCTGAATGTCAAATTAATAAAAATAAAAAAAAGAATGTAAAAAAAGAAGCAGCCTGTTTAACTCTGAATATCAGCTTCCTTTCAGCCTCTCCAGGGGCTAGCTGCACCAGCTGGTAGGTTGAGAAGGTAACTATAAGTCTATTTAATGGTCACTTACTGAAAAAAAAGCAGTAACATTTAGTTAATAGGTCATAACTTCCTTACGTTTAGGCTGCAAATCCCATTTTCTAAGGTTAGGACAAAATCTCCTAGTAAGGTGTTTAAAGTATAAAAAGTAAAATAAATAAAGTTGTGGATGTTGTGAGAACTGGAAGTGACAGTCTGTGACATAAAAATGTGACACATGGACATTATTTCAAATGACCTTCAGGACAGTAACCTGGGTGAAAGTCCTGGGTTTGTTTTACCCTCCCACCTCCCCTCCTGCCCACCAGTAGAGGGCGCCGCTAAACAACAAATGTTAATATAGCTGCACATTCAATTGTTTGAACCTTCAAATCAGGTTGCTTAAATCTAAAGTCATGTTAGTTCTTCTGTGTTAATCATGAGCCAGGGCTGGAATTGAACCGGCACTGGTGCTATGAAAACTCAACCTTGACAGATTGGTACAAGTTAACAAATTTAATTAATTGTTACTTACCATACTCACCATGCGATTCACAGGGAGGAAGTAGTTTGAGCACATGGGAAAGGTCAAGCATGGAGCAAACAGAGACACAACACAAGGGTGACTTAAAAAGGCTAGAGAAAAAACATGATTAATACTCACTAGAAATGTCACTGAGAATAACCCCAAGGAAAACACACAACACTACCGAATAAAACCGAATTATCTGGTACCATAAAAAGGGTCAGGATCAGAGAATTAAAGGAGTTTGATTACTCATATCATGCAAGTGTGTGTAAGGGACCAGCCACACACCCCCTGTGTCATACACACGCACTACAGGAAGAAAGAAGAAAAATTTCTTCTTCTAAGAATAGTATAAATGACATAAACTGCTTTTACTGTCATTTATAAGAAATAATATCTGATTTAATCATTATTGTCTAACTTTGAGGTGGAATTTTAAAAAACATGTTTATTCTTTAAATAGTTCAAGATATATATTTACTGGTGGACTTAGTATTTCTTAGAATACTGACATAAAAATATATTTCCTACTTTTACTTTTTATGTTTTCCGGATTCCATGTCAAAGTCCCCTCTAGACAACAATATACAATTTTTCATGTATTCTGATGTTACAAAAAACAATTCCTCCAATAAGTAGTTCAAGTAGTGTAGAAGTACTACTTTTATTTTGTAATTTATGATTCATGAGTGATCGTATCTCAAAATAATTTCCAGAGAAGAAAAGTCTGTGTTTCTGTTCTTCCATAAGTATATAAGTATAATATTTTTGGAGTTCTTACACTATGTGCCCTCATACAATTAACTACCTTTACTCTGTAATTTAAGTTATCCTGTCTTAAAGTATTGTGTATATAAAGTATTTTTTTCTGTCACAGCATTTAAATATGTGAGAGTGAGGCCTATTAAGGTTATGTGATCATTGTCACCAGAACTGGGATGAAAAGGTGTCAGGTTGGGCCTCAAGGGTTGACCACTCTACTCAGTAAACCATCAATTTCATGTCTACCCCCCCTTGTATTAAGATCGAGGCAATGTTTGCCTCTACAGCTGTCTCCACTGATGCTGCATTCTCAGTTACTCAACCTTACCTGCCATGGCAGTCAAACAGAACTGACAGACAGACAGAGGCACATATTTAAAGTATAGCAACACAGAAAACTGAAAAATAAAGTAGCCCCTGTACTTCTTGTGATTCATGCCCACGGGCCTCCCAGAGAGGAATTTGCACTGTGTCAAATTATTTGCTAGTATGCCAGGAAAAAAAAGCACCCAGCTATCTATTCTAAGCAATTGTTCCAGCAGCATTGCTGAAGAAAGAATAATTGTTACAATATTTTTGCATTTTGGTAACTGCAGAAATCCAGCTGGAGAAAGAGGGATCGGATGATTTTCAACAGACAAGTATTGTTGAGTGCAGTGAGAAAGAGAGCAAAAGATGAATATGCCAGAGGCTCCAACTCCGGGGACCTGGGGGAAGAGGATGGCATATTTAATGCCAGCATTTTCATGCATTTTTATTCACCACCAGCATCTCTTGTATTGCATACAAAAGCGACCCCCCAGCCATATTAATCCACATGTAAATTCCAGTGTCAGTTCCCTTTCATAGGGACTGCACAGGGATTTGCCATAACTCCAAGAAGAGAATGGCAGATGTAAGTGTAGGGTTCTGTAAAAGAATATGTCTGTATATATTGGGGCTTAAAAAAGGAGGAAATCCCCCAACGCTGAGCTGGATAGCAATGTTTAAGTTGTACAGTTTAAGATGTATGATGCACCTGTGATGGAAGGTGGGGGTGGAGGGATAGGATAGCATTGGGAGAAGTGCTGTGTTAGGGATTCATTAGCAGGCAGCATGCCCTCCTCTGCTTTTCTCTGCAGCACTGAGTTGGGCGCTTGAATTTTCTCCAGTCATAGATTGTTTTTATGGTAAATGACGTTTCTGCCTGAGAGAGACGAATGAATGGCCCGGCTTTTTCTGACATTTATTTGTGTGACTGTTTGGAATGATAATCACCATTGGCCATCTGATAGGAGCTATCAAATCAGATGTATCTTATAGCAAGGTCAAGTAAGGATTAATTTGATCATTTTCTCTCATTGCGCTACTCAAACCCTTAATGTCAAATTAGCTGGTAAATAATGTGACTGCAACAACTGACAGTCATGTCACTGAAAGCTAAGACATTTATTGACCATGTAGGTTTTGTTCATATAAGCACAGCAGATCATAACAGAAACAAAGGTTTGAAGTTTGGAAGAAATCAACTTACTCTGAGTGCGAATTATTGTTGTAGTGAGGACAGTTTGTGCTAACGAATTAAAGGTGATAATAATATGCGTAACAAAGATTTAAGCATTTCCTTTCTTATGTCTTCAGGCATCAGGTTGCCTGAGAGGCTCAGCACACAAATGACTAATAGAAATTCAAAAGTATCTTCAAACTAGAGCTTTGCATGTAAAGCCCAAGGCGAAAAAACGACAGTTTATTCTTTATAAAAGGAGATAAAAGAGAAGTAATATTGATTCAGGCCTATCCACATCCTGCTTATCTATTAATTTGAGTGTTTTTCATTTAGAGTCCTATAGAACCTAGTTTTTCCATTCTAAAAGGGAAAATGAGGAAGAAGACAGGCTAAGAACTTTTTTTTGTTTGTTTTATCATTAACTGTCCAATACATTTTAGTTCATCTTTCTCTATTGGTTCTTGTCAGACAAGTACCATTCCCCTGGCAACCACCAAACCCAGACTCATCCAACAGATTGCCAGATGGAGAAACGCGATTCTTCACCGCAGAGAACGCGTCTCCACTGCTCTAGAGAACACAGCATTGGTGATCACAGAAGATCTGCAAGAGCTTGTTGCACACACTGAAGGATCTGCTCAGGAAGAACAGTCTGGACACCCAGGACCTAAAGTGGGTGTCCAACATTGACCTTATCAGAACTAACACCACTGCATACGACACTTTGCATTGCTCTTGGTGATGAATGGCTTGGGTGCAGCTGCTCGGCCATGGAAACACATACCATTAAGCTCTCTATACGCACTGTTCTTGAGCTAATCTGAAGGCCACATGAAGTTTGCAGGTCTGTAGCGACTGACTCTGCAGAAAGTTGTTGACCTCTGCGCACTATGCGCCTCAGCATCTGCTGACCCCACTCTGTCAGTTTACATGGCCTACCACTTTTTGGATGAGTTGTTGTGACACTATCGCTACCTCTTTGTCAGAATACCACTGACAGTGGACTGTGGAATATTAAGGAACGAGGAAATTTCATGACTGGACTTGTTACACAGGTTGCATCCTATCACAGTACCACGCTGGTATTCACTGAGCTCCTGAGAGTGACCCATTCTTCCACAAATGTTTGTAGAAACAGTCTGCATGCCTAGGTGCTTGATTTTATACACCTGTGGCCATTGAAGTGATTGGAGCACCTGATTCAATTATTTGGATGGGTGAATGAATACTTTTGGCAATATAGTGAAAGATTTTAAAGAGAGTGTAGTAATAGAATGCAAAACGTCAAGTCTTTCACCAAACTATATTTTTTTTAACTATAGAACTTTTCAGAAAGAATAAATCATGTCAATTATTAAACAGATTCCCCAAGTCGTAGTTTTGGATCAGTGAGTTTCAAAGTCTTTGCCATTCTTCGATTGTTTTGCATCTAATGTACGACAGTTGGGAGTTGACTGAAATGCTGATTCAGGGGATGCATAGCAATGGCTTGGTGGGCTTGATGGCAGACTTCACCCCACAGCACCCCCTGTTGGCCAGAGGATGTATATGCAGCAGAAACACAGACAGACAGACAGACAGACAGACAGACAACGCCACTCAAAACAATACTTCACTCCCACTCCCTGGGGTGAAGTAAAAAGCTTTGGCCTGATCATTCTGGTATCATCATTCATGACAATCAGAGGAACAAGAGAATGACTTTAATTCTGCTCTCTGCAAGGAATGTAGCAGAAGTTTATCTCAGCAGCAGCTGGGCAAGAACCATAAAGGGTAATTACAAGGGTTGGGCCAGAGTGAAATTTTCAAACCACCACACAGAACCAGATTGGTGTACCATATTTGGTTTCACTTGACTCGGCAGATCTAGAGTGCACCAACTCCAGTCAACTTGTTGGCAGTAATGCACCTCTAAGCTGGTTTGCCAACCCACAATAGACAGCAGAAGATTAAAAAGAAAGAGATTGATGCTCACCTTTAGTCCAAAATGTTTTCTTTGGGAAATGCTCTCGTCACCTCAAAAAACACAGAGGTAGAGTGACTAATGTTAGGGGGCAGTACAAACGGAAACCAATGACATTGAAATGATCTGCTAAGTGTATATATAGTTAACGTTAACTTGATTTAATTGTATTTTCTATATAGCACCATATAACAATAGAAGTCATTTAAGATTCCCACAAACTAAACAAGCTAAACTGGCTTCCGTTACGTGGCTTCAGCACCCCACAAAGGTAGAGGGTGAACAAAATGTGTTAATTGTGTTAGTATATTTTTTAATGCATTATGTGTTCACAATTACTCGCGATTAAGGCATTGAATTTGACAGCCCTAGTTATTATTATTGAGGGCCCTTGACTAGTCTCTCTCTCTTTTTATGTTTTAATTGTATGTATGTATTAATTATAAGTTATGATTTATTTGTCTGTAAATTAAAGTTTTTGTTCAAATTAACTGTGTGCATGCACTACCCCTATTGTATCGTAATTTAATGATTTAAAACAGCTGGAAAAATCAATTTTATGCTATAACTGACAATGTATTTTTGGGTTAGGGTTAGGGTAATGTCTCCGTTATTGTTTAATTGATTTAAAATATTGGGTATTGAAAAAAGTATCATATCCTGACCAATCAAGTTACCCAGAATCACTTGAATGATGGTACAATCATATTAAAATTCAACTTGCAGTAGGTCTAACCACACTGTGGTGAACTTAAAAATTAATGTATGAATACAACTTACGTGTAAGTGTGTTAAGTTATGTGCATGCGGGCTAACGAGGCAGCTTTGTGTCGCTCACAACTAGAGTAATGTAAGAATTTGATTAAAACAGGCAGGATGGGGGGAAATTGAGTGAGAGAAGTGGGTGAATAGTGTTCTCTTTTCCCACATGAGCTGGTTTCCAATTTCCCCACTGTTCAGAAAAAAAAGTTAGCAATGCCTTTCCTCTGACAAGAGCCACAGAAGTCATCCTTACAGAGCAGAAAGCTCATTCCTCAATGTTTGCTTTTCCTGCTGAATAAATAGACTGAGTGTTTCCTCATCCCAATAAAAATACAATTAATTATGAAAATTGATATTAAAAATGATCTTTGGGAAACTAAAATATGCAATTGTACACACAAGCAGAGTTCTAAAATTATGCATTTCAGTTAAATAGAATTCACTGTCCTATGTGCATTCTGTAAACCACAGCATGAGAATAGACAACAGCAAAACATAACAGCAAAGTATTTAGTATAGCAGTGGTGACTTGGCCATCCAGAGAACACATAATTTCCATTTCAGCCCAATGAATGAACTGTAGCAGAAAGAGCAACGTGGTAATCTGTCTTTTCTGTGCCAAGTCATTTGTGAAAATAATTTAAGAGACTGAAGGAAGGTGATATTCTATCCTTATGTGACTACTGATGAGCCACACAATAGTTTACACTAACTTTATGATTTTATTGTATATAATAATAAAATGTTATACTTAAACAACTTGGCACCACCTCCATGTAAACCCCACCAGTATTCACTGGCTGAAGAGGGGGCTTGAACCTGCAGAAATCTAAGATCATTTCCTTCGTCTTTGAGGTGTTCAGGAGGAGATGGTTCTTGTGACTCCAGACACTGAAGGCTTTTTATCAGATCCCTATATTCAGATTCCTGTCGATATTAGCAATTTAATGCATTTAGGTATGTAGACATAGTCAAGAGGAGCTGCTGAAGTTTAAACTGTGTATCTCAAAGTGGCATGGTTGTTGGTGTCACCTAAACCATCTTTTTTCCCAATTGTAAGTCAGATGGGCTAGTCTGTATTATAGTATCGTATTTTAGAAACTGCTGATCTACTGGGATTTACAGAGAATGGTCAGGAAAGAGAAAATATCCAGTGAGCGGCAGTTCTCTGAGGAACAACAAAGTTCTCAACAAAGTTTGACAGCCAGATTTAACCATCTAGGCGTATATAGCCAAGGTGGTTAGAAATTGGTTTAATGCTTGATTGATTTCCACTCTGAGAGTAGGAGACATGTTAGCAGACAAAACTTGACTTTGGGAAGAGAGATCTGAGAATATCTACCTACCATGGGGTAGGAGAGTGGGCTGGCAAGGTTCTTAAGATAGCTATTTTGTGGGCAAAGGTATTCCTGGTATACTGTGCAGCGTATTGCACAATTAGCTCTGCTAACGCACACAAGTATAATCCACCAACAAAGCTGAATCAGTTGTTGGGAGTTGTGTGGCATCCCTTTCTGTGTGCTGCATAAGTATGTATGGGTAAGTTGTGAGATGCATTGCTTGGTTCATCTGGCTTATACATCTGCATGTCCTCCCAAGTGTATGGCAGACACATTCACTATCAAACACTATCACTCTAACCTAGTCGGAGAGTACTGTAGAGGAGTTTCAATGCCATGTCCAGGGGAGTGGCACCAGAAATGCTATTGTATGTTAGCAAGACAATGATAGGCCGGTTACCATCTGTTTGGTAAACAGCTGCCCATTCATGCTCAGGGACCACAGCCAGCCAAGCACTTTAGGACTGAGGCTCCAGCCGGGAACTGTGAAAAACAGTGGTGTCCCCCACGCTCCACTAATACAATAAACCCAATGGGGGTGAGCAAGTTGTGGAAAATGCGTCAACTAGAAAACCTTGTGCTCCTGTGGCCACTGCCTTCGGGCAATTTGGGGACTGGTTGTTGATAGAAGCTGTCCCTGAGTCATAGAGCCAGGTTGATGATTTCAGCCTGGAGGCCCCCAATGATGATGATAACAGGAGACAATCATGAAAGAACGTGAGCAGCACTAACCTCTCTTTCAAAAGATTGTCAGGAGGGCAAGTGTAGCTTTGAATATCAAAATGCCATCTGAGCTGCTTTGATGATGAGGTTGTGGCTCAGTAGACAGTAGACAGTCTGGCTTCTGTAAATGCTTGGGCGTGGGCCACTACCTTTGATGGACCAGGCTTGGGTAGGGTTTCCTTATTTCTCCCATGGAAAGGCCATGGCCTGATTTGGGGGAGTTAGTCGTGTCACAGTCCGAAATGCAGTCGGAGAACAGGATGTTTCTACTGAGGTTGCCTGTAGATCTGTATGCCATGTTCAAGTCTGATGGTGGCAAGATGCTGCAGGCCTGAGCTTGCCACTGTGCATGCAGGGTTTTAGGTGCTGTTGGGATTAATGGTAGTGGTGCTATGTGTAATATTCAGTCGTGTGTAATATTAAACAGACCGCATGTAAAAGTAAAACAAAAGTACCTGTCTCAGACACATCAGCCTAAGCAACTGCAGCCTACCTGGAATCACGGGGATAGATAGAAGAGGTTGTCTTTGTCCTGACCAGACATCAACCCAAGCCTGCTCCTGTTCCCAGGGATATTATGCATCATGGGATGCTCCCTGGGTTGTCTCGACAATGACCCACAGGTATCACTCACACAGTTTACAAGCACGCCTCCTGTGATGAGGTAATGCTATGCTTAATTGATCATGTCTGACCTTCAGCACAGAGAGGCTTTGTGCTCAGAGATCTTTGCTTTCCTCGCAAAGTCAGGGAGGTTGGGCAAGAAGATCTGCAGGTAGGATTGTATTCCAGATATTTCCTTTTCCTGAAGCAGGATAGGAAACTCAAGTCAGTTTTGGATCTCAGGAGACTGAACAAGTTCCTCAGACATCTGAAGTACAGATGCTAACTGTACCGTGGGTGAAGCAGGCTATCCTTATTGCCGCCTGGTTTGCAATGGTCAAGTGTGCCTATTTCCAAAAATCAATTTGGGAAGGTCACAAGAGATTTGTTTTCTAACTTTCAGGATCTCACGGACCTACTGCACCTTATGGATGCAATTGCAGTCCCACTGCGACAGCAGGGTATCAGGGTATTGAGTGCCGTGTACCACATAAAATCGGTTCGAGGTCAGTAAGCACAACCAGAATTCATACATAGGCGCACCGGATTATAAGGCGAACTGTCGATTTTTGAGAAAATTAAAGGATTTTGAATGTGCCTTATAGTCTGAAAAATAAGGTATATAGGTTGTTCATACTGAGAGCAAAATATGACTCATCATACGGTTGGGAATTTGGAGTTTAAATGGTGGATCTTAACTCATGGTGGAAGGAGGGGAGGTGGATAGGTCAAACGAATGCAGACTTTCACCCAGGAGAATGGGATTTTGTTACATAACTTCCATAACTTCCGTGGCTCATGGTTTTTGATTCATGATTTTTTTAATGTAACTTCCGCAGCTCATGTCACCCTTGTAAGTATTTCACTTACGGCATTCACGTACATTTATTTACTGTTTAAACTGTCTTCCATAACACCTTACCAGGAAGTTTTCGGCCCTTAACCTAGATCAGTGGTTTTGTAGCCTAAATTCATCAAACTGCAGCCTTCTTTTATATTTTTTTTAGAACAATCCGCAGTACCCTCAACTGCTTTTAACAAACCCTCATATGAGTTGTCATGAGTGTTATTGACAAACAGTCTTAAATTGGCAATAAGGGGATTCCTCAGTAGTTTACAGAACAGAACAGAAATAGGAATTGCCTTCAATTACTTCATTATAATGTTCAAAGTCCTTATACAGTTACACAATTTTAACTGATAAGTTAAAAGATAATTAAGAAATCAAGTATTACATTACATTTTATTACAGATTCATGACTACCACCAAGCACAAAGTGCTACGCTGCACCTCAAATTTATCTTCAGGTTTTTAAATTTGAAATGGTGTACAGTAATTATATGTGGCACACGCTATCTCCATTAAAGATCCCCTGTCTTCCACCCTACCCCTCTAAATAAGGGCAGAATGCTTAGGAATAAACAGCTTCCCTGTCTTACATTACTCATTCATAACACAAAATTGCCGTTTATCATTTAGAAGTGTGTAAGTAGCAAAAAGTAATACAAACTATAATAAAAAATTATAATAACAAATTTCAATACTTATGAATTATTAAGTGTTGGAATGTATGTAAATTGAAGAATAGTGATTCATTGTAAAATGATTTGTTACTGTGTTGTGTGGTCTGTTTTCAGAACATTATCACATCATTAACAATACTCAATTGCCATTTACAGCAAGAAAATATGTTTTATTTCTGCGCAAAATACTCAAAAACCATTCAATAAAATAACAGCATTCGAAATGGGTCCAATGTGAGGCTGTTGTGGCTGCAATCATGCCTAATGCCTATAGATGTTCGCCTTCATCATCTTGTTATCCTGATGAATGTCTTTTCACGCAACAAGGTATACATTGGGGGGAAAAAACTATATCCTCTTTGTTAACAAGAGGAACAATTTTTCTTTACTAATTTTTCTCACTCAGGGTTTTTGTTGTGTTCTGCTGAAGCGCTGCCAGGGCTTTTTGTCTTGTAATGTTTGAAACACATTTAAAAAGCCTAATGAGATGCCTCATTTAACTCTGTGTCTGGAAGGAGTGCAATATGATCTTTCTGACTGCAATAACAAATTCTAATCATTTCTATTCTTTTAGCATAATGAGGCAAAAATATCTGTTTATGTATTGATTTATAAATATATTCCACAGGCAAGGGCTTAACTTTGCTTTGAAAAGTGAGGAGGAGACAATAAAGCGGATGGTCTGGGGGCACCTCCCCCAGATAAAACATCCACAATTTGTATCGAATTTCCTGCCTTTCTACATAGTGTAACTAATAGGGAAAATGCTGATGGGAAAGCCAGAGCCATATTGAAATCCTGTTGGTTATAGTTTTTTACAGTGTTTACTCTTTCCTCTCGTAATCAGCAAATTAAAATCACCTTCATATGGCACAAAATGATTGATTGCATGGCCAAATTTGCCTGTATTTTTTTATTTTTTGCTATGCATCAACAGTGATGGAATGCAACTAAGAACATTCATCTAAGTACTGTACTTAAGAATCAATTTGAGCTACTTTACTTGAATATTTCCATATATGATGGACTTATTAAGATCAATAAACTCTTAAAAAATCCTCTTGGATCAGCTGGAAAATGCTCTGTCGAAATATCTTTGAAATATCCTTTCCTGATTTACATGATTTAGGATGATCTTATAGAATGTATTGCACATATGTAGATTAAACGAACAGTATATAAAGGCTGTAAAAATGTAAAGTATTCATATGCAACATACACAATAATGCAGCAGTAATATTAATCCCAAAATATCTGATATAAAACAGGGATCTCTGCTTTTAGCCCATGGAATTGAAATATGTGCAAAAATGGTTCTCTCTAAGTTTCGCATTACATGCAAACATGCATAAACAGAACAAGCTGTACACTAGTTGTGTCAGTAAGAAAACAGGTGAAGGTAGGCTCTGCTGTACAGCACAGCTAAAAGCCTATTAACACAACCCACAGTTTTGGCAAAAACAAGATTTTAAACTGAGTGGGAGAAATGTACCCCGTCCCCAGTGGAAATTACGCCCCAGCTCACAGGTCTCGGTATGTGAAACTCTGGGCAGAATTATTGCTGTTTATTCATTATTGTCACTGGACCATATGAGGTCTGAGTTACTTATTTAAACATGTTTTCCTGAAAAGAAAAGGTTTATGGTAAATCTAACAATGTGCCGAGTACTAATGTTTAGTTCATTCTGTTTGTGGTGATATTTTACCTATATTGTGGTTTTTAAACCATTACTCCTTTCCATATAATCTTAAACTTACAGTAATATTTGACTGAAGCAGTTCACCCATGTCCTTCCATAGAAGCAGATGCAGTCATTTTCAAAGATTTGAGGTGTACGCCCTCTGCTGGCTCTTCATCAAGTAGCGCCTCTAAAGAGGTCTTACAACAGAGAACATGTTTCCATCAAATGTGTAGCTCTGATCTAGGAAGGAAGACACCTGTACCTGTTTCATCATTTTGTATAATGTGCAACTGATTGCTTGCAAAATGCATGTTGTTAAATTGTCAAATATGTTGATTAGATAGCACAACATTGGTTGACTGTGTCTACTGCCCTTGAAATGGATTTTTGTCATTCCACATGACCTGTGCAGGCTGATCTTCTTCAGCTGCTGCTAACCTTTCCTTTCAAGCATCCTATGCCACTGTCCTTCCTGCTCAAATTTGATGTGAAAGTTATTTAACAGCAGCAGCAAGAGATTGTGAAGGTGGAATAAAGCTGTGCATATTCAGCTGAAGCCTCTCCAGGGTATTTTTCATGCACTTTAGAAGCAGCTTGAAGTTAATGGGAGCTGTGAGGCAGGCATTACCTAGAATAATGACTCGCAAATGCTTTGAAATAGTAAACAGTAGATCAAGTGAAAGTAGACAGAGAGACACAGCAACATCAGAATGACACTCTCTAATTCCCAGGTGAAAGTACAGGTGAAATGGCCAAGTAGTTATGTGTTTGTTTGTATGTTTTGGCTGTAACTATAGCACTATAAAATTTAGGCAAAAATGAATATGAAATGAAAAGGGAAAACATCTATTTAAAAAATAATTATTTTATGAGGGAAAACCCTCTTCTACACAGCAAATTGAGTTAAATTTTGGGTGTTTTTTTTAATTTAAGCAAGTGTAGAGTTAATGTAACTCTAAATTGTCATATCCCTGCAAATTTAATCTCAGTGTAAAAACAGTTGGAGTCATAAACGAGAGTAAAAACAAAGTGTCAGGCAAACAAATCTGTAAGTGTCACGTCAGCATATTTAACTCTGAACCTGTCACTCTTAACTCTGAACCTGGATGTGACACTGGAAGTGATAGTTATCCCGCCCCCAGTGCTTTACATGGTCAGACATGCCCAGACCGTAACCAAGCAACAACGTTTCACTTGATCAAACAGCAGCAGACTGTGGCGTGCGTCAACTAGCGGATTTGGCTGTACACTTTCGGGTAAAAAATAAAGTAATTTCTGTAAAAAAAAAATGTATATAGCTATTTATTCCTTTCGAATTGTTTTGAGTTATTGTATTACTGATAAGCCACTGTAGCACTGTAAGCTAATGTTATGCTAACCGAACCAGATATCGTAAGTAGCGTACATGTTTATTTAGCTTGCTTAAAGCCAAACCTCATTGTGATAGCATACAACTCAGAATGTTTCAAATTAGCTGTTAGTTAAGCTGAATTGGTTAAGTTTAGGTAAAAGGTAAAACTTTTTATAGTTAAAAAATATACTCTGAAAGAGTTAAATTCTAACACTACATTGCAGTGTTAAGCAAAAGTGACACTGGTTAGTGTTACCCAGTGTTAAATTTTAACTCCAAAAAGAGTCAATAATAACTGACTTAGTTAATTGTGGTGTGGACCCATATAGACACTATAGACACATTAACTCCTATAGACATGCACACATGCTGCTCCAACCAATGCTATCAGTCCCAGCTTATTCCAATTACTCCAAAGAAATCCACTGCTTCCAGTTCTTAGCAGATTTTTTATTCTGCATTTGTATTCTATTTCAAACCTCCAGCCAAGAAAGATAAAATAGAGAAAAAAAGAGGGATTAGCTTAAATGATTAGATTTAACTTTAATGACCACCTCCAGGGAACTGACCTGCTCAAACAGCAGAGAAAAGAGCACAGTACCAGAAGCAAAAAGCTACTGAGAGAACTTAAAACAATCATTGAATTAAGAAAACATATGGAGATATTCAGGACTACACAATAGTGTAGTGGTTAGCACTTTCG
>CAFUXE010001364.1:88938-124053 GCA_903364295.1 Serranus cabrilla
GATATGTCATGTGTGAATTGGATAAATTACTACAGTGCTTCATAATACAGCAATAATAACCCAGCAACAAGTAAAATAGCATGTATTTGCCCACATAGGCAGTGTGGGTATGATATCCTACAGAATAATGGTCGCTGTTTGAAAAATGAATGTAACTGGTGTGATACTACTTAAGGTTGTGCAACAAAGCCATTTGTTTAGCATTAGGAAAATGGATAAGGGTTACGCTTAAAATAGTGACATAAGTACGGAATTAATAGATGCATATATGTCTGTGAAGTTAGACATAAGCAACAAAGTGTCCAAACCCTGATACAATAAAATTTGATGTCTGTGAAATAAAAAATTGTGGTTGAGAAGGAGCTTTTAGTTTTTAATGGTCTGAGTTTCTGTTTTGTGGCTTCACCGTTTGTTACAGATGTATTATGGGAATTGAGGTTGAACTTCCAAAATCACCCTCACAATTAAAAATTAAAATGCCAAAGCTCAGACTGATGTATATCTTTCTTTTACCGAGAAGGTTCATTTATACAGTTAATTTTGATCATTTATCACAGACAATATTAACACATAATATTGCATAAATGAAACTATTAAAGTCAATATAATGCATACAAATCTCATTTAAGCTTTACTGGACAGGATAAGATGATTACTGTTTTTGTGAAGAAGAACAAGAACAAGAAGAACAAGAAGAACAAGAAGAACAAGACAGATGAAAGAACATAATAAAAAGTATATTTGATCCAAATAACAGCAAACATGAATCAACAAATGTGGGAGTAAATTGCAACCACAATTAAATCAATAAGTCTAGATAAGCCATCCATCCAAGAAAATAATAATAATAGAAAATAAAAGTTATGATCATTTCTCCGACCAAAAAAGAAATAATAATTACAGGAAGGATTCCAACAAAACAGATAGGCATAGGGTTTTACTAAAGTGAATGCAGAAAGGAAACGTGAACAAGAAGTCTTGAGGATGTTTGGTGCTACCAATTTTATGAAACTAAACCTTAGCTGAGGAATCTTAATTTAAGGTGAATAGCCATTCAAATGCAATAGTTGCCACCAAGACAGTCAGTGGTAGAATGGCATTAAACATAATCACTCAGGGCATAAGAGCACAACACTGCCTGATCATGACAGTACCAGTAGTGTTACTGCTGCTACAATCAACAGGCTGAATCAAAGTCTATGCATCCCTATGCTGTAGACAAGTAATGATATAATAAAACCTTAGAGCACTATAAAGGACAATTGCAATCCTGGCATGAACCATAGTTTCAGTTGAGTGCTGAAGTCAATCCTAAAGTGCTTTAAACTGCAGTTCCTTTAACAGTCATAGGAGGCAGCTGCAGAAAAATCCTAAAAATACAGTCAATGCAGATTTATTATTTTAGGTTCTGAAATGTGTCTTGGTGGGAGTTCTGATATTTTGTTGATGACGACTGCAAACCTATTCACTGGCATTAGTGCTTGGAACAATCCCTAGAAAAAGGTATTCCAATTGAATGACATTTTTGGGGAAAAACCGACCTGGTGACACACAATGTTAAGAGTAACACTGTTATGCTAGCTAAGGCTAACAATCTTCTCTGTGAGTACTATCGATCTATCCTTTGAAATTATTCTGAAACGTGGGGGAATGTATGAGGTAATGAATGGGCATGTGACACCTGGCCGAGCACAGTCCAAAAACATGCAGTTTAGGTTAAATTGGTGACTTTAAATTGCCCATTGGAGTGAATAAGAGTTTGAATGGTTGTCTGTCTCTATGTGTCTGTCCTGGCGACTGTCAGGGTACCACGCCTCTCTTCAAATGTCCTATGAGATTGGATCCAGCCCCCTGCAGATAAACGGTTAAGGATAATGAATGATGAATTAATGTTGTGTTCTACATCTTGGAATATAAATCTTTATTAGAAAAAGGGTTCCTTAGACTTTTTTTTCGTGAATTACTCCTTGCCTCAGACAGCACATACTTTTCTGAGCAGTGCCACAGCATTTTTTTCTTCTTCATGACGTTTTTTAAGGATTTCCAGTGAGGTCAGCACGGAGACGTCCGCGCCCCCCAAGTAAGAAGCGTGTTCAGTGAGGCCTTCAGACTGGTGTTTCTGTCTGTGAACTGGTTGAGACGCTACAGGGGGTTTGGCTATGGTCTTGGCATATTCCAAGGCCTGATATTGAAAGAGAGACAAAAATGCATGTGCTAATGTTATCTATCTAAATACTGTATACAAGTTGCAGTAGTTGGCACTAGTTTTCCAGAAATGTTTGGAAAATATTGTTCCAGACAGTGACTGTCCTAGAGGTCATACACAGTATGTCATTTTATAGTTTGAGGTAGAGTTTCAAAAAATGAAGCCTTAATCTTGCATAGAAATAAAAATGTGTAAACAGCTTTCCAACTTACCAGTAAACTATTTTTGAAACTACTTTTTGGAAAAAGTAATGAAAGGCCAATACAGAGCCCCATGCTCAATGTTTTAGTTCTGTTATGATTTAGTTTTACACAAAAAATGCTTGGCTAATAAACAGGACCTATCATAAGAAGCACAGAGCAAGTTGACCACCAAGATAAACTCATCCCTAATAATCCATGGAATAAAAATGTTAGATATTAACTGATTGGTGGAATTATTTCATTATGTTTCCTGACAGCGTCTGTTTAATTTATTGCTGCTCAAACAACCAACATGTGCTGGGTGTATACACATTCAAAAAGTAACACACACACCTTTATCCTGGGAACTTTCTTGTCATTGCCTTCCGGATCCTTGGCCAGTAGAAAGGGAATCCTACTTATGTTTATTTTCTGCTTGCGGATGACATTTGAATTCATTTTCTCCACCTGAAGATGGTGAAAGAGTGAGAGAGAGACAGAAGGACAGAGGCAGCTTATAAAAGGGGATCTAATTAACTGAGCCATTTCTCCCTTAAGGCCCTTCTCTTTGTGGATACTCCCAGCCGAGCCTCTCCTTGTAAGCCAAAAAACAAACACAGCCCGCCATTGAGTGGGCCTATCAACATTTACACATACATGTATCATTCAATAATAGGCTTGGACTTTAAGATGTCCAGGGCTCAATCATTGTGCAAATTGGCCAAACAGGCTTACTTTTTACCACTGAGGATTAACTAAACACACATCGGAGTCCACAGCACTTAACTGCTTTGGGATATTTTAATTTGTTTTGTAAATGTAATTTCACCTGTGGAATAGCATAGGAGCCTTTAAATGATAATCTCATCCGCCATCAGGATTTCAGCACAGGAAACAGGCAGAAAGACAGCTAATAGTATCTGTTATTTAACCAGATATTGACGGACATGAAATTCATATATTCTGTATCGTGTTTTTCTGTATCGTCTCTTATTTTCTTTGGCTAGAAAAGGTATTAAAGGCCAGAAAGGTTCTCAAATATAGTAAGCAGATTATCATGGGAACAAAGAGTGACCACCTTTCTGTCTCGATCAATACTACATTTACTTCTGTTTTGTGTTTATTGTCTTTATTTGTAAAGAGAAAACTTTTTGGCTTTAATCCCGCCCTACAACCTTTCACATGTGATGGGAATAAGAACATTTTAAGGAGGATTAGATCGGCTGCCAAGTGCACAAACACCTTTTCGTAGCCAAATGTATAGTAGAACTGGCTGTGAGATATTGTGTTTGTCAACTGTTTTTTTTTTGTGTTAGTTTTTTTGTGAGGTCTGTTAGGCTTAGTTTTACCAGTTTAGCCTTTTCAATGTTCAAGTCTACCTATCAATAAGGGACTTTCTTCATCTTGTTCATTATATGACTTTCACTTTACCACAGAATGACCCTTTATTGGCTTTTATAAGATAAATGAGATGTTTAGGTAAAAATTGCTCTCGAAGTTTTTCACAATAACAAAAAGAGCTGTATGATCTAATTATATCTCTGTAGTTTCAGTGCAATTCCGACTGGTATAACACTGACTGACAGGTCTGTAGGGCCTACTTACTGTCTTTTCAATGGCTGTGTTGTCAGGACCCAGACCTTGAAGATCTATATTTCTCATCAACTTCTTGGTGTCTCTGGATTCCTGAGAGAGAGAGAGAGAGAGAGAGAGAGAGGGATTGAAGTTTTGTCAGATGACAATTACTGGACCCCATTTGTGTTATCAAACATCAAATGAAACTGATTACTTAATTTGAAGATGGCCTTTGTTGAACTAAAATCCATGTTTTAGGTCTGTGGAAAATTGCACCATGGCCCAAACAATAAAGAGCCCAATTTTGACCTATTTTGTTATTTCTCATTGGGTTTCAATGGTGCATTTGGGGATAACTAAAAATGCAGACATCCTGTGCATGCCACTGTAAAGAGACTACATTTAAAATAACAAAACTGACAATATGCCATCCTTGGTACTGACCAAATCTGATCAGATGGAGCAAAGTGACCTTATGTGCATCTATTTTAGGGGTTCTTGACATGACAAAGCCTGATACTGTTTCATGCTCAGCTACACACATGCCTCATACCCAGTGACTGTTTTTATGCTTTTAGCAAAACTAGTTATAGTATAGTAATTATTGGATGGATTGTAGTGACATTTGGTACAGACAATGAAGTTATAATACTGTTTCTTATCTTGCATGAACAGACACTGTGTCTGCTGCAGAGCATCGGGCAGCAGCTCTGTTCAATTCTCTGTTATGTTACATTTTAATCGTTATTTTTCTTCATTACTGTTGTATTATTTACCCACCCATAACCTATCATGTCATTCTTTTTTCAGACTGTATCAGGCTCAATATTAAGAAAAGATACTGATGTCACAAACATGAAGATGTAAGGAATCCACAATACCCTGATAACTTGTCAGGAAGGAGGTGAAATATTTTTAGCAAGGACTTTAGCAAGGTCATGGCGAGTTGCAAAGTGGCCCTCTGACCTCAAGGTATATGACTAAAATGGGCTCTATGGGTACCCACAAGCCTCTTCTTTCTGTCTTGCTATAGGCTTAGACTGCCAAGGGGACTCACCACGAAGCAGTGAGTGCCTTTCTCCTCCTCTTCCTCGCCTTCTCCATCTGTACACATTCATGACCCATTAATACATGTTATTAACTTGACTTCTTCCATGGAGTCTTTGTGCTTTTACTGTCTTGCAGGTTTCCATGGATTGTGGTTGGGCCCAGCTTGTGGTTGCAACTGATGGGTCCTGCTTAATAACCACTACTATTATCATTATTAATCATATTTCTGCTATTCTGAGACACCTGCTATTATTTTCAGTTTATTATATTCAGTGGTAATATTGCCATGATTCATGGAAAACCTCCTTGGTTTTAATGCTGGGAGTATTTGGTACTACTTTCAAATTTTTCAATGTAGTATGACATCAACATCTTTCATATATTTTGGGTATAAGCTTGGTAAAAATGATGTTCATCAGATTTTAACATCAGAATGTTTAAGAAGGAATGGTCAAAACTAGAGTGGATGCCATCAAAGCTAAAGTAGAGAGGAACTTTGACTAAATTAAAATATTTTAAAACTGCCAGAATTTTCACTCTTCATACAGAATTTTAACCCTCTCTGAGGATCGTCACCTTGCCGTGGGAGGGGGGCTTGCGTGCCTCAAATGACCCATGGAGCTATACCAGCGGGAGAGCATTCTCCCAGTAGGGTTACCCATGCTGGATAGGTCGAAGGGTAGAGTGTCTGACAAAGACCAATCCACTGGTCCTCCAGGTTGGGGGTTGGGCACAAGGCTAACAACTAGTACCGTAAAACAAACCTTGTTATGGAAACAGCAACAGAGAATTTTAACACTACAATACGGGAAGGGCTTCCAGGGTCATCTAATGATACTTGTATGAATGTCAGTAATGAAAGCCGGAAGGAAGCTACTGACAGGAAAATGGGAGTCCTGAACACCAAATACAAAAGCAAGATTGGTTTTTGGAATGTCTGTACAATGCACGAAGCAGGGAAACTGGCCCAAATAACATCTGAATTGAGGCCCTACAACCTGCACGTCCTCGGTGTCAGTGAGAGCAGATGGACAGGATCAGGCAGACAAAAGACCAACACAGGGGAAACAGTACTCTACTCGTGGAGGGATGACAACAAACATCAAGAAGGGGTAGCTATTATCCTAAAGAAAGGAACAGAGAAATGTCTGATTGTGTGGAAACCTGTCAACAGCCAGCTTAAGAAGGTAAGGAGGAGAGGAAAGCACATCAACACCACCATTATGCAGTGCTGTGCTCCAACTAACAACAGCAAAGAAGAAGCAAAAAATGCTTTCTATGAACAACTGCAAGATGAGTTGGAAGGGTCACCACGGCATGACCTAAAAATCGTAATGGGTGACCTGAATTCCAAAGTTGGGAACAAGAACCCCAACTTTGAAAGAGCAATGGGGAATGAGGGCTGTGGAACCATGAATGACAACAGGAAATGACTGCTGCAACATTGTACCACCTATGACCTTATCATTGGAGAAACTCTCTTCCCACACCATAGCATACATAAACTTACATGGCGTTCCCCCAATGGAAGAGACAAGAACCAGATCAACCACCTGATGATCAATGGCACCTGGAGACGTTCACTCCTGGACGTACGGGTGAGGAGGGGAGCCAATGTCAGCAGCAATCACCGACAAACAGGGACGAATCCTCACATCCCGAAATAGAGGCTCGATGGGCAGAACACTTCAATGAAATCCTTAACAGTTCGTCACCACCCTTAGAGGCTGTGATACAGGAAAAAGAGGTTGACCTCGAGATAGATACTGAACCACCAGAGATTAGAGAAATCATCTCCTCCATCAAATCCCTCAAGAATGCGAAAGCTCCCGGCCAGGACAGTCTCAATGTAGAGCTGTTCAAGGCAGACCCCGAGCTGGCAGCTAAAGCACTGAAACCATTCTTCACAGCCATATGGTGGGCGTAGAAGGTCCCGGATGACTGGACAAAAGGTGTCTCAAAGAAAGGTGCTCTGATCAATTGCAACAACTGGTGTGCCATCACCCTTTTGTCTGTCCCCAGCAAAATCCTTGCCAAAATCATCGTACAAGGAACATCTGATGTAATAATAGATAACAACTCAGACAGGAACAAGCAGGATTCCAGAAAGGTAGAGGATGTATTGATATATGTTCACCCTACACAATGTCATCAAGCAGTGTATAGAAGAGGGAACTGTAAATCTACTTTGGGGATTTCGAGAAGGCGTTCAATAGCATTCACAGAGATAGCTTATGGAGAATACTGAGAGCATACGAGATTCCAGAACAAGTTGTCCTTCTCATCAAGACTTTCTATACCAACTTCACATGCCAAGTAGGAAATAGCCAACAGAGTTTTACAGTCAGGACCGGGGTGAGGCAAGGTTGTGTGATGTCTGCAATACTTTTCAACCTGTTCACGGACTGGGTCATGAGAAGGACCACCGAAGATAAACCTAGGGGCATCTGATGGACTCCGTTCTCACATTTGGAATATCTCGACTTTGCAGATTACGTGGCTTTGTTCTCTCACACACACCAACACATGCAAGAGAAAACCTCCCATCTAAACAACTTTGCAAAACAAGTCAGTCTAAAGATCAACCAGAAGAAAACAGAGCTGATGATGCTAAATATTCCAAACCCCTCACCAATACAAGTAGAGGAAATAAACCTACCCCCAACCGAACAATTCACCTACCTTGGCAGCGTTGTCAGCCACGATGGAGGTGCAGGCACTGAAATCATAAGCCGACTCAACAAGGCCAGAAACGCCTTACAAAGACCCAACAATGTCTGGAAGTCGGCCCAGTACGCACAACCAACAAGCTGAGGCTGTACCAGAGCTGCGTCCTGTCCAGAATGTTGGAGAACAGCGAAAAATGATCTCCACAAACTGTCAGCCTTTCACACCAAAAGCCTACAGGAGATTCAGAGAATTTTCTGGCCCAAAACAATATCCAACCAGCACCTTCTTAGCCTGTGTAAACAGGAAGACACAGTGCATTGGGCATATCACGTGTAGAGAGCAGGACATCATCACCCAAACTGCCCTTCACTGGACACCAGACGGTAAATGCAAAAGAGGCCGACCCAAGAACACCTGGTGCAGGACAGTGGAAGGAGAGCTGAAGGCCCTGCATCACACCTGGGGCTCCATAAAGACTCTGGCCCAGAACAGACAGGAGTGCAAATCCTTTGTTGCTGCCCTACATGCCAGCCGGTATAAAGGGCAGTAAGTAAGTAAGTATACATCATTTTAGGTTACAAATTTGGAGAAATTTGTACCAGTCAGAAACAGGTTAGTATGGGAGCAAACTGACATGTTTACACATTTTGCCATGTGAGCCTGGAAGTGACAGTAACGTCAAGCAACTGCCCCATAGATTATAACGTTAACTGAGACCATACTGTCACACACATGAATGACCCAATTTCACACATGGTGGTTGTCACTGTGTCCTACATCTCACCATAAAAAAAAACATAAGCAATAAGAGTCTTGGACTAAGAACCAAAGGACTTTTAAAAACAAGTCCCCAACAGTCATTGTATGTTACCTGGAAAATAGAAATGGTTTGGCACACACTAATTGGAGAGCAAAAAGCCCAAGATGTTAATTTCACCACAACAGAAATAGCTTAACCTACAGATTCTGTGAGCCTTATCTCCTCGGGCAGGTCGTTCCAAAGCAGAGGGGCCATGATGGTGAAGGCAGTCACCTTTAGCCTTGACTTTGGAACAGTTAGAAGGGCCCTCCCTGAGGATGTAAGGCTGTGGTTTGGCTCATATGGGATCAACATTTACACCATTAAGTTTGGAGCCAGACTCCGACCTGCTTCAAAAGTGATCAGTAAAATCTAAAATCGATTGAATTTGGACAGGGAGCCAATGGAGAGAAGCCAGGATTGGGGTGATGTGATATCATTTGTTAAATCCAATAAAAAGCCTAGCTGATCCCCAAAGCCCATAAAAGTGGTATCTTCATGGGAAATCAGGAAGAGACTGTTCATTTCTTTTTTCAAAATAAAAGCCCCACAGAGTATCTGCAACTCAGGCATCTTACATGAGGCTCAGAATGAGGCCCATTTTGAAAAAAATAAAATCCCCCAACAGTCACTTTATGGTAACAGGAAACTCATGAAGTCATACCTTTTCAAAATTAAAGCCCCATCGCAAAAATGTACCTAATTTTTAAGCATGGGATGAAGCTTGTTTTTAAAACTAAAAACCCCAAACAGTCATTGCATGTCAGGGACTTAGGGACTGAACTCACCTTTCTGAATAAAAGCCCCTGTAAAGTCACTTTTTACAGGAAACTATTGAATGTATCCTGACAAGAATCTCAGGATTTTAAAACTTTTTCAAGCTTTTTTTTCAAGCCTTCACATTTATACTTTCCGCAAGTGTTGGTCACATCTCCACTTTTACAACTATTTCTACTACTTCACCTTTTTCGTACACATGCCAGCATTGCAGTGTAGAATTGGTTTTGAATATCTTAAAATATTCCACATATTTAAACATTTCAAGTTTTAAAGTCAGCATTGCAGTCTAGCATCAGCTGTCACACCACAATTTATGAAGAAATTGCTCTAGTTGTAGTTGTTTATGCTATTATTGTTTTTTGCTGTGCATCTCCTCCCCAGTTTCTCTCCCTGAGGTTCTCCCACACTGCTCCCCCTGCTTTCCCACTTTTTAAAGTTTTTCGTTTGTTTGTTTGTTTCCTCATCCAAAACAAGGGTCAAAAGCACTACAGAGGTAATAAAGCCCTCTGAGGCAAATTTGTGATTGGGGCACTATATGAATCAAATTGAATTGATATGATATTGAAGTACGGTTACAGAGACATTGATAGTAAGCTGAAGTTTAATGCTCAAGTAATGCTGGCAAAGACAAAGAGATGTACTGTTTACCCATTCCTTCGTAGCCATCAGTGATGATGATGATGATGATGACAATGGTGGTGGTAGTGGTGGCTGCAGTTGTGGTGTGTATATGTGTATGTGAGTGACTGTGCATGCACAGGCGAATACAATCCACAAGCTGCCAGAGACAAAAGGGAGCTAATCTTTCCAGATTTTACTGCCTGCTTTTCAGAAGGAGGATTTCAGTTTGCTTTAGCTATTGGACATGGACACAACAGGGTACCTTTAATTCCAACCCCTCTCCCCTCCCTCTCCAACCCCTAAGTCACACTCATCTGCTTTCATGCCCGGGCACTGCAGCTAGACTGCTTTACAAATTGAGCCTGTAATCTCGTCAGGCATGAGAGCTAACATGGTGGGAAAGATGGGACGTCAAGGGGTGAGTAGTGTTGGGCACCACAGGATGAATATGTGAAGGCTCCAGTATGATACAAATCTAAGCACTTAATCATACTTTCCAGCCTTTCTTGGGTCTAGTTAACACAATTGTTATTTGATATAGATAATAGATATGATGCACAAATACAATATGCATACAATACCCAATCCGTCTGTTTTTATTCATAAATTTCCCTGTTTGTCTGCTGTTGGGGACATTTGAGAGATCATTGGGGAGATAACATAATTTGATTGTATTTTGCCCCTTAAAGCAGGCAGCAAAAAGGCTGATGTTAAAATATCAATATTTTGTTAATGTAGCCAGTTTGCACCAATGCTGGGATTAGTTTCACCATTGAGACTTAATTTGTAGAGCAAAGGTGTTTTAGAGGCAGTCACCTGTATTTAAATATACCATGCACTTGGTTGAGTTGCATCAGGTTCCATCTCAGCTTGGCAAACCAAAGGAAAGGGGAAAAATAGCCAAATCATTAGGCATTTTAAGTGACCTGCACCTCACAGACTCTCTCCCTTCTAATCACCTTATCCTCTAACACATGTTTAAATGGTTTTTCAGAGCCCGCAGCTCTCTGTTTTTTATAGCCATCATCTTATAGCAATTAAGTGTAGCTTAGTGGAGCTAGACAATTAACCTGATGTTTTGTGCCCTTAGTCACCAGAACACTCCTGTTGGATTAGGCTGTCCCTGCATGGAGACAGCTGAGGGGATTATTTGGGACTTCAAAGGGGCATTTATTTGTGTAACCTCTCGTGTTCGTGGGGATTAAAGGGGAATGCCACTCAATTGAAGAATTCATGTGTCACTTTTGTTAGGTAGAACTGCATAATGAGTTCTTATTTTTCTTACTGGAAAGCAATTATTCAGTATGTGTTGAGTTGGCCCTTAAACCCTGTTTAACACAGTTTAAAATGAATGCATTTCAAACAACTATTGGTTTGGATTTGTTTTCTTATTTTGTTTTTTATCTGTGTTACATCGCAGGTTAGAAGGTTACTGATGAAATTCAAATATGTAAACTGTTCTAAAAACCTATAACCATTCATTAGGTTGTCCTTATTTTAGGATATAAATGTAACTCAGAGACACCAACCTTGTGCATGACTCTCGCCCTCCAGCGCTTCTGTTTCTCCATCTGAACCAGGTAACCATCAGAGCTGCTTCTGTCGCTGGGGTAGGCTGCGTTCAGCTCAAGCTTTTCTCCCGTCATTGACTTCCTTATAGGCGGCAGAACTGTGGAGGTACCCGAGCCCAGTGGTGAAGTGGTTGTGGGTGTCCTGGGTAGGTTTTTGGAAAACATGTTGCTGGGAACCTCATTTGGACACTGCTGGTCCTCCCCTTCACTGGATAATGGCCACTTTACTGCAGTTGCCCTGAAAAAACAAAAAGTCAGGCTTCCAAGCCAATTTGAAGTAGTGACCACTGACCAAAGAGTATAATCACAACTTTTAAGGCTTGTCATGTTATGCCATTGGGCCCCGAAAGCACTTTTTTTCCATAGACTAACACTGATAAAGACACATTTGTAAGTCAGCAGTTTTTTAAAGGTACATTAATTTCCCAGTAAAATAGCCCTGTTTAAAATAATTATGTCCTAAAAGTGAATGAATCTAAAGCCAAATACAGTGTTATTTTACATTCTCCATTTGTGATACACTCCCAAGACCAAGTAGTTGTTGGGAGGTGAGGTTAAAGGAAACACTAGTGCACTTGCTCTATGGGCCCACAGATGAGAAAGATTGGTTATTTTTCCTACATGGAGGTCAAACATGAGACCCCAGTGTAGAATAATAACAGACAAGCATTACAAAATGTGTTTTTCACATTACAGAATTTTATATAATGCATATGTCTATATTCTTATTAATTCCCCCTTGGTGTATCACACTATCTTTTGCCCATGTGCTAATAATTTCATATGAACCACAGGTTTGCTGTCATTTTCATTATTTCACTGTTGTAATGTAATTGCTCTAGTGTGCCCAGTTTACATTGCATTTTGTTTTCTACATTATTAGAAAAAACCCACCTTTGTTTGAGGCGACCCTCCAGGTTTTGCTGGTGAAGATTTGCGTTTACCCCTTGCTGGGAGCACTTTCCGGGGTTTGTTTGTTGACATTCAGGAGACAAAGCAAGATCAACTTCAGACGCAGGGCTCCATTGAGGGCAACCATGAAGAGTTGTTAAATTGATGATACCGTCCGGGCTTCTCTGCCGGATTAATGGAAGGAGATGGGATAAAGGGTTGAGGTTGATGTTGAGGTTGATGGCGGAGAGCGTAGGCTGTGACGATGTCTTCTGAGAGCCTGGATGAGTAACAGCAGCTGGCACTGCCAATGGGGAGCTTAGACAGTCTCCCCACTCAGATGTGACTTCCGGGGCAGAGGGCTGCTCCTGCTCCTCACTCTGGGCTTTTTTCCCTTCGTTGATCTGACTGACCTGGGGTTGGATTAAAATCAACAGTTTGAGACATTTTTTTTCATTGATGTAGAATGTCAAAGATTTAAGAGAGTAGTAATATGGAAATAATTAATTTAAAGAATTTAGTAACTTCAGTGTGAAGAGGTGTTATATCACAAAACCAACCCAGAGGAAAAAATTAGCATTTAACATAGATTTGTAATGTAATAACAGACATAGTTACTATCATACTCAATTAGAAAACAGTTTTTTAAATATCAGCAAACAAACTCCAAATATGAGTCTTTTTTTTCCTTTATGATATTCAAAGATTTCTGTGAATGTTGACTTTTTAAATAATCTGCATTTCTGTGACATATGCAAACATGCAGGGTATAGCTTCACCTATTTCTGCAGTGAAGAGCACAAAGCATCAATTTCGAATCTACCAATTCACACAACAAAAACAACAGCAGACAAACACGAGTTCTAAATAAGAGGTACAATTCTTCCCCAAGTGTAAGAGGGGCCAGAGCCTTTCTTTGCATGATCTTACCAAATTATATAGCAGGAGGTCCATAAGCGAGCGTCTCATGCATCTAATGCCGCTGATTTAGCAAACATCAGCTTTGCCCATTCCAGTGGGAAAATATTTATTCTCATTTGCTTGGCAGCATCAAGGTGGCTTCTCAATTGCTCAAAATAATAATGCTTCTCCAATCCTCTCTTATTTCTATCAGACTCCACTTTTTATTTTTTCAGATCATCTTTGGCAAGCCCCAGTGCAACAAACCCATCAGTGATTGTGTCCACATTCCCTAAAGTAAATTAAAAGGTGATTGAGTCCAAACTGTGCAGCTGCTAGGTGGTCCTTCCTAGAAAGTTGGCTACCAAACTAGATTTCACTAGATTTTCCAAAATGCAGTTGTCCAAACTGTATTTTTTTTGCCAAACAAATTAAAAGAAAAAAAGTGTCCTACCTTGAATTTCTTTCTTTTTAGCTTTGAATCTGGACTGTCCTCCTGACTTTCATTGCAGGTCATTTCCTTAAACCACAGACAGAACACAATGAAGCAACATGCTGATGTTTAAGAATGTTAAAAACCGTCAGTGTATACTGGGAAGTGAAGCCTTTACTAAAGGCCATTAAAATCCTACCCAACTAAAACCTCTCAGGCGTATCAATACTGCATCATCACTATCAATGCCAGTCTTAATGGACCACATCATATTAAATCAATTTACTGTTTAAGTTTTTCCTAATGTATCCATTTGTGGAATTGAAATAGGTTCAGTTAATGCTTTAATGAAAATCATTTAGTTAAGTTCAGGACTCCCCTCGGTGACAGAGGACCATCTGAGTTGATCGATAGTATTGACAGGCTGAAGACTTTTTCACTGAATGCCACCAATTCTATGAGCTTGAATAGGTGAAGGTCACAAGGAATGAGTGGATCCAGTTGTAACATACCTATCAATAAGTGTGTATGTGATAAGGCTGAGATGCTGCTAATAGGCTGAGAAGAATTCAGGGCACTGTTGGATAAACCACCTAAACATTATGCTGTATGGAATGGAAGCTATAATCCTCTGTCCCTATCTTTGGGCTAAATTGTGGTAATTAATGGAAAATGGAGTGACAGATAAAATTACCAACCAAATACTGGAATCTTATTTGAAATGAAAGAGACTTTTGGACATTTGGGTGCAGTTACAGATCATCAATGAGATGCTAGCAGCCGTTTGAAGATCAGGAGCAGGTGTCACTGACTCCATGTCCAGCAGTATACACCCTCATATCCACACAAACACTATTCTCCCTGTCATTGCCTTTGTCACCCATTATAAACATCCCAATCAGTTGGAGCAAATGATCAAGCCTGTATTGCATTTTGAGCATGGTAAGCTGTGTAATATCTTTTTTACTAAATTGGGAGACTCGTAATTGCTTCTCTGCGAGACGATGTCACAACAAAGTCTGACAATTGGAGCAAGCTGTATTACCTCCTATACCCAGGAAACATCTGCTTTTCTCAATGAAGACTTCAAAGGGGCTGTGGATCTTGAATTGCATTTAGCTGCTATTGTGGCCAGCCCAGGTAATCTTGATTAGGTGTTTAGACTGAGGCAGGGTATACAGTGGCACAGAGCTCCCCAGAGCTTTGGTCTAAAGCTATTAAAAGATTGTACATTATGTTGCCCTGGCTTTGAAGTAAGGGCCTGAAAGAGGAGTAGGGACTCTAAGGGGTGAGTGCAATAGCAGAAGATTGATCTGCTACTTCTGTCTTTATCAAAGGAGGCCCAAGCCCCGATGAAACCAATCATTGCTACTGCCACTCTGCCACTTGGCCGAGCTAAACATTTGCTGCATTAGGAAATTGTGTGCATTTAATAACATGTCTAATTATCGCAAGTTGCCTTCAGATGGCTGCACTCTTCAAAAGACTAAATGGGGTAGTTTAAAGGGCTAGTAATAACTGACTTGTCTGGACCCATATCGATTTGTGAAACTGATGCGATTTGTATATGGAGTGTTGCTGTCCTTTTGCAAAGTGCTACAGACAAGGAAGGGAGGAAGAAAGCGCAACAAGCTTTGTGATAAAAGACTTGTGGTAATCTTAATTATAACGTTTTACCTGTTTTTATCTCTGATCTTACAAAAATCTCATTACAAAGGTAGAATTATCATTATCACGTTACTTCTTTGATCCTTAATATCTAATGTGTGCCCAATCCTAAACTCCATTTTGACCGAGAGACACAACCAGAATATCAAAAAACTAACTAGACACAGTGACTCTGGAGACACATTTCATTTCAGTGTGCATTTTAAAAAAAGTACTTTTGGTATTTGAGTCACTTAATTCATTCTCGTATGCAATAATGTCGGTCCAAAATAAGTCCCATGATGATGGCATCTACTAAAAGGCAAATCAAGAATGAATTTTGCAAGTTCATAATTTTATTTTCATCTCGGATGGATTTTCTCTGTAAAGATGTTAATCGCGACATCTATATTACTTTATGTTTGGGAGTCTGTTTCAAAATTCGGTTTTAAAACAACTTTAATTTGAAACATTATATGGTTGCCGTAACATAGATCGTAGATTAATCCTATGATAAAACAGGAAATAGACTACATGCAAATGAGTGCCCTTTCTTTTGTGCCCTATGTCCCCCATTAAGTAAGACAAGTCTTTGGGGAGACAGGGCAATGGAAAACTAATAAGCGAATTCAGAGGGAAATGACAAAACCCAAGGGTTCCAGAGAGGGAAAGGCTCTGGCTCTGTTTACCGTAGCACAAAGCTAACGGCTCTTGACTATGTAAATGGTGATGATATGAGACATTGTAGAGGGCTGGGGCTCAGATGGTTGGGGGTATTATAGTCAGCAAACAGTCTTGTGGCCCAGCAAATGGGGAATGCGGGCCATCCCGACCAATTATGCCAATGTGCCAGGTGCAGCGATGTCTAAGAGCCTATTGGTAACCATGCGTCTCTGATGTTGTTGTTGTTGTACAGATCAATTCATAATAAGCACTGCATAGCCAGACATGGCCCTTTTCACATAGTGGAGAAGAAGGCAGATGAAAACAGCTATGCCCCTCTACTAAATTAATTTTCCAGCCTGGGTCAGGGAAAACATCATAGGATATTCTCTTAGTTGTCTGAGATAACAATAAAAGCATATACATACCAATACTTTTACTTAAAAATAAGCTTAGTTCATACAGAAGGGAACAAAAAACAAAGAAGCAAACAATATTCCTAAAAAATGTAATTAGCAACTGCCCATTTATAGTGTCTTAAAAATTAAATAGCGACATTTCTTATCACCCCAGCACACACTAAATACAGTTTGCTGAAAAATCCGAAGGCACAAGAGCATGTGTTGTACATGTGCACAACAAGCCCCAGAACTGACCTGTTTATAGCATCTTAATGTTACTGAATGTAGCCGGGTTTCAATGTATTAAGTCATTGCAAAACATACCACAGCGCTACCATCATTATCACATTTGCTAATATTACAATAACTAAACTTACTGCCTAAAATGCACAACAGCAGAACTGTTTGGGCCTAATACTTCGTCATAACTACAACCGGAATCTGCTTTTGTTCCTACAACCGATATAGCAAAAGAAAAAAAAGTTCTTCTTCTTTTTTAATGTCAGTATTTTCTGTAGTCTGTCCCCAGTTAAACCTAATCTTAAGAAATGCAAGCACTACAATAGGTCAGCAGCCCAAGAGTCATTATCAATGTTAGTGCAGCTCCTGGTGTCCGCTTCTGTAATTGCAACCTGTTTTAACAGAGGGCCTGTCTCAGAGCTGTCTGAGAGTTTGTCTTCACATTGCAAATATAACATTTTTCATTCAGTGAATGTAACCATTAGAATAATCCTTATTACATACTCACCTTATGGACATTAGGAGGCACCTCCTGCCTTAGTGCATGCACGCTGACATAGGAGCTACATTTGGATGTGTTGCGCCCCAGGGTTTTTTTGTTGCGTTCCACTATGTCCTCATTCAGTCTTTCTAGCTTCTGTGTTTGAGTCGCTCGTCCTTGCTTGCATCTCAATTGTTGCAGGTAGTAGCTCTGAAAGTCTTCAATGTACATAGCATGCATATCCTTGGTCAGCTCAGGAAACATAGCATTGTGACTGTTATTTTTATTCTTCTTTCTGAATCCTTTCAGTAATCTTTTGTCACTTTCGTTTTTAGTGAAAATCCAGGATGGCTTTGAATGGTCAGCGTTCAGTGATCGAAGTTGCAAAGCAAGGCTGTGACAGGAGGGAGATGCTTTTGAGCGAGAATGACAAACTTGTGGGTGTAGGCGGTATGGTTTCTCACACTCATTAACAGCAATATGAGGAGTCATCATAACAGCTGGGCTTGTGTCAACAATATATCTGTATCCTCCTTTTATAACGAGTCTTTGTCTGTCTTCACGAGAGTGACTTGAATTCTTTTTGGGTTCACGGCAATACTCATCAACGGAAATGTGTGGACTGTCATTGAAGTGGCCAGCTCCCCTCAGGTTGATCCTCCAGTTTGGATCGTAGCGTAGACCAGAGTAGGCATCATCAGTGAGCAGCTGGCTGTGAGGTTAGAAAGACAATAGCAATTAAGATCATATGTTCAATACAACTAGACTGGCACTAATAGTCGCATGAGTTTTACTCAGAGGTCAAAGGAACAAGAGGCATTAGACCATTATTAGAAGGAGGATGTCCTCAAACAAAAAGTGCTAGGCCTCATCAGACTTCTGATATTGAAACAGATGAGGGGGATTATGTGCCTGTATTTACAGATAATTTTCATATTTTCACCTCCAGGCTCACTAATGAGAGTGTATTTGAGAGCTACTAGCGGGGGAATGGCTCACAAACGGCAATTTTCAGCTTATGAAATGGCTTGAAAATTGCAGGCTAAAATACTCTTTCTGATGGTGATGAAAAGATCTCATTAAAATAAATAGCAGAGGGCCTCTTTGTTGTGCTTACTGGGAGGACGAAGGGAGCATAATTCTCCTGCTGTTATGTTGTGCGTCGGGGGGGAGGGTTGCCTAGGTGTAGGGCCCTTCACTTCGATGAGGCCAAAAGGGTAAGGGATGTCTCTCTAATGACTCAGACTCAAACAAGTTGGAGAATGCATTACAGACAACATGCAACTGAACGTGATACCTCCAACACTGGCAAAACACCACAACCTAATATTTGTCGGACAAGATACAGACACCTGAATACAAAAGCCTGTAAAATATTGTGACAAACACTGAATGGGAAATTGAAAAAAAAAAAAGCTATACAGACTATACTTGAATATCCTTTTACGCTATTTCAAGTCAGGTTGGTGTAAAATATAGATAAGAGGGAAGAATGGAGTTGTTTAAATAGGAATCCTTTGCTTGAATGAGAAATGCCCATTGGGTTTGTAAACTATGCAATGGCAATGTGTGAAAAGGCTTACCCGCTTTGAGAGGCAGCAGTGAGGACTATGAGAACATGATGATAGGAATGGGGGCTGTGTTCACTGCCTTTGCTCAATAAAATAGAGCCTTTTGTTAGAACATGTCATAGTCATTTTCCTCTGAAACAATGTACTTTGGAAACGGACCCATACTTGGTGGGCATCAATCTGTGCGGGTTAATGACAGGAAAATGGAGAATGCCCCTTTTCTATTTTGGAGGGAAATGGCAATCAGACTCTGTCTGCAGTAAAAAAGAAGGGGAAAACAGCGGTATGAGTGGACAAAAGTGCATACACAGATGTGGTGTTGTTCTCACCATATATGCCTACCTCTGCTCCTTCAAAAGAGAGAAAGAGAGATCTCCTTTTCAGCAACAATGATCCTTGAAAATGGACCACGAATGACCACTTATTGTGTTCACA
The DNA here is from genome assembly GCA_903364295.1 of Serranus cabrilla. NCBI lineage: Eukaryota > Metazoa > Chordata > Actinopteri > Perciformes > Serranidae > Serranus > Serranus cabrilla. Next base: position 108,055 of record CAFUXE010001364.1, read on the forward strand.
CAAACAAAACAAAAATCTAATTTACCTCAAATGAAAGCTTTTAATGTGAAAGCACCTGAATTAGTTGATTCTCATTGCATTGTACCATAGGTGCCCGCATCTCATTAAATGACTGACACCACTTCATTGTTAAGTGATGAATGAGGGCTATTTATCTTTTATCCTCCGTGTACTGTTTAAAAGTAAAAGGTTTGATTGCTGCTGCAGTCCCCCTTGCCGTATTCCATCTAAGCAGCACTATTATCTGCTTAATTTCAATTAATTTGTCACAGACAGTTAAAGTGACGGCCAAGTTCAATAGGAAAATTGAACAAGGTCAGGCACAAACCTCATCATGGTGAATATCTTATACAATGTCAGATGTTTACAGATTTTGAATGTAGAAATTATGTGATAAACAAGCCAATACAAAGCCAAAAATGTGACCAAACATAAGGCCTGCAATTTTCTTTGTCTTTTTTTCAGTCCAAAGAAATTGTGGTACTTGTATGAATTACTGCCATCTACTGGCCACATAGCAAAACTGCGATCACATATATTCTAGAGCAGTGGTTCTCAACTGGTCTGGCTTTGGGACCAACCATCACCCCGTAATGACAAGCCGCGACCCAAAATCGAGGAAAATTCTCAACTTCTAAAATGTATTTAATGAAAAGATGGTGCAGATTGAACCTGTGATAGTACAGAATAACAGTATGTCAACACAACAAAAGTTAATGATAAACCAGTGATGCTAGAGATGGAAATATTCCCTTTTACACTAAATAAGCTGCATTTTAATTAAAAAACAAAATTGCATCTGAGATAACACAACATATCTTATTTTAACAGACTCAACAGCTTTCGTGCACAAACATTCATTAAATAAGTCCAACTAGTGAGATGTACCTTCAAAATAAAACCACAGGATTTTTTTGCCCATGTAAAGGCCCAAGACCCACTGAAAACGGTTTCGCGACCCACTTTTGGGTCCCGGCCCACCAGTTGAGAATCACTGTTCTAGAGTGTGGATAAGTAAGGTGATTTTCTTTAGTCTTCTTGTCTCTTCTTGTTCAAATTCCATTAAATGCCAAAACCAACAAGTATTCTTTGTGAATCTCAGTCTGATGTACTCCCTGCTGTTGTTGATGTTTTCCATCTTGCCTCTAATAACTGCCATTTTTTTTAAGGTGTTGGGGAGGAATGAATACCAGCCCCTCCAGACAATTTATGTCAGTCAGTTCTCAGGCAAACTCACCCATCATCACATATCCTCCACACAGAATATGAGCTCTTGTCCTCTGGCAGACAATACAGAGTCTCTCACTGTAAACTCAACTGTTTTATAAATGAATTTGTTCTTCCTCTATCAAACTTTTAATCCGTGCTGCTTGAGACTGTAGAGATGTGCAATATTTTAATGGTATTTTACCACAGAGAGAGAGAGAGAGAGAGAGAGAGAGATTAGAGATTAACAGCATGAGTTTTGTGCCTTTTTTCTTTTTCCCACGCAATAAATGAACGATTGGCGTCCCCTGTTTTGGTGGTGATCGGTGATCCAGAACACCATCTTGAAATGATATTGCAAATTTATGTTATTGCGTCAGTGGCCATATTGCCTTCACTAACTGCCGCCATCTAGTGGATGCAATATTTCAATGCCAGTGTACTCCTTAAATACACTCTTCAATATAATGATTGATGATGAATGAATAATGAAAGTAAGTCTGCAATGCATGAGCACTTGAGGCGGACGCGACACAAGCAGGAGGAATGTGTTGCTGTTGATAGAAATTGAATTTCTAATGTCAAATGTCCGTTCCCCCTGCATCACTGCTGCTGTTAAACATAACTCTACACCACATTCATCTCACATTTTTATTCACATTGGATACTTACAGTCTGTGAACCCTTTCAGTTATTTTCTGTCACGCGACACTTAAAAAATGGGACTCTGAGGAATAATGCCCTGCAGCGCACAATTTGTCAGTCATATGTGTTTGTTTAAAAAGATTATTGAATATAATATTGTAATATAAATGACAAGATATTAAAATTTAAATTTAGGTACATTTGTTGTTATATTAATCGATAGATTAATCGATAAAAAAAAAAATCGTTAGGGACAGCCCTAATCCGTATAGGATTGTGCTTTTCTAGTTTGTTAATGTGTTGTTTACTGTAACGTGTGTGCAGATCTTGATTGAATAGATTAATATTATAGGTAATATTGCTTGATCTAGTTCCAACAGTGAAAACCATAGACTAACCCTCTAGTTAGGGATGAAACCATGAATAATGTTTATGTGTGCTATTATGACAGATACTTCTGTGATCTAATATGTTGTACTAGCATATGTATATCTGTATGTCGCACTGCGTCTGCTTTTTTCTCTTCTCTCTGTTTTGTGGAATAAGTAGTATACTGATAGTGTCCTGATGTGAAACTAAGACAAAGTGTCATAGTGTTCCCAACATCTTTATGTAACACTCCACTTTATCCAGCAAGAAAAGCTGATGGTAAACTCTGCAGAAACGCACACTATAAACAAGTCTGTGCTTGCTTGAGCACCAGGTGTATTCATCCCAGCCACAATAGGCTGAGTGATTCACTGTAATTGATTTGGTTAATGCTTTTTAATTATGACTTTTTATATGAATTCCAGTTAATCATGCACTATCTAGACTCTAAATACCCCCAATACTAGATATTCATAATGTATTGTTCAAATCATTGTTTTTGCAATAAATTCTAACCCAAGCCCTGTATGTTTAATGCACGGTCCAGTATAACAAAATAAGGGAATACATAAATATTATAATAACACCAAAATGTATGTAATTTGTCTATCATCCATTTCTGAATGTATTTACATGATGTATTGTAGCTGATTTAGTTTAGACATAATTTTGGCCCCAAGTCCCAAATAAACCTCCTCCTCATCCTCAGAAGTCCTATCTGAAAAATGATAAGGAGTCAGAGGGGTTGTTATTTTCTAGTTAACAATCATAAACAGTTTGGTGTTTTTGTTAATTTTACCTTAGAAGTTGAACATATGTTATTTCTGTTTTGTACTTGTATCTTACTGTTGTTCTATCTGCAGTATGTGGTTCTTGAGGTTTGCTAAAGACATGATTCATTAGCTGGTTGCTATAGAAATAGAGCCTGATGTGAAATTATTCTATCAAACCTTTATGAAGCCTTATTTTTTATTTATTCTTTTTTAAAGTCATTCATTCATTTGTAAGTTTGATTACTGTTAAAGCGGTACAGTGAGATCATGTGTTGTTTGCTAAATACTGAAAAACAATGCATAAAATGGATAATATGTCTATATAAGATACGCAGACAATTAGATTTCTGTTCTTGGGAAGCTTTAAATTATGCATTGTCTGTCCCTCTTGTCAGAAGACAACTCTTTCTTCTCTCTATTGTTGTACAATAAGAATAATAGAAACTACTTTAATCTTCAATCCACCAGTGTGAGTGCTTACAGACAATTTCCAGTATAGAATTCCTAGCTCTATGCCCGTAGATTCTGTGATGATAAGGAGGAGGACATTGTCTATTTATTTTTGCATTGTCCTGCTGTTCCATCCTTTTGCCAACAGGTGGCACTCTGGGCATCCAAACAAGCAATACTTCTATATCTATCCCCTCTTAGTATTATTTGGGGGTTTCAAGAGGATCAAAATATGTTGCAGGAACATTGCTGTGTTGCTTGGAAAGGTTTATACATTCAGTAAAAATAAAGGCTGGTTTTGAGCTACTTTATTCTATTTTCTATTTTTCTAACTACTTTATTCTATTTTTCTTATTTTTTCCATTGATTGGGTTCCATACCCAATCTTTGGAAAATAAGCACATTCAGCATAGTTAAAGCTCAGCAATGTCAACTCATTCAGGAAAACTAGTTGAATTCGCTAATTGGAACCAAATCAACAGAAGAAAAATGAGTCAGACTAAATAAAATTAGCCAGACCTAATTAGTTTAACTTGCTTTATGGAACCAGCTGCCCTGTGAGATGAATATGCTTGTGTACATAATTTGAGGCCACTGATTTAGGTTGTTCTTCCATCCTTGGTCACCAGGCTGTCAGAAATATCAGGCCCTCGATATTGTGTATTAATAGATTGCCATTTTTTCCACTGTGGAGGTACTGATAAGCGTCTTTTAAGTAAGATGTAAGATTACTTGCATATTGTAGAGCCATTCACCCAGAGAGGCGACACAAAGTAGTTAAAATGTCCTAGTATATTACTTGATGCCCCTTCTTCATGTCGTCCTCTCCCTTGTTAATAGTTTACAGATGTGGCACCATACTGCCATTTAGATTATTTATAGATTGTTTGAAGCGCCCCCAAAATATCATAAAATAAATAAAGTAAAGCTTGTCAGTTTAACTGAGAGATGCGATCAAACAAAAGTGCTGCTTATAAAACAGTAAGTTACACTACTTTTTAACTCTGCATTGAAAAATAAGGAGGATATAAAAACCTGCTTCCAGATCAGCCAATAGCAGAATTAAATTGTAATAGCTGGGTTACAACCAGTAGTGGGCAGTTGTTGTGCATATTTATAACACAATATACAGAATGTATATATTTCACAATAAAATGTCAAGATTTGGACCTGAATCAATGAAGAACACTACTAAATACCCATACATGTTGTTATCAGCAGGAAAACAAGTGGTTTGGGGATCTAGTTACTCTTTTATGATTGTAACAATGAATTAAATATAGGACCCCTACAATACACCAGACTCCAATAACACTGAATATTAAATCACTTCATCACACCCTGATATCACCATTAGCTGCTGTTTCATGTGCAATAGAACACACTTTTACCACAACTAACTTATGCTGGGTGCGTATGTGTTCTGATGTAACTTTGAAACAGAGTAACCGACTCTCACATTTCTGGTCATTCACCTTCAGTAACACACTGCTCCGGCTGAGACTGGGGTATGGTCAGAGTCTTTCTGGTTCACTAATGGTGAAATCATGTTAAATGGCATTTAAGGTGACACGTGCAAGCAATAGCAGGTACCCAAAGTTGGCAACCCTGCTTTGAAAACCATAATGTAAGTGTAACAGTAAATTAATTTCAATTAACCAGACAAACAGAGAGTAAGTAACCTACCTTGTTTCTTCTCTTTCATCCATGTGTGTATCCAAATATTCAGTCGGTAACAAGGTGGGCATCTTTTTGGCATGAGGTTGGGCTGACACATCCAGACTGTCATAAACATAAAGATCTTCAGTTTCATCATCATTTGCACCTTCATCTTCTCCATCTCCCCTCTGTAAGCTGTTGGCATCCTCCTTTTGAGGCTGTATATATTCATTTTGGTAATGGCAGCCAATACGCATTTCTAGCTGCTGCTGGTAAGCTCTCTCCTGGGCCAAGCTCTCTGTGTCTGAATCCCACTGGCCAGCCACAACTGCTTGTCTTGGAGATGGATGCTCCTGCTCAGTCTTTAGCACTTTAGACAACTTTTCATGTTTGAGTCCTTTATCCATATTTGGGTTATGTTGTAGGTAGACAGTCTGCTTCACAAGGTTCTGATCACCTAAGGTAAAAAAGCAGGTAAAAAAGCAGGTTGTAAAAGCAGCAGAAGTATGCAAAGTTTCTATTTCATTCATGCCTGGATAAAGTACTGGTCTATTATTCAGCAACAAAAAAACAACTAATAATAATTCAGCTCCTTCTGAACACTTCCTAACACATCTAACACTTCCACTAATATCAATTGTGTTAATTGAAACCCGTGCTATCTAATAATTAGAGATTAATGGGCCTTCTAATAGAGTCAAAGTAAGTCTGTTTATTATTATTATTATTATTATTATATGTTTGTTTTAATTGGATAGTACAGCTGACAAAAGGAAATAGGGTAGGGGAGGCATCTCTATAGCTTTTGTTTGAGCTTGTGCCTGTGTAAGTATATATCTGTTACACACAGTGGTGGAAAAACTATTCAGATCCCCAACTTAAAGGGACACTGTGTAATGTTTAAAGTATTTTCTTACCTCAAATCAACGTCTTCATTCATAACTAGTTCCCCATTGGTGTAAAATAACAGTCTGACAATACCTCCTGAGTGGAGAATCGCTTCTCTGTTTATATATAGCGCGCCCAGGTCCACGGAGGCTGCCATGTCCTTCCGGTCTATAAAAAAAACTACAAACTGCCAAGAGGGACAAAAAGCAAGACCATACGCGCTTTTGCTTAGTCACGGAGAAGCAATACCAGTGCGAGAAGCAGCGAGACTGTCTTGTTACTTTCCTAGCAACTTTGAGAACCTGCAGTGCATTTTTGGTCATAGTGGACTTATGCCGTGTCAAATGAGAAGGAATCCTCATGGGCAAAAAACACAAAAGAGAATTAAAAAGACAACGGGACCAGCGAAATCAAAAAACCTATTGGGGTTGTGTTTCCCTGGTGGAAAGCCCTATTGACTGAGAAAGGTTTCAAAAGGATGCTGAAGTTGCTGCTTTCATCTCAACAGGTAAGTTAATGATACTGTTTAAATTGAATCTCGACCCATTCTGCCTACCGTAGTTCCAAAGAGGTTGCAACACACGTTTGAAAATGCAATATCACATTTGAACACTAGATGGGAGAAAAAAATTACACAGTGCACATTTAAGTTAAAGTAGTAATACCACACTGTGAAATTACTCCTCTACAAGTAAAAGTCCTGCACTAAAAACTTACTGAAGTACAACATATCAGCAAAAAAAATTTATTTCAAGTAAAAGTACTCAGTATGCAGAATGGACCCACGCAGGTTCTTTTATATTTTTGTATTATTATTAATATTGATGCATTTATGATAGCAGCTTTTTATTTCTCAATGTAGGGTTCATTTTAACTACTTAATTTACCGTTATGACGTTTATTTAATAAATAAAAAAGTAAAATCACTTTAAATTGAACATGTTTTTCATATTAAATCCTTACCTGAAAAGTAACTAAAGCTGGCAGCCAAATGTTGTAGACGCAGGGATGTCAAACTGATCCAGTAAAGGGCTGAGTGGCTGCAGGTTTTTGTTCCAACCAAGCAGAAACACACCTGAATCCAATCATTCAATCACCTGAACTGTCTTCACTCAGTTGATTAATTATCAGAATCACCTGTGCTCCTGCTTGGTTGGAACAAAAACCTGCAGCCACTCGGCCCTTTACTGGATCAGTTTGACACCACAATGCTAAAATGTAGTGGGGTATAAGTATAAAGTTACATAAAATGGAAATACTCAAGTAACATTAAAGTGCAAGTATCACAAAACTGTACTGAAGTACAGTAGTTGAGAAAAAACTACTTAGTTACATTCCACCACTGGTTACAGATGCTTTAAAATATGACTGTTTGGCGAAATGTCTCCACTTCAGCACGACTTAATAGCGTATATTTTCTCTTAGATAAACCTAAACAAATTGTTATCGAGGGATTCGCGTGACAGCTTTCTCTCGTCCAATACAGACTTGCTTGAATGGTGCTTATAGCCTGTTATATATTGAAAAATAACTGTGATCAAAGCTGATTGGGAAAAGATTTCAAGTGGGTAAAACATAGACCGTTACCATGCTAATTTAACGTACTACGTTAACTAACAGGCATCTGTTCAGCTTGCTTAGCAGCTACCGCATGTTAGCAAACGACGAGACTTCAGTTCAGACAACATATACATGTCTATAAGTATACAAATGTCCACTGCCTTTTATTGTGTATGCAGTGAAAATGGTAGCACTGAAATGTTGCGTGTTTATTAAGCATTCGTGTTAAAAGTAATGAACTAATTCAGATACTCACCATATCCGTCAGTAGTCCACAGCAATGCAACCATAGAAACGCCGACGCATACGTGCTGCCTTCAAATGCTCCTCATAAAAGCTCCGATTGTTTAGGATCATTCTGCCAAGTCAGTACTCTCTCGGTCCCAAGGATATAACATGCAAATTGTCCATGAAATGTATCTGCTTCATACATTGTATCATCAAGATAAGTGTCATGCACATAGTCTTACATCTAGGTTTATAATCATAAAGGAATGTAATGTTCACGGGCGTTGCTTTTAAATATGTATTCAGTTGTATACGATTTACGAGGTGCAACTGAATGCACTATGAAGTCTGACAAAGCCTGGCTCGTAGCGCATTCAGGAAGTATACATACAATGCATTTTGGGTAACGTAGTCATTTTCAACAAAGGAAGTCTTTTTCCATACAAATCACCAAAGTATTAACCCTGTGGTTATGCAATTATGCACATGAAGGCATTTGACTTGATGATATGAATACAATACAATGTTCAAATAATTAACAAAAATACCATATGCTTCATTTAAAGTTATAACAGTATTAACAGTCGATAACTGTAAATGTAAATAACTCCCATCATGTTTCCCCTCCTTTTGTATGGTAACCCCAATTATTTGAGAGACTACATCTGTGCTGCACAAGTGAATTAAACAAATTCCAAATTGAGCAGCAAAGAGTGTTGGGTTTTGTAAATAAATGTAAATGATTCTAGCTGGTTTTAACAATCACATTCAATGGATGACACCCACTGTCCTGGGGAGTGTTGATTGGAGGGAGAGGCTCCTTGGCCAGGTACAGCTGCTGAGGGAGAGCAGTACCTTGCAGCAGCATGTTCCTGTCCTTCCTCTTGTCCCTCCTAAGCAGCCTACAAGACAAACATTTATTATTACTTCACCCACGGAGCCACGGACATACATCCTCTGCCCAACAGAGGGCGGTGTGGGGTGAAGTCTGCCATCTCTGATTGCCTTGTTTTATATGTGTAAGCCTATCCTCTCTCCCTAAGGTTACAGTGTTGCATATTTTCTAACAAGCATGCAGATGGAGGTTTTTCTTGTTTTTTCTTCAGGTTAAATATTTTTATACTGTCTTCACTGTATGGGAAAGGTGAATGAAATAGCACAAACCATGAAGAGACTGTGGTGTTGTCCTCTGAATAGGGGGGTGCCTAAGCAAAAGAGGAGAAGGGGAATTATTTTTAATCTGATTTTTTTTGTTTTTCTGTAAAGCACTTTGAATTGCCTTGTGTATGAATTGTGCTCTATAAATAAACTTGCCTTGCCTTGTTTTCACTCAGAGAAATTAAGTATTCTGCCGAAACAGCTTTACGTGTATTTTCAGGATCACAGGATGAAGTAATTTGATGTTTAGAGGTGTAAAAACTGGCATGTGTTGATGTGATGTTTTGTCTCCAGCTGCACAACATCTCCTAAACAATTGACAAAAGACGCAATGCAGTTTCACCAGGACTGAGTGCAAAAGCTGGTGGCTCAAGGTACCACAATAAAGTTATTAAATCTGTAGTTAGAATGGTTACACTTCCCAACATTCAACAGTACATTTAGAATAGCATTCATACCTATAACTTTTCAGACACAGGCTTTCTGGAGGAATCACATTCACAAGCAGTACAAGAAAGATCGAGATTACTCTCTGGGTGATTCCAGAAGGGTAAGTGTAAGGCACCTGCTGGTACTTATCAATTGTTAATCATTTGGACAACTTGACTGATGGAGGATTTGATTACTGTTTCCAAAACTAGCTGGGTTTGTTGAGAAAACAAAACAAATCAGAGGCTGTGGGGTGCGAGTGAAGTGCATCAACCTCCTGAAGGCCGTGCTGAAACTGGATGAGGCTGAGAGGATCACTCCCATTGAAATCCTCACACATCCATTCATTGCCAAAAGGAAAACACGGCTCCCAGTAAGTGTGTGTGTTTGTTGTCTGGATGTAAATCCTTTCATACAATTTTTAAAGCAACCCAGAATTGAGGAGGAACAGGTTCAGAATAACCACGTAGAAGAGAAACACACACATGGCATGTTTTACTGAAGTTATGCACATTTTTTCCTGTGTTCTCCTACGAATGTCCAGCAACAGAAGTGATCAGTGTGTCTACATGAGTCAAGAAAAACTGTTTGATTAGGTTTAGGAAAAAATTGTGGTGAAAATGTATGTTTGTTACACAACTTACGTTTTCAATTAAGTTAAAAAAAATCAATGTCACCTTTTGTTTCAAGCATGAATTGAACAGCAGTCACCTGGGTCAAAGTCCTGTGTTTGTTTGATCCATCTATCCCCCCTGACCATTCATTCTTAGTAAAAGCAGTGACATTTTATCACAGTAAACAGTGAATGCTAGAACTAGCTGAGTCAATAATAGCCGAGCTAAGTCTGGAAATCAGAGCACAGAATATTCGGCTAAGGATGCCAGGTTAGTTCAGATCAGAAAGTCATACAATAACACAAACACACTAACTGGACATGGTCAGATCAGCAACTTGTTCCCTGAAATACTGGGCATGGACGACTGTATAACCTACACTGAAAAGTTGTCTGCAAGTATCTGTGTATCCCAGCATCATCTGTTCCCTGCGAAAGTATTTTTTTCCAAAGCTGGGGAGCCAGAAGAGGCGCAGACTGAAGCCTGCGACAGTGGAAAAAAATACTGTTTCTAAATAAAAACCTGTGAAGATAAATAACCTTCTGTGAATAAACATTCCCCCTCAATCACAAACTATTGTATATATGCTTTAATTAAACCATTAACCAACATTAAGATTTATTCTTTGGCTTAATTTGGGATGTTTAACAGTATGAGCAAGTATGAATGAACACTTGAATGACCAGTCTTTTCTAAAAAGAATTTTGCTGAAATGGGATTGAAACAGTGTCAGTGCTTCAGTGGTGCTCTTGGGAGGATGCTATGGCTTTAGTTGTCCACCAGATGTCACCGTCACTGAGGCCTTGAAGCTTTGAATCTTTTGACACAATTGTAAGGAAAGCCTCAGTGCTTCACTTGCCCACCACTGCTCGACAGACAACTGCAGAGTTGGGGGGTTTTTTTTCAATTTGAGAGTTGGCACGGTTTGTCACGTTGACCCCATTAGGCAGAAATATTCAGATACAGTAGGCCAAAGTAACATCTAAGTGCATAAAGAACTGCAGGTTTCTGCCACAAACCATGTGGTAGGTCTGTAGAGACACATGGCTACAAAAGAACCCAATGGCATTCAGATATCAGGTCAGGTCAGATTTGGCTGTCAGCCTTTCCCCTTACTAAAAAATTGATGTGTTATTTGTTGCTGATCCACCAGCAACTGTCTGATCTTTAGAGGATTTGTAACTGTTAAGTCAGGTGGTATTAAAATAGTAATTGGGTGGTTCTTCTGGCTAAAGACAATATAATTCACGCAAAAGCATTTATTTGCTTCACTTGTCAGTTGCATTAACTACTGGAGGGATACATCTGCCTTGTTTTTCTGTCATTTTCCCCCCCAACTACAAATTCTTGTGTCTACTACCTCAACTCATGACACATTTCAGCGCAGCCTCAGCGCTTCACTGTACTCAGGTTTTGTTTTTTAAGTAAAATTAAATTAATTTCAAAGTGGAAGTTTAAATTTTACTACAAGCCTCTTAGCAAAAGCAGCAAGCAGCGCAGCCAGTGCATGTCTATACATTGCTGAGCTAATCTTCAAACAAGGCACCAATCTTAACCATAAAAAAAGGGTCAAAGGTCAGGCAGAATTGAGGGGGTTAACAAGATTTTTATTGTCAAGGTAGTGACCTTAGTATACAAAAAAAAACTACCGGACATGTGAACTGACAGATCAATTGTACCAACTACAATTTGTTCCCAGTTTGTCGCAAACCATGCAATAAGTGATCCGTGAACCCAGATTTTATTTCTTTAATTTACACTCTTAAGCTTGTTCTAACGTGTGCTATAAGAGGGTTACTTTCTTAGAGAACATCTTAGATGTAGCAGCAGGAGTGAAGAATGTTTAGTCGACCTCCTCAATGGTTGGTCCAGAGGATCCACCTCCAGGTGCAGCACCACCGGCTCCAGGGAAGCCACCAGGCATGCCTTCTGGCATACCACCTGGCATGCCACCAGCACTCTGGTACAGTTTGGTAATGATGGGGTTGCAGACCTTCTCCAGCTCCTTCTGTTGATGTTCATATTCATCCTTCTCGGCAGTCTGCAAAAGGAGGACATGTTAGTTTTGGCCAGTTCATCATTCATGGCAAAAGACTCCCAACAAAAGATAATTACCTGGTTCTTGTCCAGCCAGCTGATGACCTCATTGCACTTGTCCAAAATCTTCTGCTTATCGTCGTCACTAATCTTGCCAGCAAGCTTCTCATCCTCCACTGTTGACTTCATGTTGAAAGCATAGGACTCCAGGCCGTTCTTAGCAGAAACCTTGTCACGCTGGACGTCGTCTTCAGCTTTGTACTTCTCAGCTTCCTGGACCATGCGCTCAATGTCTTCCTTGCTGAGTCGGCCTGGGACCACAATGCAAATTGTCAGTAGAATTCTACAGAACATTTGAGGTTACATTACAGTTTATCTAAAACAAACTCACCCTTATCATTGGTGATAGTGATCTTGTTCTCCTTGCCAGTGCTCTTGTCTACAGCAGAGACATTCATAATACCATTGGCATCAATATCGAATGTCACCTCAATCTGGGGAACACCGCGGGGAGCAGGAGGAATGCCCGTCAGCTCAAACTTGCCCAGCAGGTTGTTGTCCCTGGTCATTGCACGTTCACCTTCATAAACCTGTTGAAGTAGGCAGGGTTTAGCAAACAAATTTGAAACAATGCATACACTTTTACTTTATTTCAAGCGAGAAAAGGGAGGTCAGGGCTATAGTTTGGTCTTGCAAACTCTGGTTGAAGCAATGAATTGCACAATTAACGGACTCAAACAAGAATTTGGGACTTTTCCCAATTGTTGTGCTTACTTGGATGAGCACACCAGGCTGGTTGTCAGAGTAGGTTGTGAATGTCTGAGTCTGCTTAGTAGGAATGGTAGTGTTTCTCTTGATTAGGACAGTCATGACACCTCCAGCAGTCTCAATACCCAGGGACAGAGGGGTGACATCCAAAAGCAGCAAGTCCTGGACATTCTCAGACTTGTCACCGGACAGGATAGCAGCCTGGACAGCTGTAAAAACAAGCAGCAGTTAGAAACTAGGACAATTAAACTCTATGCGATATCTATTCTACTCTTACAATAGAATAAATTAAAAAAGGGAATAACCTCATGCAGCCATCCGACTGAAGACACCTACCAGCTCCATAAGCCACAGCTTCATCTGGATTGATGCTCTTGTTGAGCTCCTTTCCATTGAAGAAATCCTGGAGCAGCTTCTGGATTTTGGGGATACGGGTTGAGCCACCGACCAACACAATGTCATGAATCTGCCCTTTGTCCATCTTAGCATCACGTAGTGACTTCTCTACAGGGTCCAAGGTGCCACGGAAAAGGTCAGCGTTGAGCTCCTCAAAACGAGCCCTGGTGATCGAGGTGTAGAAATCAACCCCCTCGTACAGAGAGTCGATTTCAATGCTGGCCTGGGTGCTGGAAGACAGCGTGCGCTTTGCCCTCTCACAAGCGGTGCGCAGGCGACGGACAGCTCTCTTGTTGTCGCTGATGTCCTTCTTGTACTTTCGTTTGAATTCAGCAATAAAGTGGTTGACCATGCGGTTGTCAAAGTCTTCCCCGCCAAGATGTGTATCTCCAGCTGTGGACTTGACCTCAAAGATGCCATCTTCAATGGTCAAGATCGATACGTCAAAGGTGCCGCCACCAAGGTCAAAGATGAGGACATTTCTTTCGGACCCAACCTGAAATTAAATGTGTTAATATTTTCTAATGCTACTCAAATATCATCAACTTCAATGAAAAATTTGAGTGATTACATGCTTTATACCTTCTTGTCCAACCCATAGGCAATGGCTGCCGCAGTTGGCTCATTAATTATGCGCAAAACATTGAGGCCAGAGATTGTGCCAGCATCCTTCGTGGCCTGGCGCTGGGAGTCATTGAAGTAGGCGGGTACAGTAATTACAGCATTGTTGACAGTCTTAAAGGAAAGAAGTCAAACATTAGAATCATTTACATTACTGCATGCAGTTTTTATTTTGAGCTTTGTCAAATTACATACTTTTCCGAGGTAGGCTTCAGCAATTTCCTTCATCTTTGTCAGCACCATAGACGAAATCTCCTCTGGGTAGAAGGACTTTGATTCACCCTTGTACTCAACTTGAACCTTCGGGCGAGTATTATCATTGATGACATTAAATGGCCAGTGCTTCATATCTGACTGTACAACTGTGTCGTCAAACCTGCGACCAATCAGGCGTTTGGCATCTGCAAGAGAGTTTTTATTTTAGCCCTCAAAAGAAATCTGCTTTTTAATACAAGCTTGTATGAAAATAACAAAAGAAAAAAGAAAAAGTTCATTCTTACCAAAAACTGTGTTGGTGGGGTTCATGGCAACTTGATTTTTGGCTGCATCTCCGATCAGCCGCTCAGAATCTGTAAAGGCCACATAGCTGGGTGTGGTCCTGTTGCCCTGGTCATTGGCAATTATTTCAACTTTGCCATGCTGGAACACACCAACACAGGAGTAGGTGGTCCCAAGATCGATACCAACCGCTGGTCCCTTAGACATATTGCCTACCAAAAACAAAGAAAAAGAACGGTCACAAGTTTATAAAGGCCAATATTAAGGAATTATGCATAGGAAAATGTCAGTCACATTAACATGTCAGTTTTTAGTTGATTGTCAGCATATTCTAAAAATATCTGCATTTCATACAATACCCTTTATGAAAAATGCTATTGTAATACATCACCCCTAAAATCTTAAGTACCCGCCCTTGTTCGTCATGAAAAGGGAAATGTTATACTGATGGAATGATAAGAAAACCCAGATAGCATTTCTTGATAAGACAGAAGACCAGTAACAAGATAATATGCTATTCTAAATCAGCCAGAGCTCATCTTTATTTTAGGGCTCTGTGTGCACCTGACACTTTCCACAAGAGACCAGCAGGAAGGGGAGCAAAAACATTTTGGATACATTTTATAATTTATCACAATCAGGGTACTAAAACCATTAGTGTTTATTATATATGTGTGTTCCATGTTTACTTAAGATTCACTGGTGGCACACGATTATGATTAACAAAGGCGCCGAAAGCGGCAGCACTTCCGCTGCCGGTGTGGACCCGGTGTAATATGACGCTAGTTACAGCTGTGTCACAATGACATCAAGTTTAGCGCAGACAATCAGAATTAAGACCGAAACTGCAATGAGCAACATTCTGTGCATCACGCAAAAAAAATGAAACCAAATTTGAGCTTGGAACGCTAAATAAAATAGCTCAAACGGAACTGGGAGATCCTACATACAATGAAGACGCGACGAAGACTTTTGTTCTGAAAACCGGAAGTCTGTTCATCCCGGCTAACTTCACACCGTTTGTTCTAGAACATTCTAGAACATCTCACAAACCCAGCCCCCACCCCTCCCACTATGCCAGTCAGATAACGGAAACGAACGCTATTCAATACAGCCTTTACAAACATCAGAATCATCTACACCTAGCGTTATATCGTTTAAACGCCGAACTAGTGATAACAAACACTATCATTTTGTATGCCGATTAATATTAGCGACGGTGACCGAGAAAAACCCGGAGGCTACTCAACCAAATGAGGCAAACACGAGGGGTGATGGGGGTTATACTGGTATACTGTCTACGAAGTGTTTGTAACGAATCCAATAATTACTTACCGAATAGTTAAACAGAAGATGACTTGTATTGGGTTGGAATGGACTGCGGCGAGGGTGACTTCTCCTTGCCGGCACGAGAAGGGTAAGGGAGGTTGTACCGTTATGTGAGACTTATATATGGCCGGCAAAGCAGCCAATCAAATGTCGAGTCTCTGAGTCTTCTTTAAAGGTCCACCAATGACGACCATCTGTGACAACGCTAAAGACGGTTCAGCCTACTTCCGGTTTTTTTGTCTTTATTTCATTGTCGCTATTAACGACCGCGTGGGTCAAGACAAATAGCATTGCCTAGTTATACAAGACTGTTGATTGCCTTTATCTGGGATTTCATAGCCATATAAAATATTTAGGAATATAGAGCTGAT
>CAFUXE010001364.1:171864-203593 GCA_903364295.1 Serranus cabrilla
CCAGACTAAAACCTTTTTGAGTTTTCGTCGACTAAAACCAGACTAAAACCTTTTCGAGTTTTCGTCGACTAAAACCAGACTAAAACCTTTTTGAGTTTTCGTCAACTAAAACTATCACACAAAGTAATGACTAAAATGTGACTAAAACTAATCATCATTTTCGTCCAAAAGACTAAGACTAAGACTAAAACTACGATGACTGCCAAAAACAACACTGCATTCTCACATCGCCTTCATATCGAGTGTTGTTAAAATAAAAATGACCACCAGTTTCCAATGAACTGTCTGCAGTAACTCATACTGAC
Organism: Serranus cabrilla; assembly: GCA_903364295.1. Classification (NCBI taxonomy): domain Eukaryota; kingdom Metazoa; phylum Chordata; class Actinopteri; order Perciformes; family Serranidae; genus Serranus; species Serranus cabrilla. Next base: position 172,170 of record CAFUXE010001364.1, read on the forward strand.
CTGAATGGGGAAGACGGCTGCGTCTCGGACCAGAAAAGGTTTGACTTTGAAGGCCTTGCTGAGGGCTGCGGCCTGGTAGACGGCGCCCATGGCTGCTGCCTCATCCGCATTGATGTTCTTCCCCAACTCCTCTCTGACAACGAATGGGACAGAATAGTATTAAACAAATTGAACACATGCAGACAAACTGTTGGATTTGGGTGAGAGGTGTGGTTGACTTACTTCCCAACAGCTTTGAGCAGCACTTCCTGAACCTTGGGAACACGAGTGGAGCCACCGACTAAAATCACCTGCTCGATCTCATCCTGTCGACAGAAATGTGAAACCTCAAATTCACAGTGGAAATACAAACGTCAAGTAGATTATAGGGCGGAGAACTCTAGGAACCTTGTGATTCGATTATGTTTCGGAGGGCGACAGGGCAGGCGATTAACCGATGCATCTTGATACATAAAAACGTTTGCTTTCTATACATGGTCGAGCTTCAACACAGGCTTTTAAATTAACCGTTGGTTGCAACAGATGCCTGGGGAACGACAAAACAGGTGACCGTGTCTACGGATGTTCACAAAGAAACTAAACTGAAAGTGAAAAGGATTTCCTGAGGGTCTACCAGCAAACAGGCAAATAAAGGGCAAGTCTGTACTCCACATCAACTTGAGACAAGGATTACCTGCCACTGTAAACCTCTACTATTATGACATTTAAACATCAGATGGAGATCTGAAGTACATCTGTAAACGCACAACCGACCAGTCTTGGCACCCTGCCAATGTTGTTTCATGTGCACAAGAAGCCAATTAAGTATTTTGTTCCATCACACATTGGCACATTTAATTGAAGGTATTACAATTTGATCTGTCAGATGTATGAGTGACAGATGAGAGGTTTATTATATCAATAAGCATATTATTCATTCACAAAAGCATACTAACTACTGATGTCCAAATATTCACATCATTGACATCCCATTAAGTATTCCAGTCAGCCATGTACCCAGACCTCCACTAAGGATGAGATTTAATACCAGAATCTGACACAATCTTCTTGATAAACAGGGTCAAAAATATCATGTCAAGAAACTGATGAACTCCACAGAAAAATCCATGCTCCGATTTGAAAACTTTGCATATTTTGGAGATTTCTGCGAGAAAATTTGCAATATGACGGCAAGAACTTCCATTCTGGAAACTGAAGTGAAAACCCTTATCTTTGTGCCCCTAAACGCATACGGGATCAGGATAAATGTCTTTTATTTCCACTTTATTTCAACTGCTTTTAAATGTGCTTTATAAATAAACTGACTTGACTCATTTCAAATACATTTCCCCATTGGCTTTTTGTTAGCTTTGCCGCTGCTGAAGCTGGGCATTTTAAATTTTGTGCATTTTTCTTATATTTTATGCAAACTTTTTAATCCCTCCGAGACGGTTTATATTATCAATATGAATTTGTTTCAATACTGTGGCACACAATTTGCAAAGACCTTTTCAATATCTATAAAGAGCATGTCATGGGTCAACACATCATTGCTGCTGCAAGAAACTTCATGACTTCCTTGAAAAACCTGTGGGCTGTAGGACAATACCATATGATATGTACATATATAACATATTTATATCACAAAATAGTCTAGTCTGCTCCTAACATCACTTTTTTTTCTATACTTGCACTAGATAACACTCCTAAAGCCATGTAATGAGAATACTGACCAGCTTCATTTCTGCGGTGGTGAGGGCGTCCTGCACTGGGCCAGGCACCCTTTCAAAGAGATCAGCACACAGCTCTTCAAAGTCAGTCCTGGTCACCTTAGCTTTGAAGTCAATGTCATCCATCAAACCTTCCACCTAAAAAAACAAAACACTTACTTTCACCACAATGACACTGCAGTGAAATATTGAAATGATCTGGACAGAACTCCAGGCCACTCACCTGATTTCTGAATGATATATAGATATAAAATCAGTCTTAAAATGTTGAGAACTTGACAGATTTGTATTTTAAATAATGTTCCAGGCTTGACTCACCTGAGCCATGAACTCCACATTTGCACTAAGCACTGTCTTGAGCCTCTGAGCCTCTTTGAGGAGCTTGGCCATGGCCCTGTGGTTTTCCCTCACATCTTTCTTGGACTTCTTCTGCTCGTTAAACAGTTTGGCCAGATGATCCCGTAGTCGGAGGTCCATTTCAAAGCCCCCCAGACCACGGTCGAACCTACAGCCAGAACAAGAGAATCACACCTTAGTCTGAGGACTGAATTACCATTTTAAAAACGTGGTTTGGGGTGTTCGTGGCAGTGTTTTCTGGACAAATCTAGGTTTTGGTCAGGGCAAGTACCTGAATATCTGACAGACTGAACAGTGCTTGGATACATTCTGTGTGAGTGGATGAGGCTTTTCCGAGTGAGCAGGGTTGCACTGTCTCCCAACAGATACAGTATTTTTGGTAACCATGAATGACAGGGATTTTTTTTGTAGCACATGGTGAGTGAGGAGGTTTAGAAGTGAGAACAGTAGAAAAGGGACTGCCATAGTGTCATGGTTTGGTGTACTCGCACAGGTAGTCTCACAGGTCTTTATCAAATTTGGTCTTAACACAGTGAGGGCAGACACACAGGGGGTGACGCTACAGTGAAGCTGTGTGTTCAAATACCAGGAAGTACCACAGCTGAACCAGCCTGTCTGTCTAATTTAAATCCAGGAAGTGAAACTACGAAGTGCTCAGCCTGCTTAAAATAAAAAACCAAAGCCTGCTAACCTGTTGCTGTTTCCTAACTTCAAGATCAGAACTTGATCTGCATCACCATGCTTGTTCTGCATCATATTCTAGTTGTGTGACTGTATTGTATATACTTAGGACAGTGGAGTTCTTAATAACAATCAGTTGATAACTAGATGTTTAATACCAGTCATCCACAATCACCGACACTAAGCTGAAATAAGTTAAACCTGGCTTGTGATACAGGATATATTCTGCGTCTAGTTTTGTATTTGCCTATCCACCAAACACATGGTAACATCTGCTGTGCACAAAAAACAGACTATCATTGCACAAATCAGACAACACTGCTGAGAGATGGATATCAGCATGTTGTGTGTTTTGTAAGTTCTTTCGATTTTTTGAGTTTCCGACAGGATGAGATAAAAAAAAATCTTGTGATATGTGAAGCATTACTTCCAGTCTTCAGAGAATATCATGTTGCTAAACTCTTGTGAGCCAGAATCAAACTCCCACTGGTTAGAATTTCCATTTTGACAATTGTGCATTTGTTTGAGTTACAGGTGCACATCAAACCCTGTACTGATTTTGTCTTTTTTTTTTTTAGAAAAGTAATCATCGACAAAACTGCAGCACGGTTAGGAAATGTGAAATGTGAAATCTACTCAGGAACCTTTTTCACTTTCCACTCTACATCTTGATATCTTCAAGTTATCCATCACAAATTAAGACATTATCAAATAAATCTTCATATGTCATAAATACACAATATGAAGAAAGTATGACTTAGTAGCAATCTATTCATTATCATTACATGTTATTTCATGACAATAACATTTCATAAAAAAATTAAAATTATAAAATGTTACATCACTTATTTCTATAATTACTGAGTTATTCTATTGTATACTTTTCTTCATAATGGCACTTTTTAATGACACAACTGTACATCTACTACCACTTAACAGTTTTACTGCACATCTCTGTGCTGACCACGTTGCTCTCTTTCTTTCCCTCGACCACACAATACATTATCCTACTCTTACAACAATGTTATATGTAAACATGTGGATTGCACTTAAACCTTGGCCAATTTCACACTAGTTTACTGCGAGCATCAAAGCCTCAACAAAAAGTTTTTTTTCTTGAGCTACTCTCATTAGCATGTCACATGGAAAGTAGGCCACTGTGTGTCGATGTGTTTCAAACAATCCAGTTGTGTAGCGTTAAAAACCAACAAACAAAACATTGTTGTTTTTTCTATTGCTGAAGCTATTGCTTCATGAAGACTTCATTTTAGGACATTATGATGTCAATTTGAATGGGATTAATTGTTTTGTAACAAGTAACTTTTCTGATAAGCTCGTGGCGGTTATGACTGACTAGACGGCGTTCACACTGGTGAGCTACATGGCAAGTACATGCCAGGCACAAACACAGCTGACAACCTCGCAGATAAACTACTTAATGTAGTTGAGACTTGGGCTGTGTCCGAACTCACTCCCTATTCACTACATAGTGAATAAGCCATTTTGTAGTGGTGTCCGAATTCTGAGTGAGAATCGCTATACCCTATATAGTGCACTACATATCTCCCATAATGCATTGTGAAATGTAGGGAGCAGCCGGTGGCCACTAGACGGACAATATTGACCATCATGCAATGAGGTTTGAGAGAGAGACGGCGGACGTGCGCGAACGGGACTGTGACAGACAATTGTATTTTAAAATAGATACTTTTTTTTTATTGTTTTGTGGACATGTAATTTGTTTAAAGTCCGTTATGAAGAAATTCAGGGAAAACCCCCGTTATTGCGATTTTACCGGCTGGCTTCAAACTTCACGTATTAACTGCGCGGCGGCCGACGACGATGTGACGTCATGTTGTACGACCGGATCGGCAGCGATTAGTGTCCGAAACCGTCTTAAGTTGAGTCCACTATATAGTCCACTATCTGCTGCTCACTATATAGTGGATAGGGAGTAGGGAATGAGTGAATGATTTTGGACACAACCTTGGTGACTTGCTGGGAAAATGGCTGCTCAGCTGCCAGCTTATCTTTATGCTCAGTGACTAGTTAACAAATCTAATTTAACATCCATAGTTGCAGTGGTCTATCCTGCTCAAAAAGGCAAGGTGTATTTGCTGGCTGAGGAATGAGGGGCAGGCATGCTATTTTTTTTTTTAACGCACATTCTGTGTCCCCAGGTGGGAGTCAAACAGGTCCATGTGCACGCACCGTGCGCGATACAGAGAGCTGAGGAGAATTGTAGACGCGCGACCATGTAAAACAGAAGGGACATTCCATCGTGTAAATAAGAAAAATAACTTAAGGCTGTTTGTTTAATAAAAACACAAGGTATAGACCTGTTCTATAGGAAAGGGAAGCTTAAATGACTTCAGTTGTGATGTGGCGCAATTGAATCAAATTAACGTGACCCTCAAGGGGGGGTACCCACTGTTAGTGATGGAATAACATTTGACAATAATAACTACATTTTTATTACATTTTCCTGACATTATTTATTAATAAAAATTGTATTTGCATAATATCTCATTTCATATTTATTTCATATTAAAACTTTTACTCCCATGTTAAAGTCACTGTCTTCATCATTACATATAAACAAATCTTTGCTGATAGAATCATTCTCAGTGGACTCACCCAACGCCTCGGATCTGTAGCTGGGGCTGGGTTCCAGTCTCTTTGGTTTTGACTGTCTGATAAGTGACGATGGTGGCAGTTGTGCTTCCCGAGCCCATATCGTAAAACATCACGTTCTGAAAGAGAACATCGGACTTTCTGCGATTTCTCGTCACTTATCATTTTAAATTTGTTTTCTTACACAATGACAGGTGCAGTCTAAACAAGATTCTTATCAAATACTTGTCGAGCAAATTGCAAACAATAGTTTCCGATATTCTAGATTGTTTGTCAACAATTCTCATGAAAAGATTAGAATCCGCAATGGCCGGCTCCCATTTTTTTTACTTCCTTACTCTGTCTGAGGCTTTCAGCTTCAAGCCGATTAGCTATACAAGTGGCCTACAAATATTTACTACAATTACAAATAGATATATATTATAAAAACAGGTGGTCAATGCTGCAGGACAGTGAATGTGAGATCAAACGTTTAAAATAATCAAGGAACATGTTACTTACAGTCACAGTTTGACTCAGAATCATGTACAGTATTTGTTACTAGGATGTATTCATTGCTACATTAGGTCTGATCATGAGATTTGTTGACAGAAACATAACACAGACTGATTATTTGTACTTGGTAGAAAAGCTGAATGGGCACCTTCACTACGTTGTCGATATCTTTCCTCCTAAAGACCCCGTAGTTTAAGGCCACGGCTGTGTTGTCGTTGATGAGTTGAAGAACCTTTACACCTGCCATCTGTGCAGCTTGCAGGACTGCCCTGCGCTCTGCCTGGTTGAAAAAGGCTGGGACCGTTATTACCGCATCTTTGATTGGTTGTTCTGTGAATTGGAGAGGTGAGGAGAAGGAGAAAAAAAACAAATTCATATGCTTGACATATTTGAAAATATATGTTCTACATCTTCTTCCGCGATCAAACTGACCTGCAAAGTCCTGAGCCAGCCCACGAGAATAATTGAGCACCATGCCGAGGAGCTCCTCAGGTGTGTACTGCATTTCTCTGGCATAAAAAAAACAAGAGAACTAGATTAGATGCCCTAGATTACAGGTTACAACTAAACAAACAAGTTAATTCATATAGCATGTATTGTTTCATAAAAAATTGAATGAAAAAATCAGGGGGAAATAAAGAGACTCACTCAGAGTTTTTAAAGTAGACCGTGCCTCTCACTGGGTCCTCCTCCAGCTGGTGCTCAGGGAAACGTTTCTGGTACAGCGCCACTTGGAGGTTATTGTGCTTTTTGCCCAGAAGGCTTTGGAGGTGTCTATAAACAGTTTTGGGGTTCTTCACAGACTGAAAAGTATACAGTATGACTGTTAATAGCATACAGGGGAAATATCAATATTATTTTGAGTGACACAAACTATACATTGATAGTATAAATATACTCCATACACTGCATGCGTTTATTTTAATTGAAGAAATCGTACCACTCCAAGTGCACTGTCTCCCAAAAGTCTTTCATTTTCCTTGAGACATACAGCTATGGGTGTCTTCCTCCTTGACTCCCTGAAGAAAAGACAACAGGCAGTGTTCAACTCTGAAATGTAATGTCGTGCTGTTTTCATTTGAATGCATCCAGCATTCACAGTATTGTTGTTGGTTTGAACCTTTGACATTCTACTGCCACCTGAAACTATTAGCGGATTAGATGCCACATTGCTACTGGTGCGTTGCTCTGCAGCTCTTTTGGGAACTATGTCTCTACAAACTGTATACTGTACTACACATGCTATACATACCATACAACATACCCTACACATATTATACATTCTAAACTAAACATATAGTTAAATACTACACATACACACTAAACTTTCTAAACTACACAGAGTATTATAGTATGTATTCTGTACATACTATGCTAGATATATTAAACACACAAACTACACATATACAGGTGTTCTATACTAATATGCTATACATACTATGTGCAGTATGCCTACTTAATGTCACATAATAAACATACGATATGTACAGTACTACACTGCACACATTTGTATACTCTTTCACACATTTTAAAGCCATCTACTCTACCCCATTAAAACATATTTCAGACATTCTGTGTATTATTAAACGTTCAAATTCCATTAAAACTTTATAAAATATATTTAAATTTCTTTGAAGCTTTTTAAAAATGCTTGTTCATTGCCTGGAGTGTTCAGAGCTAGAGCGGAGTGGAGCTTTACCCTACAATGGAAACAAACCGACTCACACATGGCCATGAAAGCCTAATATAACCTCAGACAAACTGCTCCATGACACTCAGGTGAACGGAGACCAAAAATGTATAGAGGGACAGACAGTGACAGTTTTGTAACATGTTGGTGTTTGCACATCGTTGACACACGTACATTTTACACAGTGCATTCATCAGGGTGGTCTTCCTCTCACCATAAAACAATGTAAGTGATATGAGTTACAATTTTTGACCGGGATTCAAAAGTCTGAGAGGATCCCGTATACACATTCCCAATGCAAATTTTTCAGAAATTGTATTCTCTAGTAGGGCTTTCACTTCAAATCAAGTTGGAACAAATATGGAATTACACTGGACCAGAAACTGTACCAAGGCCCCCGTGCTAGCTGTGTAACATTAATGCTTGCAGTCCTGCTGCTTGGCTACTTAGTCAGTTGAACGTTGCATTAGTCAGCAGCTAACAGTTAGAATCACTTTCAGAACAAGTACAGCTTTCTGTCCATCATGAAACTTCTGCAAGATGACATCAGAGGGAAAGCCAGGAAACATTTTCAAACTACTTAAAACGGTCTGTTGAAAATTTTGAATAATTTGAATATCAACTACGTTTGAACAGATGTTAGAATAAAACAATGGTGACAGCTCCATTTGCTAGGTTAGCATGCTTTAAATGAAATAGGAAACTTGGTATGGGTAAGCTAGTTGTGTAAACTAATTTTTACTGTGAATAAAAAATGAAAAACACTCAGTTATACTCACTTGTTGAGAACGATTTCCATCGGCACACCAGGTTTCACAATTGCCACTTTCATCCACTCACTTCCGAGGTCAATTGACATGACGGCTACAGTCACTGCAAACACAGAGACGTGCGTTATAGAAAACTAGTAAGGCAGAGAGTTTACAACAAAGACCAAAGACCATTTGTCGCCACTGATACGATACTATGATAGCATAACAATGCAAGTGCACCCTTTCAGAGAAATTGCATTACTTGCATTACTTGGGGCCTGACAAGATAGATTTGTAATCTATCAAGTTCTTTCATGATCTTGTGATCCAGCTGACGAGCAAGGTGAGGAAAACCCTGCTTTACTAACGGCATCATGTTAGTGGCATATTCTTATGAAAATATAGACACATGTAAACAGCACAGGCAATAATGTTTTAAATATGGACAAGACCTCCAATAATTTGTCCTGAGACCAATAAGTCAATTTTGGAATTATTGTGAAAGGCCATTTAACCAGCTCTATCTCTTTAAGATTAAGATTCATTACTTTATTCATCCCACAATGGGGAAATTCAACCTCTGCATTTAACCGATCCTTATTTACCCACAAGTGCAAGGAGCAGTGGGCTGCACATTTCTGCACGCCCGTAGGGGCTGTGTGGGGAGATAGGTGCCTTGCTCAAGAGCACTTCGGTCCTTGACCTATCAGTGCTGGGATTCAGACGCGCGACCCTCCGGTCGCCAGCACGATTCCTAACCTCTAGGCCACTGACTGCCCAAGGGACTTCCTATTAGAAAAATATGTCTGCATATGTTGATGGATGCTTACCTGTTTGAGAAGGCAAGATTGCCAGAACAAGGCAGAAAAGAGAAACCAGCGCCAGCCTCCTCCCCCCCATTTTGAACTGAAAAGATAAACACATTATAAAACACATTGATAAGATCAACAAGGAATTCAAAGTACCATTCTAATACTACTGTTTAATTAATAAACTATATTTCTCTATGTGTTTAAGTAGGGCTGAATGATTTGTAAAAAAAAAAAAAAAGATAAAATAAATAAATAGTGTTTTGTTCATTTCGACTGATAATTGCCATAAAATTCATGATAATCGAGAGAATAATCATTCTTGCTTTATTACAACAATCTACTAAAATGATGATCTCTACAGAATCACACTTCTTAATTCAGAATGGTACAATGGACATTGCACTAGTCTATATATTATGATTTTGATAAAGCTCTTAATTGTGGAAGTGACTAGGCTCATTTGGTTATTTGTAAGGCAACATCAGGCTTGACTTATGAAACAAAAGGGAACAAACAAATACATAGATATACATTTACTGAATTGGTATGCATTACTAAAATATAATTTGTCCCGATTCCTGATTTCCAATATCAGTCCATCTCAACAACTGAACGAATATTTACTGTAGACTATGAATATTTACATCTGTGTGCATCCACCTTCCTGGTAGAAAAAGCTTATTGTCCAGTGTAGCTGCTTGCCCTTTTCATTCAGTACATGGGGGCAGGTGCAACCCAAAGGTGATGAACAAGATGATCTCCCGCTTGATAAGCAAAAAATACTACCTTTTTTACCATGAGAAACCCCGGAACATGCTAAGCTATTATTACACCTGATTCCATTCATAGAGGTATGGACAGTTACATACACGTGGCATTAATGTCATTGTCATGCTTGATGTGAATTAAACCTTTAATATTTACAGGAAATCACTCTGCACTCAGAGAAAAGTAAGAGTTTCCTTTTCAATAGTGCAAATGCACAAATGTTTAGTGTCACTTGACGAACTGTGTGACGGCGAAGTTGCTGATGTCTATAGGCTATGTAGCCAATGATACAATTATTGTTCAGCATTACACCGTTAGCCATTAAACCGCAACTGGGCAATGGGCCAAATAACATCGCGTTTATTTGGTAACATGTTTGCATGTCACCAAATAAAAAAGCTAGCACTATTAACATCGAAGGAATAGCTTTGACATAAGTTGACAGTTACTGTTAGCTAGCTCACTGTGTAACAACCATCAACGTGAAAGCATGACTGCTCCTTTGCTGGAGCATGAACTTACCTTTCCTCAGCAGGCACAAATGCAAGTGTTGGCAATGCTTTTCCGGACGGGTCTTCGGGTTAGTTTTCCTGGTCTTGCCTTGACTTAAAACCTCTTTATAGTTACAATTGGGTCGTTTTCAGTTCCCCATATTACCGGGTTCGCTCTAAGCAGTCGGGCCGAGAACGCGGCGTCATCTCATTGGATCCACAGAAGCCGCTAGAAAAATTTACGTCGAGTTAACAACAACCAGATATACTGTTTCCGGGCAGGCATTGATACAAACTTTAATAGTTATTTTTGACGGGTGCCAAAGTGAGAATTTGTAACAAATATAAATAGCGATCTCAGTAAAAATAAAAAAATAGCCGTGAATGGAAGGCTCTATCATATAATTGCGGCCCGATATATGTCGCAAAAAGTCCCTTACTGAACTTATTATAATTCAGCATGCTATGTATTTAATCAACATCTTAATTAAGCTTTACGGCTAAACAAACAGTAGTCAGGAGTGTACGTGAATGTGAACTGTCTGCTGCCTTGGAGAAAAGCTTAATGTCATTTCTTAATTTCAACAAACTGTTATTTAATGTCCAGTGAGTTTGAGATTTTGTACTAGCAATATTTTCTCTGCTCTTGTTTTGAAAGGAAAAAGACTCTGCTTCCGGTACTTAACTCCAGGTCTTGACGCCTGGTGTAACAACCGGCACGGCAATGATCCTCCAATCAAGAGGCCGCCCACCCTGCTCACGCACTGCTCCGTGATTGGTCCACGTGTGGTGAGTGACGTTAAAAATCTTCTGGCTACGCTCCACGTCAAGGTAGTGGATGTAAATGGAATGACGACACCCACCAGCAATGTCTGAGAAAATAGTTGCTTCGTTAAAATTAAAAAATATTTTTTTAAGCAATTTAATTTAGGTAAAGTGAAGATAACTTATATAAATGCTGTATGTTCTTACACTGATCTCTTAATGTTCATTGGCAAATTTGTCCTTTCATTGTAACGCATAGCTCCTGACATGTGCCTTGGTATTCTAATATCAACAATCAATAAGTGAAAATGTATTGATAAATAATCGATTAATCTGGTAAAGTTGTAAGTACATGTAAAACTAATACTGTGGAAATAAATCTACCTAAAAAGCAAATATTTTGCAGTCATATGGCTCTTCTGTGACATTTACAAATGAAAGAATTTAATTATATTTGCAAAGACTATGAAAGGCTTCTCTGAATGTGAATGAAGGTGAAAATAACTACCATAAAAAAACAATGGAAAACAAAGTAATATCAAAAGCAATTACAGCCACAAGCCCCTGATGCAAGTGGCAATGTGATTGCATCACAGAGCAGGTTTTGAACAGGTTTGTGTGCAGAAGAAGCTCAGTAGCATCAGCACAAAGAACAGCCAGTTAAACTAATAACTAAATGTCATATTTGTCAAATAAACATCATTCATTGTATTATGATCCGATGATAACTAGGTTGTTTCTTGCTAGTTTTTAATATGTAAATGTCTTTGAGTACCGTTTAAAGTGCTATACAAATAAAATGTATCATTAATATTATTATTGTATTACTAAACAAAAAAGGAGAAAAGACTTGCTGAATAAAAGCAGAAATGTCCTTAAAGACCTTTTGGATAATAGTGTGAATCGTGAATTTGCATTCACACAGTAATATAAAATATAATAGTAACACAACTTTGTGTATTTTTAAAAGCAACACAGATGATATACTGCAAAGGCCACCAAGCCCAGAGACAATGCTACATCAACTTAATAATACATACACTTAATAATTACTTTATTTACATCAAATCATTTCATTAATGACAAACTATTTTTGAGTGTTATGTGTGAAATTTGTTAGTAGAAGCAAATACATCAAAGCAAATATTTCCAAGGTGTAATTTAGATTTTAAGACACAGAATAACATGTTTGAAACTAAATTACATTTATACAGTCCCAGTGAATAATACCGAGGAAAACAATTTAAACAAATAGGTCCAGCACAGGTACTAAAAGCAGTCAGCTGCATTCTCTGCTAAATAAAGTGGCATCAGCAAAGCATGTTGTCGAGAGCCTGCACTGATGTGTAACTGGACACAAAGCGCCTGCTCAGGTGGGTAAGCTGAGTTTTTAGAAGTTTCTCTTGGTGTTGATGAGAAAGTCTCTCTGCAGGTTGACTTCCAGGCTCCCGACGGTTTTGCTGCCAGGTAGATCGGTAACCAGAGTCAGTTTGTTAAACACTCCTCGACCGAAATAATCAGCCACCACAGAGAAACCATCATTAGAGCTGCGTAGCTGAAAACCATAGAAAAGACACAAAAATGTAATTCAAACATTCCCGGAGAGCTGACACAAGTAAACTTATAAGTAAACTAGATTGTTATATTTGGATGAATGGAAAGTAAGGAAAGGTAGAAAGACTGAACACACAACTTCTATTGTTTTTTGTTAACTTCCTTGAGGCCAAAACATCAGTATTATTACCTGTCTGTTGAAGTGGTCGTGCAGGTCCCGTTTCTGGTCCTGGGCACGCAGCATCTCCATGACTTTGCGGTTCTCTGGCGTGCAAGTTGGGCACTCGGCCTCACTCTCTGCGTAGCTTTCGAAGCAGTGTTGGTGGAAGGAGTGGCTGCACAGGAAATGGACAGATGGCAGCTCCAGGGGGCTGTTGCACATGTTACACTTGGTCTTCTGGAATATCTTGGCACTATGTAGAAATGAAAGGATAAATATTTACGGCAATGCAGGATCTTAATACATCAGCACAAGCTGTTTGCCAGCCCTCACCTGCCGACAATAAGGGTGACAGAATTGCACAAAAAATGGTACAACTGGAGATTATCATTAAAAACAAGGTCAATATTGGCCTTGCTGTCTAAATGTAAAAGAGCATCCCATCCTTCATGTGACCCACCTTGTTTTGAGCTCCTGGATCTCAGAGCGGAGGTGAGCCGTTTCTTCGTGGTACTGGCGGATTTTGCGGTCATCGTCCTCTATCTGCTGGCTCTCCCTCTGCAGTTTATTGATGAGGTAATCCTTGATGACGGAGAGAGTGGCTGTCGAGTTGTGTGCCAGAGTCTGCACCACTATGGCGATAAAACAAAAATCCTGGAAGTAAATGCTGTGCTTCTTTTCAAACATCCTACTGCCCAAGAGATTGCGATGTCGTCAATCTTCACCTGAACTGAGTCTAATATTATTTTACATACAAATCCAAACAAGTGTGCAGAAAAGGAAACTTCCACCAGCTCACCGAGTAATGGAGGCATGAGGTTGTTTTGGTCAATGTGATGTAGGACCTCACTGATGTAGGCCTTGCAGTCCTCCTCTTTTCTGGCAAAGTATCCCAACGCCTGCTCCCAAAGGCAACCCTCTTGGTCCCCATAGTTCTTGCAGGCCTCCACCACTTTTCCATACTGCTCATTCTGCATGTGGTAGTGCATAATCTGCTGGTACCTGTGCACAAACACAAATCATACCACATCAACCCCCATACCAAAGACGTTGGAAAACTATAGAAGATGAAAAAAATAATCATTTAGAACTCAGAAACCAGAACTGTATAATTAAAACAACACCAATCTTCTCCTGTGGAGCCACTGGTGGAACCATCTTCCAGTTTCAGTTCCAGTATGCAGGCCCCCTCCACATTCTCACATTTTGTCATGTTGCAACCTTGTGCTAAAACTGTTTAAACTATTTGTATATTTTGTAAGATTTGTTTAAATCAATATCCCATTGACATAAGTATTCAGACATGTCTGTGAATATTCTCATTCATCCAGGTCATAGTTCTATTCTGGGCAAATCTGAATCGTAGGCAACTGGACTAGAATTTGTCTGGGAAGACGTTTCGCCTCTTATCCAAGGGGCTTCATCAGTTCAAACGCAACCAGTCTCAACTAGCCCTCACTAGTTGGACTGAAGCAGTGGAGAGAGACCCAGGTATTCAGTATTCAGACACTATCCTCAGCACTTTGTTAAACCATCTTTGGCAGCGATTACAGCATCAAGTCTTCTTTGCACACCTGGATTTGGGGATTTTCTGCCATTCTTCTCTGCAGATCCTCTCAAGCTCCACCATGTTGGATGGGGACCGTTGGTGCACTGCCATTTTCAGATCTCCAGCGATGTTTGATTGGGTTCAAGGCTCAATCTGGGACATTCACAGAGTTGTTCCGTAGCCACTCGTAGGCGGTTGGACAGACTGATCAAAAGAACTGGATCTGTGGTTGGAGTCAGGCAGGACACACTGGAGGAGGAGGTGGAGAGATGCACCATAAAGATGTTGGAGACCATAATGAATTGCTCGGATCCAATGCACCTTCATGGACCGGAGAGGCAGCAGTGGACGGCTCCTCTCTCTCCGCTGCAGGACGGAGAGATTTAAAAGATCCTTCGCTCCAACAGCCATCAGACTGTGCAATCTTTGAGTCAACAGATGAATTTCTCCTCTGGGATAAATAAAGTAATTTTGATTTTGATTGATTGATTGTTATCTTGGCTGTGTGTTTCGGGTTGTTGTCCTGTGGGAAGGTGAACTTTCGTCCCAGTCTGAGGTCCTGAGTGCTCTGGAGCAGGTTTTCAATAAAGATATCTCTGTTCTTTGTTCTGTTCATCTTTCCCTCAACCTGCACCAGTCGTCCAGTCCCCGACCTGAAAGACCCCACAAAGCAGGATGCTGCCCCACCATGTTTCACTGCTGGGACGGTACTGGGCAGGTGATGAGCGGTGCCTGGTTTCCTCAAAACATGACACAGAGGATTGAGGCCAAACGGTTCAATTTTGGGGTCATCTGGCCAGAGAATCTTGTTTCTCAGTGTCCTTTAGGTGCCTTTTTGCTTTCTTGTGTCTTTCACAGAGGAGAGGCTTCCGTCAAGCCATAAAGCTCAGATCAGTTGAGTGTTGCAGTAATGATTGTCCTTCTGGACGTTTCTACCATCTCCTCACAGGATCTCTGGAGCTCAGCCAGAGTGACCATCGGGTTCTTGGTCACCCCTCTTGTCAAGGCCATTCTCCCAGATTGCTCATTTTAGCTCTAGGATGAGTCCTGGTTGTTCCAAACATCTTCCATTAAATACTTATGAAGGCTGATGTGCTCTTTGGGACCTTCAATTCAGCATTATTTTTTTGTAGCCTTCCCCAAATCGACTCAGTCCTGTCTCTGATATGATACTGTCAGTTGCGAGACCTTATATAGTGTGCCTTTCCAAATCATGTCCAATCTACTGAATTTACCACAGGTGGACTCCAGTCAAGGTGGAGAAACATCTCTGAGATGATCAAGAGAAATGGAAGGCATCTGAGATTAATTTCGAGCGTCATTATGGTGTGTTGAGTGTATATTGATGAGAGGCAAAAAAAATGATTTAAACAATTTTAGCATAAGGCTGAAAAACTAAAGGTAAAATAAGTTTGAACACTTTCTGAATGCACTATAGTTATGGCTGGCTGTTGCTTGTCTTGGCCCAACGATAAATCAAGACCGTTTCTCCTCCTCTCTTTTCATTGTTACACATTCATGACTGACACAGATTGATGTGCATTGTTTATGGCGTGGCATTAATTAAGAGTGGCAATGTGAAGCGCCACTACAAAACAAAGCACAGCTCTTTTGAGCAAAGTTATCCCCTGAAGTCTGAGCTGAGGGCAGCAAAATAACTGAACTTTAGGCCCGGTATGACAGATCTACCGACTCATCACGCATTCATTTATAGGCCCAGCACGGTGCAAACGAATGAGATATTGACTTTTTTCTTTACTTGATTAGTAGGTCTGCAGTTTTTCAGGCTGTTAAATCTTTAATCTAAGAAAAAACAAGAGAACAATGTTTAGTCAATTCTGTTTGTAGTTCTCTTTTTTTCATAAAAGAGACACTTTTTATTTATTGCTTCCTGAAGATGTTGACTTTTTTACTTGAAGTGTAAGCCTCCAATTCTTTAGGCTGGGACCAATTTAATTTAGTTTTCTTTAATCTGAAATAAAGGCCTTAAATGTATTTGCCTGGCACTGCTTTTATTTTTATTGTAAAAGAGCTAGCTGTGCACTCTGTTAAACATTTCCTGCTTTAATAATTACCAGTATTGTTGAAAACTTATGAAAATGTGGACATAGAGGCTATAAGACACTAGTTGGACTTGGTTCGGACCTTTCCCTTGAGGAAATTTTAATAACTGGACCTCTGTGACTTTTAAATGAATACCCCTGGTTTATGGCAACGACATTGATGGTTTATCATCTGTAGAAGTGTATGTTTACACTTGTTTGTCTTTTAAGAAGGAAAGAAAATTGCAATTATTGATTATATCAAATCACAATACTTGTGGAATCACGATACAAATCAAATCGGCACCTTAGAATCGTGATACAATCGGATCGTGACTAAAGCATATCGTCCCGCCCCTACTTAAAGGAATAGAAAATTATTGCAGTCTACCCCTTAACATTCATTCCCTTTTTCAGGTTTTTCTCTCTCAATCTTAGTGATATACTGGTGAAAGTGATATCAGAAACTAGAAGATCTAAGGAATCGATTTGATTGATTTTTGATTTGAGAAGCTGCCAAAATAATGCTGCGAAGTTAAGCTATTTTTATCACCATGTTATTAACATGGTGATTTTCACATAGGTCATGTGACGTGATACTATCTAAATGAAAATGGGCTCTATGTGTTCCCACAAGTCTCCTCTTTACATGCAGGTCATTAAACTTTACAGCCACAAACTAGAGACCTAGAGCTTTCAGAAGATGCGGATTTCCTGTTTATATTGACAATAAGGGGGTTTCTCAGCAGTTTAGAAAACAGAAGTGCTAATTAATTAATTAATTAAATCATGCTTACTTGGGAATTTTGACCAGAACAACTTAACACACATTGCCGAGCTACATCTCAAATTAATCTTCAGGTTCTAAGCTTTCAAATGATGTTGACCTGCTATCTCGCTTTAAACAGCCACTGCCAACAGCCCCCAATTTTAAAAAAAAATGTGAGGGCTTCAAAGGTAAGGGTTAATTTACATTTAAGACAACATCCCAATGTTTTGGAATCAGGGTCACTGTCTCTCTCACTTACAGTTTGCCCTTCTCATAAAGGTAGAGGACGCCTTCTTTGAAGTTGTGCATCTGGCAGAGGACGAGGGCCTTATCAAACACGGTGTTATCACTCCTCAACAGTGACACAGCCTCCGCCTGCAGGACCTTTTTTCTCTGCCAAACACATGCATTAGAAAAAACAAAAAAGTTTAAATACACAAAAATCTACACCAAACTGTATTATAAATGTATTGTGCAAGGATTTATAGCTAGTTTGTGCATTGCTGGACTGACCGCAGGGTCCTGTTCATGGGCCCAGTCTTGTAGTCGGAGCTCCAGCAGTGTGTCATAAACACCCTGGGAAGAGCAGGGGTCCACCTCGATCATATGCTCCAGGAAGGCTTTTAGCTCCCGAGGGTTGTTGGCAAAAATGGGGATAAATTCCTCAGAGTTGGCCTTGTAAGGAAACAGATATGGACAGTCACGTGTAAGAAAATTTCTGACATGGAGGATGGCTGGCATTTTTTAATTAACTTTTTTGCAACATGCCTAAGCAACTCAATACAATGTGACACAGAAAAAATGCACATTAACAAAAGAGACTTTCCCACTCTCAAATCACCACTAGACAAAAGGTTGCTGCAGGGACAGTGAAATTGAAGTGTAAAATTTTTTGCAGAAACATTTCCATTTCCTGAGATAGAAGAGCTCCTGTTTAATAGATGCAGAATTTGATTTTTTTTTTAAAACGCAACTGTCAAAAGAAGGTTGTCTTTTAGTGGCTGTATGGGATGAGTAAACATTTATAAATAATTTCTCAAAGGCAAACAAAGAAAGAAATACAGTCATTTCACATTGGATGTATGGTGAAACTTTCTGTAATTCACAAGCATAACTGTTAATTTCGGTACCACATTGACAAAACAATATCATAGGCGCCCAAAGACAAAAGTCTTAGACCAAAAACAAGCAAAACGTACTGACCTTATTGACCTGACCCCTATCCAGGCTGTCTTTTTCAGCAGTGTCCCCGCTGGGCTGGTAATTGGTGCATAAACCCTTCAGGAGCAGCGTGGTACCTTTGGGAACATGGTGCATCAGCGTTTTGCCATATCGTTTCATGTTGCTCTCAGCTTGTTCAAACGGTAGACGTCCGATGTAACGTAGCCCTTCCTGATAGTTCTGGGTTTGGAGTGAAACATAGCAAATCCCTTTGAAGACATGGGTTATGTAACGTTGCCTGCTGTACAATCCCTATTCCACAAAAGTTGGAATGGCCAGAACACATCAAATTCATAAATTCATCTAATGTATATAAGAAAATCAAATGCCTGTCATTTGAACATAAATATAATGTCTTTGTACGTTATGTCACAAGGGATTAGCAAATTATGGCACTGCTTTGGTTTAGTTTTTACATTGTAGACACCATCCTGACTCTTTTGGAATCAGGGAAACTTTTTCAATGTTTACATTTTTGGAACAAATTACTACAGCTTAAAGGTTGTATCAGCGATGCTGGGCTGAAACATAAATGGTCACATTCATCTGATCCTTCCTCACGATCTGCTAGCTGGCCACCTCACAAGCAGGGCGGTGTTAGGTTTGGAAAAATTAGCAATTATCTACACCATGACACTAGTAATAAATGCTGCTTAAAGTATATACCACACAAGGCCTGAAACACAGATTAATTATGTCACACATACCAACAGGTACCAGCACACAGATAACAGAGTTTCGAGACACACAGTACTGAGGAAGGGAGTACGCAGCACACACACTTTGTTTCAAGAGACACACACAGATAAACACCCCTACACATATTCACATATCTGAAGGCAGATGTAGCACAAGAAGCCCATTCAGAGCTAAATCAAAGTCATAAACCAGGTGAAGATGACCTCAGACACGAGATAGAAAAAGCCAAATAAGGGCAGTGTGGGGTTAGTTGTCTTCCTTCCGCAGGGCGGTGGCCAGAAAGCTGTAGCACCAAGAGGCTATGGACATAGCTTGTGTGCCAACGATGGGCGGACTAAGACTAAATCCACAGTACTGCCCCAACAGTTTAGACCAATCAGATAGTTGCACATTCTCATTATAAAACTCTGTGTAACAGTAAGTTAGGTACCCTTTTTCTGTGAGGTGGTCGCAGCTAACTGCTTGCAGACTGTGATTTCTGAACAGATAAAGGTCCATGTACATGCTCGCTCTTTCATTACTGTCATATTAAATAGTTAAAAGGATTTTAGTCTCCTCTCTTCTGTTCTACAAAACAAACGCGCTCTAACAGCGGCCAAAAAAATGCATCTCTGTGGGCCCCCCAGGCTCCGAGATCGTACACAAAAACAAATCGGACTACCAACCACTCAGAATCTAAATAAACAGTATTCCAACCAATCACCGACAAGGGGTGGGTGTTGTGGGTTTTTTGCGTTCGTGCACGTGAAGTGGGAGCTGACAGAGAGCTGAGGCAGTGGCAGCTTGCTGCAGCAATATCAGGAGCTCTGGCTGACGCAAATAAGTATTGGGAAGGCCATCGGCAGATGGAAGGACGTCAGACAGCTAAACAAATTTTAAATCCGATAAACAGGTCGCGCTGTTTCTTCTGGACCGGTAAGTAGCATTCAGTTGTTAGCTGCTAGCTTGTGGCTTGTAAGAAAATTGCGTTCGTGATAATTTTGAAACACGGCAGGGAGGGGCTAGCTCGCTCTGTTTGTTTGGGATCTCGCAACGGAAGTGAGGGCAACCATCATCGCTGATACAACCTTTAATATCATTCAACTATATGATAAAGGCCTGTGCCACATTCTCAAATACATTTGAAATTGTATTTAATACATAGCCCATTACAACATTATTTTAATTATTTATTTACAATGATTTAAATATATTTATTAATTTATCTTTCACTGCAAAGTTCAACATGACATGTTGAAATGTAACAAAAAGGTGATAGAGGTGCTTTTATTATTGTATTGTATTGTAAATTTACTATCTTTTACCTTGAGGTCTTCCAGCTGGATCTTCAGGTACCATTCATGATGCATGTGTTTCTCTGCCAAGAAAACTGCATGGCTGTGGTAGCCGGCCTGCCGAAGAACTTTGATGGCAATCTCAACATCAAAGTGGACCTCACTTTCACTGCTCTGTTGAAATAGGTAGGAGTAGGAACAGTGGTGTTATACTTTAAAACGGCAGCCATTTGTGACATGTTCTTCAAGAAATTAGGCTTTAAAACGATCAGTATCACCATCAGTTCTCTGATAGAAAGCATTTCATTGTAAAACAAGAAAAGCACTCAGAGAGTGCAGATCTCTGCCAAGGGAATTCACTGAAGGATTATATTAAAGGAGTGTATTTTGGGAGTACACTGGCATTGGCATATTTCATCCACTAGATGGGTGCAGTTGGTGAAGGCAATATGGTCACTGACGCAGTAATATAAATTTGCAACATAAATTATAGATGGTGTTCCTGTTCACCGATCACCACCAAAATCTAATCATGTTCCTTTTCCCAATACACACGTTTTCATCCAAATCTGTGCTGTACTTTTCAAGTTATTTTGTACACAAACAGACAGACAGACAGACAGACAGACGAAAACATAACCCCCTTGGTGGAGGTAAATCCCGTATCTATAGCCAACACAAACAGCCTTAGCGATTACTTTCACAGTCAGTCACCTTAATGAATTCTTCAAGCTTGGAGCTGTCCTTCAACTTAGTGTAACAGTTCAACAGCAACGTGGTGTGGTCTGCATTGGCCAGCGACTGTCTGTGCAGGGCTTGTAGGTATGCAGTCAGGTTATGGATCCTTTGCGCGTCCAAGAATTTCCTGATGACGTACGATGGCTCCAATTTCCTAATGGTGCTGGGAGAATACAGAGATACTTGAAGTATTTCCTCAATAGGGAGACTGATAAGTAATGTAGTCTCAAAAAGCTTGGCAATTATGAAACAATGTTTGCTCAAGTGTGACGCTGAAAATTAACCTGTGCAACAAATTAATTACGGCTCCTTTTTATCGCTCCATCCTTCCATCCACTTCTACATGGTGTAATAGTAAACAAATTCCTCAAAGATGAGTCAAGCTCGTCAAAAATAACAGTATATCTACAACACAGATTCCAGAACAGCTAAGACATTGTCTATATAAACAGAACACAATAATTGGACCATACTCCAAAATTGTATAAACACCGTACATTTTATGGTTAAACAAATTGTTTTGTTAGTTTTGTATATATGTGCTGCATTCTTTTTTTTATTTACATTCTACACCAAACAGTATAAACTGTAGCAAATTAAATTACCGGATGTATTGCTGGATGGCACCGTCATGGTCTCCCTTATGGTAAAGGTGATCACCGTACTGTCTGAAGATCTCGGAGAGACCATCACTGTCAAGGTGCTGGCTCTTAGCTAGGTTTATGGCCATCACAAACAGGTTCTTCTTGAACAGCATCTTAAAAGACAATCAAGAAGGTGAAAACCATGTGATCCTATCCACAATGGTACCAATCAGTGACCTGATTCAAAAAGAGCCCAACTCTTCATTACTGCTCCTTAAGAAACTTTGTACACTTTGGACTCACCTCCAGTTTGGTTTGTGTGTCTTTCTCCTGCAGAACAAACATTTTTCCATCTCTGGTCAGGATATAGAAGCAGCCCCACTCTGCCACCACATCAATGACATCATCAAAGGAGGCACTGTAGGCAATGAACTTGTTGTCCAGGTCATAGACGGTTAGGAGCTGTTTGTCTGATGGAGAGTTCTCCCTGCTCCCAAACTCTGTCCTGAGCGGAAGAGTAACACTGTCAGAACTCTTATAAGGAACAGTGGGGTTTTGGTAAGCTGCTTACTAATTACTGTAATAAGACATTAATTTAAAAAACATAATTTTCAGGCCGTCAGACAAACATTTTTTAAAATAATGTCACAGATGTCCTGCACTCACAGCTATCAACAGGGTGAAACATGTTTCGCTTGTGGTACGACACAGAATGCAATGGAAAGCACAATTTCAAGACATTGTTGAATTAACATGCAGTTTGACATTTTCCACATGGAATTTATTGTGTTTTCTCTGTTTGTAGTTTATTCTTTCACACCTGAGATAACCATGTGCTGAGGCATTATGTAGTTGGGTGGTCCATCCCACTCTTGTGAGCATGACTGAGGAAATTTCTTCAAATTTGTCACAAACATCAACTTGAACTTAAGGATGAACTTATTAAGAATTTGGAGGTCAAAGGTCAAGGACACTGTACTGTAAACCCTGTGTAGTCCTATTCTCATGAACATGATATCTCAGAACACCTTGAGGGCATTTCACTCTCAGACACAAAGATGAACTACTTTGATTTTGGAGGTCAAAAGTCAAGGTCACTCTTTCCTCATAAAATGTGTTTTTGGCCACAACTCAGGATTCACTTGCTGGCAAATGTACCATTAAATGTCTAAGATAAAACAATGTGATTGTTTTATACAGAAGTCAAAGGTCAACTTGGATGTGACATCATAATGTTTTGCAAATAAATATCATTGCCAAAATTAAGAAACAGAAGGGGAGAAAACTGATCAGACACTGCATGGTTGGCACTAATATTTGCTGCCCACTTTGAAACTGTGGTGACTGTACAGATCTTCTTAGCTGCTGCGTTAGGGATGTGTGTGAGGCATCCAGTTCTTAGAATTTAAAGCATCTCTTTGCATTTAAATCATTAAGGCATTGCTTTGAAGCATCGTCCATATTTGAAGTATTGTCTACAATAATGGCTTCATAAGTCTGGATATGGTTGGAATTCTGTGTTGATATAATCGATTACGTAACAACATCAATGTTTTGCTTTGTTTACAATAAGCTTCCAAATCTCCATGAACAAACATAGTGCTGGAGAGCGCCAGAACAAAGTGACGGAACAGCATAAAAATTGATGGACAGACTTTTTGTGGTGTTAAAATGAAATGCTTGCAGACATACACACGCTGATCTCCTTGCTGTTGACCTGGTAATATTAGCTGTTCCTGAAGCCAGAATAGCTCCTGGTTCATTTTCTTATGAGCAGACTGAAAAACAACTGTTTTTTTCCAGTGCTTTGATTCCATTTGAGAGCTAATTTGTTTAGTTCTAAGCTATTTTGTTGAGCTTTGTTAATATTTTTAGCCTTATGAACTCTGGTAAGATTTTCTTGTGAATGAACTGAACACAAGTAGTGGCTCTGTGAAGTGCTGCTCTTGACCATGTGCTGTCTTGGTTCAGACTACGCAGCATCTGTGTTTTAAAAAAATGTTTACTTCATAAGTATAGGCACAACTCAAAAGCACCTGCTTTGTGCTTTGTGCTTTCACTTCACTGGTTTAGTGGCATACAGATTACATAGTCCCAGTTTACAGGGACCGCCTGTAGGTCAGCAGTAGAGGTTATATATATTTTTGCATGAATAAACCATTAATTGAAAAAACAAACAGACCCCTTGAAGAACTAACTGATTGAAAAATTGTTGAGATTAATTGTTAAAATAAACACTAATCGAAAAATGTATCAATAGATTATTGATACAAAATCCTCCTTTTACAACTAAAACTTGTCTGGTTGGTGGAGGTGTACAACCGCAAGTTGGTATATCTAGTTTCGAAATCCAGTTCCTGTTTTGTCAAAGTGGCAAAGGCGTTTTCAAGGTTTTCCATTCCCTTAGCCTACATGTAACACCTCTGAACAGGAATGTCTTGAAATAGATATAGCATGTGCCCAAAATTACTAAATAGGTAGACATTTTTTTTGATGGTTAAGTGTCTATGTCCTTACTTGTTCGATGACTTTGTGTCCCTGATGAGTAAAAACAGATACCCACGGTGCCAGTGGGCAAACAGCTTGTATCCATCAAAGGCAAAACAGGGCCCTCGTCCATCAGGCTGGTACAGGTACACGCATTCATCACCGGCCACAATGAACTGGGAGTCCTGGGAGGGATCTGCCAGGGAGGAGCAGCGCAGTGCACAACCGTGTGTATCCAGCTCTACTTTAGGATACTCCTTTATGGACAGGGTGTAGCACTGAGCAGCGGAAGACAAAAAGGGAGTGGGCAGCAGGTCAGAATGGCAGAATCTAGAGCAGAATCATAAAGAAACCTTACAACTGTAGTTGAAGGATTGTGCAATATGGTCATCTTTAAGTTGAGAAAATGAAGAATTCCCTAAAATTTGCTGTGTAAACTGACAAATAACGGTTCATTTAAAAATAAATCTCCAAGAATGGCTGAAAGGGTCGTTAAGGCGGTTTATTTTCTCCATGCACTCAAATCGTCTGGGGGTGACTACAGACTTACATGGACTTTCTCCAGAGTAGCAACAAACAGATGCGTGACCTTTGCCACTTGGCGGAAAGCGAGGCCTGTAATTGGGCTGGTTCCCTCATGCAGAGTCAGTGTTTTACTGTGACGATCTCTGGTGATGTCACCTTTGGTCAAAACCACACTGCCATCTGTGAAGCCTGTCGAGCAACACAACAATCATAATGAACTGGGAGGAGAACATTTTCTTCGCAAATCACAGGTTATTGGCTCAATTGACAGAAGGAAGACTGTCTTGATTCTTACCAATAGCCATGAAGTTGAGGTTTTCGTGTACACTGAGGCAAGACACTTCAGTCGGTTTGTTGCCAGGAATTGCAGGGAAAATCCTAGTGCACAGAGGATTCCCATTGTCTCTCTTTTCAAGATTCCAGACCTTTACCTGTAATATTAGTACAGATTAAGCAATGAACATTCATTGACACAATTCTTCGGTCTTTTAGGCTTCTCTGGAAAACTGCTCACTTACTAGAGGGTTTATACCGTGTTCATCCTGCCCAACCGATACAAGGATGCTGTGCTGCTTTAGCTGGTAGAGATGTGTTACCCGCAACTTATAGGCCTGAAAAGATGTCAGCTGCAGGGTGCGTGTCAAAATCCAGATCTTACCATCCATATGTAACATTATGGAAGTCAAGGACAATTATACAGTTGCAGCAAGAGATGTATAAGCTGTGGTGTATTGTGTGTGTGGCAGTTCAAAGGTGGTCATTTCTGTAAGATTTTTAGGCTGTCAATCACAGAACACTTACTAGGTCAAACAAATGTGTTTGTGTGTGTGTGTGTGCAAATAACTGATTTTGTCCATACATTCCAAACACTCGTCATGTAATATTACTTTACAGTATGACTTAAAAGTCCACAAACTGTGGAACTATTGTCAAAAGAATACTGGGAACCTTAATGTAGAAGCGAAGAACATTATTTCAATAAAATGCGCAGCTTGCTATGGCGTACCAGTTTACCCAGTTCAAGTTAACGCGACTAAGGAAGTTAGTAGGTTCACAAATATTAGTAATAAGCGTACTGCTTTTCAGTGTGTAGTGTATACAGCATAGAAATGTGAATAAGATCCCAACGATACATCAGTGTCACGTTAAATGACACTAACAAGATGTTAACTGCCGGACAGCAGGCCACACCTAACGTTTTTTTTTAACAGCGTAAGGTGTGACGCTGTTTCCAATAAAACATAATAAACGCAGGATGTACTGTTCGGTCTTTAGCCTATTGCTCCGATTTAATGTTAAGCTAAGTTATTCAATCCAATGACAGGTACAACGTTTGCTGAGTCGTGACCAGTATCAGCTGACAGTAACCCTACAATAACATTAGCTGAGCTTACTGGTCCGTATGTGTTGGAAGGATATCTCCCAGAACAATATGACCCCGGCCGGAGTCACAAGCCGATAATCCGCTTGGAAGAACGAAATTTCTTCCATTATCCACAGGATCCTTTGCCGTATCCTTATCAAAGAAGACAAATTTTCTCCACTGTAAGAACGCCGCCATTTTGTTAGCAAAATAGCTACAGAGTTGGAGGCGGGGACAGGGGCTCTGCTTACTCCATATGAAAGTTGATCAGTGGCGCATGATGCCGAAAAAGTTCGACTTCCGTGAATAAAAAATACCCGGATCTTCCGCTTCTCTTCCGCGAGGATAAGAACCGGGGGCTGTGTTGTGAATGGAATGTTACGCTACAATATACTATAACATTTCTCAAGCAGCATACTCACACTTGCTATTTTATTGTAGTTGACACAAAAGTGTTTTTCAGTGACATGTTTGATGATTTGGGGTAGCATGTTTGGTAATGTAGGACACAGTGTGCTTTCAACCTTAATGATATGCTTCCTGCCTACACCATTTCTCCTTTTCCATCTATAACAACCTTCATTGTATTTATTTGCATGCTATTTCTCCCTGTTATTCCGATCTCCCTTGCATTATCTCACTTGTTGCCATTTTATTCTGCAGCAGGCATAAAATCATCATGGTTTGATGTTGAATTATACAAGGTGATCTAGAGTTCTGTAGGCTACACTTCATCAGTGGGCACCAACATTGTTGTTTGAATAAACTACAATCCTTTTTACACAACTACTTACACAGTAAAATAACTCTTGGATTAAGCTTTATTGTTTACCATTGTCAGCCAAAGTGAAATAGATTTTAGAATCTGTGCTTGTGTTGACATAGATGTGAGGTCCCTCTTTCCATCAGGTTATATGAAACATGAATACACCAGTGTTACACTTCATTTCAATAGCCTCTTAACATCGTCCCAATTAACCATAACCATTTTTTTCCCAGTCAACAAAAACAAACAAACAAACATATGTTTATTTTGGTATCTATTATATCTACTACAAATTAGTTATTCAAATATTATACTTTTATATCAAAATCAAGCAAAGGCGTATGTGATTTGTTCTACCTTATGCTTATTGGGGTCAACTTCCTGTTGCCGAAGTCACATGCTCCCACAAGGTTTCAGCACCAATTGCTTTGAATTAATTAAACTTTTCAGCGCAGGAGTACAATGCTTACAATGTTTACCTATACTGTCACAATTTACCTGATTTCTCAATATATCTGAATTCACCATAGATATCACCATGAAACTTTCCCAGTTTAATATTGACATGATGCCATGCATTTTTTGCATTTCAAGTTTAGTTAAAAGTTGAAAAGTTAAAATTGTATGTTATATTATGTTATTATTTATTAATTATTATATAAGCAGCACAGGGGCTCCACAAGGGACTGTTCTGGCTCCATTCCTGTTCACACTGTACACAGCGAACTCTGAGTCTTGCCACATCCAGAAATACTGCTATTGTGGTGTGTATCAGGAATGGACAGGAATCTGAATATAGAGATCTGATAAAAGCCTTCAGTGACTGGAGTCACAAGAACCATCTCCTCCTGAACACCTCAAAGACGAAGGAAATTATCATAGATTTCCACAGGTTTAAGCCCTCTCTTCAACCAGTGAATACTGGTGGGGTTTACATGGAGGTGGTGCCAAGTTATAAATATCTAGGTGTTCCTGGATAATAAGTTGGACTGGTCCCTAAACACAGATGCTATCTACAAAAAGGGGCAGAGCCGCCTCTTTTTCTTAAGGATGCTCAGATCTTTTGACATCTGTAGTAAGATGCTGCAGATGTTTTATCAGTCTGTGGTGGCAAGTGTACTGTTTTATGCTGCAGTCTGCTGGGAGGCACCATCCGACAAAGAGATGCAAGGCAGTTGGACAGACTGATCAAAAGAGCTGGATCTGTGATTGGAGTCGGGCAGGACACACTGGAGGAGGTGGTGGAGAGATGCACCATGAAGATGTTGGAGACCATAATGAATTGCCCGAATCATCTGCTGCACAGCACCTTCATGGACCGGAGAGGCAGCAGTGGACGGCTCCTCTCTCTCCGCTGCAGGACAGACAGATTTAAAAGACCCTTCGCTCCAACAGCCATCAGGCTGTGCAATTATAGAGTCAACAGACTAAATGAATTTCCCCTCTGGGATAAATAAAGTAATTTTGATTTTTTTTTTATTTGATTTTGATTATTTAATTTAGTTGATATATTAGATTACTGTATTTTTACAGAAGGAAATTGGGATATCTCCTTTTATCATTTAATAAATCAGAAAATACTGTCAAAAGCCATAAAAAATACATTTTCATCATGTTTTTAGGAACAAAATGTTTTATAAACCAGGGTATGAATGATATATAGACAAACCCATCTGTAAAAAAACCTAGAATACAGTAAAACTGATACTGGTTTGGTATATGTAAGTGTAGCTGAAGTTGAGATTTCCTAACAATCCGGAAAATTTTGTCAATTAACTTTATCCATTTTCATGAAACACAATAGTTAACATTACCTTTGCAAAGATGAGGCTGAGAAGTTAAGAACATTTTCTAACAAAGTCTACTTTAAAATTTTGTACGGAATAAATCCCTCCAGAAAGGTTTTATCAAATTTGGTTGTCAATCAAAACAGTATTCCTTCTTGTGATAAAGACATTGAAACAACAGAGCATGTGTTTTACCAGTATAAATATACTGCTGCCTTTTGGGAACATCTGCATTGCTGGTTATTCCCAAAGTTTCTCTGTATTAACAAAAGAAAATGTGATTTTTGGTATATTTATGAAAGACAAAACACATGGGTTGTGTCCGAAATCATTCACTCATTCCCTACTCCCTATCCACTATATAGTGAGCAGCAGTTAGTGGACTATATAGTGGACTCAACTTTATACGATTCGGACACTACTCGCTGCCGGGCCGGTCGCACAACATGACGTCACATCGCCGTCGGCCGTCGGGCAGTTAATACGTGAAGCTTAAAGCCGGCCGGTAAAATCACAATAACGGTGGCTTTCCCTTTGACAGAATTTCTTCATAACGGACTTTAAACAAATTACAAGTCCACAAAACAATAAAAAAATATCTATTTTAAAATACAATTGTCTGTCACAGTCCCGTTCGCGCGCGTCCGCCGTCTCTCTCTCAAACCGCATTGCATGATGGTCAATATCGTCCGTCTAGTGACCACCGGCTGTCCCCTAGATTTCACAATGCATTATGGGAGATATGTAGTGCACTATATAGGGTATAGCGATGCTCACTCAGAATTCGGACACCACTACAAAATGGCTTATTCACTATATAGTGAATAGGGAGTGATTTTGGACACAGCCATGGATTAGCAATCAACATTTTCATTATTTTTGGAAAAATCTTTTTACATTAAAACAGATTCCTGAAAAAGCAATCCAGCTTCCACACTTCTCACCAAGAGCCGTCTTTATTTCTTATCACGGAAATTAATGTAGAAGAATACTTTAGCAATCTATACTTAAGAGTATATAGAGTACATTAAACTTTTAGAGAGCCCCAGGAACACCCTTTGCCCCCTTCTGTTGTGTTTGTGGTTGTTATTGTACTTGTCTGTTGTCCAGAAAAAAGTGTTTTATTTTCTTAATCTTCTGATTCACCATTTAGTTTAAACATTTGTTAATTGTGGGTCTGAACAACACTTCGAAATTTCGACAACACAGTTTATCCTCCAAAACAAAAAAAATTCTCAATTATTTATTTCATTTATAATAATTAAATTAATAAAAAGATTGATAGGCTACCGACTAGAAAGCTATATTTCCCCCATTATCTGTTATTTCCTCCATTAACTTTTTAGATTAGCCGTCTGTCAGCAAGAAACATTTTTACATTGATTACCATCATTTCCCCCCAGTCACATGTAAGTCTTATCATTCCTGAGTGTAGGGTTTGGTATAAGTCACCATTTAAATTTTCTCCTAAATATTTAGCCTGATAAAGAAATTCAAGTGTTGAAATGACACTACAGTTATATTCTGAGATGTTAATTTATTCACAATAAGTATTTATACAGACACTGGCTATAGAGAGAAACTATTTAATTACACAAAACACTGATAAAGATGACTGACATGTGATCCAGATGTAATCTGCTGCCACCATCATAAGGAACAGATGTCGCTTTGTTTCCTTGGTTATACAGCCCACTGAGCATGTGCAGTAGTTTCCCCTGCTTGGTCGGCCTGTGAGTTCCTACTGTCACCTTTACATTATGACGATAACACAAACATTTAAATCTCTTTTCTGGGCTGGAGGAAAGTTTTGAAAACATCAAATCTTTACGGATAATAGAAAGCTTTAGTTTTTCAGTACCTCTGTCACATGATTTACCACGCCCTTTTAGGAGACCAGCATCAGGTCTGAGTCGACCGTTTCCAATGAGAGAAATTAAAGCGAGCAAAGATTTTGGGGTCTTTTTACCCAGTTTGACAAAGTAAATTTTGCATCCATTTTTTTTTTCGCGCCACTTTAGAAAATTAAAGAAAATATTTGTTTGAGATCTGTATGCAGCAATAGGTAGCTTTAGCATTACCCTAAATACTGTGAGAGGAAGTCCTAGCTAACCAATTATCATAATGCTATCTGCTGGTGAGCTAACGAGTTAAGTACTGGAAACAGGTGCTGTTGGGTACCAGGACCAAATTCCATGTACTGATTCAAAGTCAACGGTACCCAACTGTGGAGTGGTGTTGTGCAAGTTTTTAGTTTTAGTTTTCAAATTTACATATTTATCAGTTTATTCAGGGGGAATTTGCGTCGTCCTAACTAGACCTTCGTACTTCAATCGAATTGAGCAGAAGTACATAGAGCCAGGCTAGGGGGAAATGTCTTCTGACTATTAATAATGTAACCTTCTGTAATATAAATGAAATTATATGAAATCTTTTTCAGATCATTCACATTTAAGGACTTAACTTGGATTACATCATAATGAAAGAATGACATATGTCCAGTTCAATAGCGGTAACAAAGCAGCAGGAACAACAAATCCTTCACACAGATGCAATAGATGTTATTTTAATACGTGTTCAAGAAACAATAGTTGCGCCAGCAGAAAGTGTAAAAGGAATAATAGTTGCATCAGCAAACAGTGTTATGACATCGGATTTTTATGTGGGTCGTGGTAGGGCAGGGAGGTTGGGTGGGTGGCTGAAGGATCCCTATCTAAGCAGGGATTCCTGTAAGGCCAGGCTGCATCTAACC
>CAFUXE010001364.1:203665-218027 GCA_903364295.1 Serranus cabrilla
TCAATTCACACATCACCCCTGACCTTATTCACAACCTCGAAAAGTAAGTTTTGCTGTAGGACCGGTCTTTGGTCCCCATATGGACTGATGGTCCCAACAAGGTCAGTGTCTATACAGATAAACGTCCCCAGAAGGTAAGAGCGTGCACACACACACACACATGTACGCACACACACACGTACACACACACAAAATGATTAGTAGCCTTAATTACAAGAGCATGTTGTACAAACTATCAGAGGAAAGAGACTGTGAAGATCTGGCATAACAAAAAAGAAGCCATGATCTACATTCCAGTAAAAGGTATATTATAAATGGATGCATATTCAGTAGTGTATTTTATTGTTTTTTATTCAACTAATCCTATAAAAAGGAACAGTAATAAATAAGCTGAAACCCAAGCATTCGATTGTTCTATGTGATTGCAGGAGCATCCTTTTTTATAAACTGTCCTGATCCGACTTTCACTTTTACTGCAAGGAAAAAAAAAGAATTAGCAAACCAGGGAAAGATTTTGTCCCACCACTCAGAATCTCTCAAGTTATCAGTCTCATTGATGCTTACAGGGTTAAAGTAAGTCCTTTGGACTTAAAAACTCCTCAAATTTCATTAAGTTTGCAGCACAGCAGCTATCCTGTCATGAGAACTGTTGGTTGTCACGAACTCTTCACCTAAGGAACAGTATACCATAGTAGCATACATACAGTACAATCAAGACTGAATTAGAAAAATACAGGTACAAAATGATTACATTCAAGAAGACAGTACTAGCACAAAAGGGTATTATAGTCATTTAGGTAACTAATATAAGAATTTCAACTTTATAGAAGGATTTTTCTAGATAAAAAAGGAGATAGGAAAAGGACAGTAATATGGCTGTGGATTTGTTAAAATAGACACTGATACACACATACATATCTATATTCACACACACACACCTATTTATACACATGTAAATATGTGTGTGTATATATATATATATGTATGTGTAGAGGTGTGTACATTATGTGTGTGAGTGTGTGTATACACACATATATGCATACATATATGTACACATACAAACGCGCACACACATATATATGTGTATATAGTTTTCTAGTTTACTTCAAAGACCACGATCCTTTTGGTTTGGGTTTATAAGGTGCAAATACTGTAAATTACAAGAGGCATTGAGTGGCGCCCTTTTGTTGCACATCATTCCAACTCTGGGCTCAAACACCAAGGAAATCCCATTGGATACACAGGAGAAATTGTGCTGATATTGTTACCTGAAGATTTACACACCTAGGAAAGGCAGTGCAACTGTTATGCCAGCTTTCCTTCTTCTTCTTCTTTTTTTTTTTTTTATTAATAAAACTGGATTTCCATTTGAATATACCTTTGCCCTTTTCTTTGGCAGATGTCAATAAACTCACTTGCTATAAGCAAATATATCTCTATTTTTTCGGGGAAGACAATTTCTTTCTCTTTGCAAAGAATTTCACTGATGTCCACCAGTGGAAGAACTATACAGTTACTGCTTGGATGATATCACCCTTAATGTAACTTTTCTTATACCTAAAGGAAAAAAAAAATAGATACACCGTTTATTATCATGATTAATTTAAAACCGAATGTGGTCCACTTAAGCTTAACTGGGAAACATTAGCAATCAGTTTTTTTTTTCTTTTTTCTTTCCTTTTTTTTCCTTTTTTTTCTTCTTCTTCTTTTTTTCCTCTTTTTTTCTCTTTTTTTTCCTTTCCTTTTTTTAACACGAGAAAAAGAAAGAAAAAAGAAAAAAAAGAAAAAAAAAAAAAAAAGAGAAAAAAAAAGAGAGAAAAAAAAAAAGCAATCAGTTTGTTAGATAATAAGGGCCTACATTACCAAAACATCATTACTATGTAACAATGCCTTAATATAGGAAAACTGCTCTATTTCAAGATGCACGAGTCCTCTTGCACCCATCCAATTCTTATATGTCTGTCCTGTCCAAAAGTACATATCTTAACACATACCCAAGAGGCAGTCGCAGTCAAACACACCCCTCCAAAGGTGAAAAGACAAGCTCATTGTCTATGGACTGGGCATTTAATCGCAGTGCCTGTATGCTTAGCAGGTAAGCACAGATGCATTCGTCACCTGTGAGCTTGATCTTGTTTGACAACATTCTGAATCCAGTAAACTTGACCACAGGAAAAAAGCACAAAGAGGACCTAGTTAAAAGAGCATCGTAAATGTACACACTTTAACAGAAGAACAATTAAATAGAAAACAAAGAGCTATAAAAGTTATAAATGTGAGTCTAAAATGTGATACATAAAAGTATTGGTCTACACAGAGGAAAAAAAGGCTGCTAGGCAAGGAAGCAAGGGGTATTGCTGGGGAGTCTGTGTGGCTCTCAGTCACCCTCCATGGCTGTGGCAGCTCTTCCAGGTCCCACCAACCTTTAGGAAGACAACAAAACCTGCAGCTTAACTGCATTCTTCCTTATTTTTTTTTTGTCACTACAACAGCTGATTAACTGTAAACAAACTTATGGCCAAGACAGAAGCATTGAAATGGAATGATTCTGAGCAAAACATGAACAAAACAAAGCCAAAAAAAAGAAAAAAAAGAATACAAATTGCACCTAAATATAAATAGTTCTGAAAATCAAAACATTTGAGTACATGTGACCTCTGAGTAGACCATTACTTGGCAATAAAATCTCAAAAGGCTGATAGGACAAAAATGGGGGAAATTGTTATTAAATGCCTTGTCTCGATTAGCTCTGTGAGAAACCATAGCATAGCGAACTCTGATTCTGACACATTCAATTTAATTTCTGCATAAAATCTGGAAAAAAAAAAAATCAGTTTTATGGTTTTTTTTTTCTGCCAACCTGCTCATTATATGAGAGGTGGTATAAAACTATTTCATGAAACAAATATTCCACTTAGATTAGCAAACGTCTGATCTTTTAATGTTGAAGCCGGTGGCTAGCTTTAGCCACCTCCTGAGGACACTGAAGAAACCACTGAGAGGCTATGCTGTGAGAACACTGACCGGTGGAGACAAGACATTTTTTATCACCCTTAAAAGGGTAATGCAAACTTCAGCTACAAAGTAGTGCAGGGGTTATGTAATAAAAATAAAACACCTATTCCATGAAATAAGTTGCACACAAGGAATTAAGCCTCGTAACTGCTACGCAAACTATAATAAGATCAAGTATTACCAAAACTGCATTTCACTTTTCAAAAACTTTTACACTGACTTTAGAACTGTGATGGCATTTAGCAAGAAGCTGGTTCTAGGTCCGGTTGGAAGGGTCTAAGGTGGGAAGGTTAAGGCTGTATTTAATTCACTTTCACGCGACCTTCCTATCAACAAGAAGAAGTTTGTAAGCTGACCTACTGTCTCATAAGCCTGTGACAGGGACACTGTGAACCTACTACTAAAGGATAAGCTATAGTCAACTCAAGTTGAGATGTAAAGGTATGCAGATTGCTCTTTCACATTCAGTCTAACATGATTATTTGTAGCTACCATATATTTTTTTTTTTTTACAGTAGCATTATTACTTACATATTAAATATGCAACCATGATTGCTTCATAGTTTGAGTACAGGGAAATACTAAGCAAGTAGTTGGTTACGGAAGTAAATCCATCATGATAATTTACCCTGGGTTAAAGTCATTTTGGGTTGAAGCTTGAAGGAATGGAAAGGACAAGAACCATTCAAACACAGGTAGGAGGTATTCTACTAGAGGTGGAGGGAAACTTTCAGTTGGCGTGTGTGAGGTAAAAAGGTGACAGAAAGCTGTGTTTGTCTCCAAAACAAATGCAGTGTTGGGATTTTTTTTTTGTTGCCCTACCTAAAATGTTTTTTTGTTTTTTTGTTTTTAAATCACACAAGACTTGACCTTAAATGACCTCTATTTAACAAAACAGTGTGAAATAAAGCCATGACAACCATCTCTATAAGGGAAGCCATGCACTGGGCGACTTCTGGGTTCCACAGGCCCAAACAGAGCATCTAAAGGTAGCGAGAGGTGTTCAGAAAGGCACCCTCCCTCAAACGAAAGGAAGGCTTTTGGGAAAAACACTGAGATAGCCAGGAACAAGGAGGAGGAGAGGGTCTCTTTTCCCCCCACCATCAAGCAAATTTACCACAATGGTAAGGTGGGGTCTGTCCAAAGCTTCCTGATCAAGTCTCTCTTCAGTGTAAAGTTACCGCTGAGGAAAGTAAAGCTCCACTGTCAGTGTCCATGTTGTGGCATCTCGTAAAAGCAGCAGAGTTTCACTGATCGGCGCAGGAGATGAGGACTGGAGTCTGGGCAAGCTCCTTCTTCTGATTTTCAGCCAAGCCTCTCGGACCGCTGAAACAAGAAATTCAAACGTCTTAAGAAATTGTCCACACTTTTTCAAACAGCCTGTGTATTTTTTTTTTTAAATTAGAGCATATTGAAAACCTTCACAAGGCATTGCTTTTACTATTACACCTGTCTTTTTCCGAACCCTCTGTTCAACAAACCCTCTTACCTGTTTCAACCTGATGGATGCCACCTGTTTGGAGGCACTTGATTATGTGAATAATAAAATCTCACAAATCAGCAGACCTGAAAATATTTAAAACTCTGTCTACACAGCGTCAAAAAAAATCATGCTAAAGCAGAGCAGTGCGTGAAAATCTTAGTCAAGTGAATGTGGCTGTCAGAGAGAAAAAGATAGAGTGAAAACAATGTACATAAAAGCTGCAAGTGTTGAACAGGCCCTCGCACCTTCATTGGAGTGCTGATGATGCTGATGCCTTAGCCCTGGAATGGCAAATTTTATAGCACTCTCTCTGTCCACAAGCGTCTACAACAAGTGGATAAGTTATGATGGGGGAGTCCAATATGGGTGGCAGGGCCAACAGTCACCGGGGAACTCTGTGCTGAGTTTATTGATGCCATCCTTAAGAGTACACGACAAATGGTCAGGATCTGAGCAGGACATCAATGTATAATACATACATACTTCCAGTTGCCAGTGGTGGGCTTTATGACCATGCATTGATATTAGTGAATGGATGTGTCCAGGACTGGATGTACAATCAAACTTTTCAAAGCTTTTCTGACCAATTTTGATGTGAATCTGTGTGTGTATATTGCATGTTACTTCTTGTTGCCAGCGGCAATATTGACTTTGGGTCAATATGGAAATGCAGTTCAGGTCAGAATTCTCATCATGCATGAGGAATTTGGGGCAGATTGGACGGATTGTATGCTCAAGTTACAAAAACCTCTTAACAATGAATGACAGTTAGCATTTTCTCACAAAGGCCTTAAGGTGGTACTGACCAAATTTGAGATTTAATGGTTAATGGACTTATATAGCGCTTTTCTAGTCTTTGCGACCACTCAAAGCGCTTTTACACTACAGACTGCGCTCATTCACCATTTCATACTGGTGGCCGAGGCTACATGGGGCCACCTATCACCATCAGGATTTCATTCACACACCGCAGCATCGGGGGCAATTTGGGGTTCAGTGTCTTGCCCAAGGATACTTCGACATGTAGGTGGTATGGTCAGGGATCGAACCACCAACCTTCCGATTAATGGGCGACTGCTCTACCAACTGAGCCACAGCCGGGTTAAATCTCTTCGAAGAGTTTATTAAAATACAGAGCCAGGGAATGGCCCAAAACGCCCGAAAATTGCTCATTCACTTCAAGACGGCTAACTTCCTGTTAGTTTTAGGGTATGGGTCCAAGAGGCTTTTTGGTGCATCTCTGCATGTGATTGGGTTAAGTACAAAAATGCATAAAACATGTTACTTCCTGTTGCCAATTGGGGGGCCTGGACTCTTATCGCACATGAGAAATTTAGGGTGGATTGGATAATATATTCTAAAGTGTTTGTAAATGGTATATTGCATCCATTTATAGCACTTTGTGTCTGCTATGAGAGGCCTGAGAACTCATTTATGCTAATTTATGTCATGTTGCGGTCTGATGATCATATGATGACCACGCCATGTAAATTGGATAGATTCTCGCCAAATAAGGCTGACTTCCTGTTGTCAGTAGGGGGCACTATGCATATGACTCAATATGGGTGAATAATGTCTTTAGGTCCAGCGGGCAATATAAAGTGCAGTAAACAAACCCTCAAGAGACAGAAGCAGGGATGAAAGGAAAGGCGGAGAGAGACGGAGATAATGAGACAAAAGAAAGTCACCCGAAAGCTAAGATGAGGAAATATGACGAAGCGTATGTATCGCTTGGCTTCACTGTGACTACGGAAAGACCGGTATGTTTAGTGTGTCTAAAATAATGTTAATGAAGATACAATGTTATGCAGAGGTGCACTTATAGACAACTTTTATAGACAAAAGTTTTTGAGCATTCCAAGGTGGTAAAAAATGTGTTCAAAGTCAAAAGTAATTGGGGGTGCTATAGAGCCAACTTGTTACATCCAAGCCCAATTGGGACATGCCATCGAAATAATTACAAATTTGTATCCTAAAGCCCTCAAACATGTTTTTGTAGAAGGTTATGAACCTATTTTCCCCAAAACACAAACATCCATTCTGTTTGAGCACTCTCAGCTTCAGCTGTTTCTGCCTTATTCAGGTTGAAGCTGTTTCAGTGGGCGGGGAGGCTATGTTAATGAGGCACTGCTGTCATTGGCTGCTTGGTCGCTAGGTATACGGAGGCGTTACGGAGGCAGGGAAGACAGAAGCAAATAGAAACATGGCTGGCACCGGAGCGGTATCAAATATAGTACAACCATACAAATACCACACTTATCTTTTCTCCCCACAGAAGCAGAAAGATATCTGAGCTCAATGACAATATTCGATAGCGACAGTTATTAGAGCAAATGCTATCATCAACAGACTGACTCTGAGGCCATGCTAACGCCAATGCTAACCACTCATCCTTTGAATCAACTCTACAGAGTTTTTAGACATTTACCGACGTAAACACACAAACACTGTGCTGCATTCAGTGACAGTTCAAACACTGAATGTCATGTCCCTTTATCCCAACAGAAGTCAAATGATTACTTAGCTCAATTGAGAATAATCCATAGCAACCGTGGCTCATGCAGATGCTCACAACAACAGTGGGCTATGACTCTAAGCTAATGCTAATTGTACGTAGCGTTTATTGAACTGTAAATAGTGGCTTAATTGAGAATAATCAGTAGCGACCGNTACAAATACCACACTTATCTTTTCTCCCCACAGAAGCAGAAAGATATCTGAGCTCAATGACAATATTCGATAGCGACAGTTATTAGAGCAAATGCTATCATCAACAGACTGACTCTGAGGCCATGCTAACGCAAATGCTAACCACTCATCCTTTGAATCAACTCTACAGAATATTTAGACATTTACCGACGTAAACACACAAACACTGTGCTGCATTCAGTGACAGTTCAAACACTGAATGCCATGTCCCTTTATCCCAACAGAAGCCGAATGATTACTTAGCTCAATTGAGAATAATCCGTAGCGATCGTGTCTAACGCAGTGGGCTATGAAGCTATGCTACTGTTAACGGTACATAGCGTTTATTGAACTGTAAATAGTGGCTCAATTGAGAATAATCAGTAGCGACTGTGGCTCACGCAGATGCTCGCAACAACAGCGGGCTATGATGCTACGCTAACACCACATAGCTTTTATTAAACTATAAATAGTACCATATTGCCAGTGTAAATCAAATCTAGCCATTGAGTACTTCTTTCTCCCGATGCTGGCAAAGAAAAGAGACACACAACATAACACTTTGTATGCTTTCCTCTAAGCTCAGACATGTCTAGCAGCGGTAGCTAACTGTACAGACTCTGGTTTCTTCATATTAGCTGGATGAGTTCCGGGGAGCAGAAGGTGACGTAAACTTTGGGTGGGATCTATACAAACACCTCGCCCCGTGTGACGTCACACGGGGCCCTAGCCAGAACGGACTGTAGGAGGAGGAAAAAGAAAAGATGCTGACAAAGCTCAACAATGCAGAGACTTCAGTTTTTCCATCCTCTCAGGTTTGGTTGGCTGAAGGATGACTAAACATTTTCAAAAAAATGTATTATGCTCTTTAAGATGAGAGCAATGATTCCACCAAGTTTCATGAACATCGGGACATTTGGGGACGCTATGGAGCCCACCGGCCATGACCAACCACTCTTAATGCAGAAATGTGCTATTTTCGCCATTTTCACCTGTGTCTCTACTCGGTCAATCTTCATTTGGGCACATTCACTCTCTGCTAATTATACCCACACATCATAAGTAATAAGAGGAAACAAGACAGAAGGTTAAATAATAGGTACGTAAACACGTAAATAATATTGAAATCTGGAGATAACAAAGCTAGTTTTGGTTGTGATGCCAAGTTAATTATCTCATGAAAACAAAAGGCTGTTTTCTCGAGGTAATGACAAAAAGTGCAATTCTTGGCTTCTGCAACACGACTGGTGCTGCAGTATGAAAACATGGTGAATACGATAACTTCTCTTAAATTGCTTGTATCTGCAAGGGAGTTGGAACAAAACTGTTTCATGAGTGTTTCCTGCAAGAGGCCTAATAGGAAAGGATCTGAGACATGACATCATATAGGAGCTGATAGCAAATTTAAATGCAACTGTCAAATAGTTTGGCCTAATGTCATCAAAAGCTAACAGTGGAATCAAGGTAATTTTCAAGTAATTGATACAAATGTTAGAAAAACTGTTAAAACAGGTGCGGACATTCTAGACAATAAACAACAGCGTGTGCTCAGTAGCAAAACCTTTGCAAACTACAATGTTTTTTTGCTGAATACTACTACAGCTTACAGGTTCTATTGTTTGTCTATACTTAATGTTATTGGGATAAAAGGAGGTTAGATGAAAACAAACATTATATTGGTTGCAGCATATGTTATGTATTGCATAGAAACAAGGCAGTGTCTCTACCTGTGAATGTTTTCCATGGCTGCTACCTCAGCAAGGGCTGCCAAGCTGAAGAAAGCAGGTAGCTCTTGTGGTACGTTACTCCTCTCCGCCTCCTCTGCTCTGGGATTACTGGAGCACCCTTTTTCATTGCATAAATTACGTTGGGGTAATGGCTTCTTATCCTCTTCCTGGTTCAGGTCCCTAGTTTTGTACTCTGCCAAAAAAACAAAACAACGAAAATAAACAAAAAAACATATTTCAATACCATTAAAATTGAGGATTTTCATTTGAATTACTTTTTCATATCTAAGGTCAATTAACGACATTTGTTCCCCAGTTTTAGAAGTGACCACTGAAAGTTCTTTAACAACTGAAGCCAGCACACATCCATAAACTGGGATGGATTTATAGAACATGGATGGAGCAGTATATTGATCCAAATGAACAGCAACTTCATTGATATACACATTAAATATAAAAGCACATGTATTTTATATGTAGAGGGGGAGGAGGATCCCTCCTCTGCTGATCTCCCTGAGGTTCTTCCATTTTTTTCTCCCATGAAAGATTTTTTCTGTGTCTGAAGCGAGGCTCAGAGGACAGGGAATGCCGTAAACTGTAAAGACTGTTAAGCCTTCCGAGGCACAATTGTGATTTAGGATTTTGGCCTGTATGAAAAACTTAACAATAGCAATAATAATATCATTGCAATAATTAGAACATATCTAAAATATTTATTTTATTTTCAATTTTCCATTTAAAGCACAAATGTGTATAACTTCTGGCTAAAATGTTAGACTCTAGAAATGATTCAAAGACAGACAGATGCTTCTAGTTCCACAATTACTAATCAATGGATACATCACTCTGCATCATCATCACTCACCCTCGACTGGAGACACACTGCCATTTGGTGTGCGCACCAAGTGTGTGATCTTGGTCTTCCTAGCCTTCCTTTTCTGACTACCAACTAGTGCCTCCATACTAGTAGGGCCCTGGACATCTGGGCACATTATGGCAACAGGCGCACAAGATTTGGCTTTTGAAGATAAATCCAGCATGGTGGATTCACTCTGTAGCACTGTTGTGGGGGAAAAATAGATTTCAATGATTTAACCTCTGCACATATGAAGGCCCTAATACAGGTCATAGTGAAAAGCAACAACACAAAAGTGTTTCATCCTCTTCAAAAGAAGATGAGTCACAGAAACAACAATCCTTCATTTGTTTGCACAACAGCTAATTCTTGACAAATATTTCTTATGGATATAGCAATCTTTAATTTGTTTATAACATACATAGATAAAACATGGGAGTGCACAACATAAATGTAAGATTTCGTTTATTGCAAATTATGATCTTTTTAGTGCTTTGAAGGTAGATTCAGTGATTCAAGTTGTTTTTAGTTTTGTTTTTTATCAAAGAGGATTGTTAGGTTATTGTATAGAAAATATGGTAATGGGTAACTGCCAGAGGAATATGAAAATGTTCACAACCCTGTTTTCAACTGCACAAACATTCTAGTTCACCTTTGTCAACTGCACCTGGCTTCTCCTTTTTGTGTTTGTGCTTCCTAACAATCTTGTGGAATGAAGTCTTTTTCTGAGATGGAGATGACCCTGATATAGCAAAAAAAGCAAAGAAAAAAGGAGAACAGAAATGCTATGTTATGGAGTGTGGAAAACATGACTCAACAAACAGGTGCAGAGTGGAATATGGAAACATGATTATTGAGTGGAATTTGTATGATTTAATTTGAGCTTACCTTTCCCAGCTTTAGGGACTTCCTCTTGGACAGTGGAGCTGTCGGTCTTCTTCTTCTTTGCAACAGCAGTACCCTTTTTATCAAATGTCATTGGGCTATACTGGGGCAGGCTGTTAAACTTCCTTTCAAACTCTTCCTCCAGTTTCCCTAGGCTGACAAGTAAAGCTCATATTACATCATCAAGAATATAATAACCTAACCTAAACCTGAAGACAAAGAAGATATTGAAGAAATCACATAATACATTTGCCTATAG
Organism: Serranus cabrilla; assembly: GCA_903364295.1. NCBI lineage: Eukaryota > Metazoa > Chordata > Actinopteri > Perciformes > Serranidae > Serranus > Serranus cabrilla. Next base: position 214,579 of record CAFUXE010001364.1, read on the forward strand.
AGATTAGCAAATTATCTTGGACTAATGCTGCAGGGCAAACCACGAAAGCATCAAAACTACCTTCCTCCTCAAACAGGAAATAAAGGGAGACTACGAAGAATTACTACAAAATGTGTGTGACACTTTTCCACTCACACAACTGGGTTGAACGTTTAATAAAAAAATATAATCAGACTTAATTTCAGCCTTGCTCAGACAATACTGAATTTATGGGTGACAATCTAGCCATGGTAAAGAACGAGGGAAAAAGCGGGAAAAGCATTTATCACCAACAGGCTTGCTAAGTTATTTCACTTAATATTATCAATATTAGCTACCTATAATATATACTGGTGGCAAACTACTAAAATGGTCCTATCTGAATGCACGTTATTGTTGTAAGATATGGACTGCTCTGTAAAGGCAGAGACAAAACAGCCCATTTAATGGGCTTGTGAGGTGTTTCTCTCTTTGTTTTTCCTCTTTTTACTTTCATCACAATAGTGCACCGAATGTTGCTCTATAAAAAAAAACTCGGTTCTAATTTTTAATGCAAAGTGTCTCTCCAGATAGGATAACAATGAGTCCACCAAGTTTCCAGGCTAATATTACTGGAGGACCAACAAGTGGGCCCAACATATATTCAATTGAAAACTAGAAGGGTTGTAGAAGGATGAATTTTCCTTGTCCAATGTGAGGGTCAAAGGACAGAGGGTTTCATATGTTGTACAGACTTTCAGGCCCTCTCAGGCAAATTTGTGATTTGAGATTTTGGCCTACATTTTCCCGCTTATTTGGGGTCAGTGTCAGTGACATTGTGCTGCTTTTGTACTCAATTCTATACACAGTTACATGAAGTATGTTCAGTGCAAGGTATACAGAAAACAGGGTATACATCCAAACTGAAGAATGCTAGAACTGACTTATTCTATCACTTCCCTGACAACGATTGTACTATATTACTACACTATAGAAAAGTACAACATATTAATAAGACATATTAATAAGGCATGACTCACCCCTGTGAACATTCATCTTTGGACTTGGACTTTTTCAGCTTCTTGGGGTTATTAGATCCTATCTGAGAAACTGTCCAGCTGTTATCACTCCAGTTTGCATCATGATCAGAAGCACGGAAAGCACCTCTTTTACCTGCAGACACATATTCAACAATTCAGACAAACAGTAAATTTGCATTAAGGGCATAACACAAACTACATCATGCATCCGACATTTATTATCTATTTTTTGTCCTTGAATCAAAAAAGAATACCTCTGTCAATATTGGCTCTCAGTGAAGTCAGCATTCCCTCAGAAACAAGGGTTTTATACAAGGCGCCTTTACAGCTCCGCTCTGATTTCCTGGAGCTGTGGTTCTCTGTGTTAGAGTCAAAGGTCCCCTCATTCGACCTCTCCTTCCCCCGGTCTTCCTCTTTGAGTTTAGCAGGTGAAGGGCTGCGGGGGAAGTGATGGGCTTCTGCCATGCTTCCCTGAAAGTCTGTGCTTCCTACACTTGCTTCTTCTTCAGTCATTTCTTCCTTCATTTCCACCTCAGAGGAACTGTACTGCCCACACTGCCCACCGTCATCCTCCATCTCCTCCTCTTTTTCTTTTACAAAGGCTTTGACTTTGGGCTTACTCTTCTTTTTGGGCACACCAGAGGTTCCACCGCTTAGACTGCTCTGAATCTTCTTCTTGGGCTTCTCCTCTGTGTCATTCCAGGCCCCTTTGGCCACTGCCTCAATTGTACTGAAGACACTGTCCACGTTTGATTCTGCATGGTTACACTTATTAGTTATCTTCTTGGTTGAGCAAGGGATATCATCGTTATCATTTAACTTGGCCACCTCTTTTTTCTTGCTTTTGTTTTTGACACGTGCATTTTGACTGCTGAGTTGCGGGGGAATGGCATCAGTAGAGGTAGAAGTGACCGAGAGAAAAGGTAAGAGGGCTGATGTATGAGGAGAGGGAGGGCTGTCGTTACGGTCTGCTTTCTCCTCCTTGATCTCCGGCGCGACTGTAGCTTGCCGGAGAGAGGCTGTAGAGGAGCTGTCCGCAGGCTGAGATTCCGCTGTGTCCATCTTTCCTGCTTCGGATGCTAGGCACATCTTAACAAACAAGAAAAATCTAATCGTTAAACAAATTAATGCAAAATGACTAACGATGTTAATTCATCTCTACATTTAATTTCTATAGTTTCTGGCTCAGAAGTTTCTTTAAGTGCATTGTGTAACCTTGAAATGACTGAATACTTTATTCCTTCTATTATCTATCCTGATGGTGGCAGGTGGCACCGTGTAGGGTAGCCTCGGCCACCAGTTTGAATGTGTGTGTGAATGGGTAAATGAGCGCAGTCTGTAGTGTAAAAGCGATTTGAGTGGTCGCAAAGTCCATTTAAGATTTACTAGTTTTAGTGGCGCGTGCATGCTGCCTGTGTCTATGGTGCTTGGCTGGATACCGGTGTCATAGAGGAAGATCTGAGTGAGGTAACTGCTGGTGCATGCAGAGATAGGAGGGACAGGAAATGGATATGGACACAGAGACAGGGGGTTTCACCCAGTAGCGATATTCTCATTCAGTTAGTTGCTTGAAAGAACAAAAATATTAGTGTGAAATGCACTCTATTTCAACTGCTGGCAACTCAAGGAGCAACCTGTCGAAGCATTTGACAGGCCAGCATTGAACAGCTGAAGAAGACACTCAGGAACCGGCCCCGCCAAAACAAGCTTTAGTCACTTCCTCGTGGCCTGCTGGTTATACATTATCCTGCTTATTACACAACCACTTACTAAAGAAATCAATAATTGGACTGTAGTACACAACCCGCCAGCACGCCTGTCCGTAGCAGTACGCCATTTACATAGCAACAGCCTTAAGAGTGTATTTGTTTTGGGTTCTGGTGTGCTGATGGGAGGCGGCTATGCAATATACGCACAAGGACGGGTACGGGGAACAGATGTTTGTATCAACTGTTAATTAAGTCGTAAATTAATGAATGAAAAAAACTCAAGTAGGAGCCATGTATGGCAGAATTCAATAAGCCAAGTGAACGTGCAAATAACCGCCCGCAAAGTGAAGTGAAACGAATGCGCCCGCAAGACAGGAACAAATTAAGTTTCAAAACACACCCATCTAGCCACACAGTGGTGTAGTGATTAGCACTCTTGCCTTACAGCAAGAGGGTTGCGGGTTCGATGTGCGTGGGTTCTCTCCGGGTACTCCGGCTCCCTCCCACAGTCCAAAATCATGCAGCTCAGGTTTAATTGGTGACTCTAAATTGCTTGTAGATGTGAGTGAGCGTGTGAATGGTTGTCTGTCTATATGTGTCAGCCCTGCGATAGACTGGCGTCCTGTCCAGGGTGTACCCCGCCCTCGCCCCAGCCCCCCGTGACCCGGGTTAACTCGGATAAGGGGTGATAGAAGATGAATGAATGAATGAACACAACCATCTACATGCCCCCACCATACCT
>CAFUXE010001368.1:0-27891 GCA_903364295.1 Serranus cabrilla
TCTATCCAGAAATGACAAAAAAACACCATGTTAAAAATGGCCAAATTTTCAAAAAGTCATACTATATCATGTCGGTTTTTTTTTCACAAAAATTTTCAACTTTATTAAAAATGCACCAAATTCCCAGTATTGCCTTATTAGAGTCTGTTGATGCATGTCAGGATGAAACTTTTTGAAAAAGGACAGAAAAACACCATATTTAGGGCCCAAGCACCGATGGTTCGAGGATCTATTGAAATTGAAGGATTTATTATCCCTAATCCAAAATCGCTAATTTGGAGGCTTTATCATATCCAAAAACTCACCAAACTTTGCACATGCATCAATCTCTGATGAAATTTACGTATTTTAATATTCTAAAATATGGCCTGATAGTTTACATATTCATGTAACCTGAATGTAAGTGCTGTAAACTGAATATGAAACTGACTTGAGGGACTATTGTTCCCAGAATTATGGTATTGATCTACACTATACTCCACTACAAGTAAAAGTTCTGCTTTCAAAGGTAGTAAAAGTACAATAGTATCAGCATCAAAATTAACTTGTTATATATATATTATTGTATTATTATTCTTTATACATTTATGGAAGCAGCATTTTACTGTTGTCCAGCTAAAGCTAATTTTAACTTAACTAACTTTATGTGCTTTATTTTATAAACATTTAATAAAGTACAACACTTGCCCTTTAGATATAGTGAAGTAGAAGTATAAAGTTAGATGTGTGGAAATACTCAAATAAAAATACAGGTACCTCAAAATTGTACTTACGTACAATACTTGAGTACATTTACTTAGTTATATTCCATCAGTGCTCCGTGGGTCTGTATGGGAGAAAGGTCTTCCTGCTCCAACAGATAAGATCTTACTAACCTGGGAAATGACATCACCTGCAACAAACAAAAAGGAACAGTAGAAAACAATATCATATTGATGGACTATAGCTATTTGCATATATAAACCAGATTTCCTTTACATTCAGTTGCATACTTCTTATATTTCTTTCATATTTTTTATGCAAACATTCTCTCCTACCAGCAGAGATACCTCCTGATGGCTGCTGGTCTTCCAGAAACCTCTGCATCAGTTTGGTCATATTACCCAGGAACCAGTCTGGGTCAGAAAACATTCTGCTGGGGTCCAAACAGGCCACCTGCCTAACTGAATGACGGTGAACATCACCTTGATGTATCCTCTCCTAATCTCGAGGACTGTGAGCTCCCCGATCTTTTTTGTCTCTGATGTCCTCCTGACAGGATGGAATGTAATAGCACCACATGACTCATTATAACCAGTGTTGGGCAGATATTACTTGTGGAACCCTGGACGACACACCTGCTTCTCCACATGCCACATGGAGAAACCACCTTTGCAGGCATTATGTAGGGTCTGGAGACTACAGCTCCTGAATAACTGAGTTACAACAAAGTACAATCTAATTACTGACTACACAATGACAGTAGAGCAGATGACAGTAGGAGCATTGGTGAGGTCATGCGTTGCACACAGTCTATTTTTGCAATGGGCCCGTCCCTAATGGTTAAATCTGACCCTTGTATTTAGGTAAGCATAATTAAACATATTTGAAGAATTCATTTTCTAATAAGGAAGAAATGATTCAAAGGGTTTACCTGGGTTTTAAGGAGGAGCTTCATTTGTGGGTCTAGTCTACTTAATTGTAAGACTGCAGTTGAGTTAAGACTTTTTTTGTCAAACTCCAAAGCTAAGAATAAACTTTGATACTCAACAGTGTGTCCCCGGGATTATTTTTCTGTGTTGGTCAATTGTTGTAGAGAAACTATAGTTAGGTGATAAAAACAACTAGATGTATCTGCTCAAAGGCATTCATGGAGTAAAAAAAAAAAATACAATAGGATTACTTGGATTCATATTTATTTGAAAATAATCAGTCATCCAAATAGTTTTCAAGTCACCTGTTGTTCTCAAATGATCTATAAGACCACTTTGTTCATCATTAGCTTAATAAAACCCAAATAAATTAAAATCGACAGTGACACAGTTCATGTAGACTGCGATCAGTGTCGGTCTACTACTCTGATATGATACAGTGGCTTAAATAGCAGTAGTATTAGTAGGTAACACTTTAGAATGAGGTTAGACAAATAAGCTGCTCATTGCTGCCTGAATTTGAGTAAATATGGCTGTATATTCCCTGATTTTTTACCACTATTGGCTACCTTGAGCTAGTGTGATAAAAGTAGCATCTTCAGATTAATTCATTTCGTCCCTGACTGTTAGTATTTGTGCAGCCCTATAATGAAGTGTTACCGATTTGTAGTCATACAGGTCCTTCAAACGTGCGCACACATGGACACGGACACGGACACGGACACACACACACTCGCACACACGTACAAGTCATGCTAAAAGAGTTTTCATAGTGGAGCATGCATCGTGTCAGACCACCCTGTGCCTGTCCCGCAGGGTCACAGGCAGGCCCGGTGGTTTCAGTGAGGAGGGGATGGGCAGCTCATGCAGGCTGTCTGTGAAGGTCGCAGGGCTCAGCTGCTTCATTATAGTCTGCATAGCAAGGAGGACCAGCGGCGCCGGGCTGCTTTCTGTCAGGTACTTGTACGTCTCCTCGCCCAGCATCTTGCTCCACGGCTCTGGCTCTCTCATCAGAGTCCCTTTCATTTTGAAGTGAACCTTTGGCATGAACATAAGCAGGTTGTCCAGGCACTGCCTCCTCCCACCGCCGTTGGCATCCTTGGAGTCCCTAAGTTTCTCCAGAATGATATCCAGCGGCGTTAAGCCATTATGGTCCGGGGCGTGCGGGGACGCTCCGTTCCCCAGCAGCATTATGACCACCTCGGGCCGCAGGAGCTCGCAGGCTAGATGTAAAGGGGTTCTGCCGTCCTCCATGTGAAAACAACCAGCTCGGTCCGTGTAGGAGGGGGCACTGGGGATCCGATGGGTTTCCTGTAAGATGAGGCCGAGAATGTAGCGCCTGTCGTAGCGGACAGCCATGGCCAGGTGTGGGGCAGAGGACGGGCAGCAGCAGAAACGCTCCCCGGGCTTTGCGAGCGCTTCGTCAGTGTACCGGCTCAGCAGGTACTGGGCGTACGCCTGGTGATCGTGTACTACAGCGTACAGCAAAGCCTCCGACGGGCTATAAATCCTCTGGCTGGCGCCCTCCTCCTGATAAAACGTTTCCATCGTCCGAATGTCCTCCAGCATCCAGACCGGCTTCAGGTCCCGCACAGCCCGGTAGAAAAGCAGCGAGAATGACTTGCGGTGCTTCTCAATGCTCTGAGCCGCCGAGCTGACGGTTAAAGAGGCCATGGCGACAAGCGACTCAAGTAAACGAATGTCCTCAACGTGTTAGACTGCGTCCTTCATCGCTCATTACTTCCAAGAGCTGTGAAGTTACACGACAGAACACACAGATTAAGCTAACACAAAGCTATGGTAGACTCACGCTGGGTAACAGCTCTGTTTGAAAAGTCATTTTACAAAGTGACAGACTCACATTCCTGTGTGCTCCAAACAGCTGCGGGACTCCTCTCCGCAGTACTGAGCTAGTGCGCATGCGCATAAGATAATAACGTCAAAGAGTCTTGGAAACTTTATTGACAACTGTATTACAATATTTCCTCAAGGGTTATAATCGGAGGCCCCCTCCTCTGCCCACATCGAAAGCTTTAATGCATTTGAAAATATATCAAAATATATTTATATCTTTGAACAGGAATAACAATACTTACGGGCTGGCACAAATATAATGCTGAGGTGCCCTCTTGTGGCAGAATAAACAACAAAACATTTTTGTACAGCATAAACTATGAAGCACCATAAGGGATGACACATGCAATTATGCCATCGTTATTTATGTAAATTATATATATATATATATATATATATATATACATATATAAAAAATATATTCAATTATTTCAGCAACAGTGAGAAAATGTGTGAAACTGGACTTTTCATCACTTCAATGTGAATTCTGCTATAGACTCATCAATAATCCACTAAACAATGCAATACAATTACTGTATACAAATCTGCAAGTCTCTATGACATAGAGGTTAAATGCATCAGGAGAAGTGGTGAGTACCTCTTGGCCAATATAGAACCAAAGCAATCTCTAAAACCTTAAAGCTTCTATTTGAAAAAATGCAAAATGACGTCAAAAACAAAAACAAAAACAAAAACAAAAACAAATGTTATCAGAATCATTTAAAAGAAGCTGTAATCCCATATTCGTCAATAGATAGGCCTATTAAGGTTTGAAGGCCTATTAAGTCGGTCTCCATGGCAGTTTAAAATTTAGTTCATGAAAGGAGGAGAAAATAATTGAATCCTTTATAAATAAATCTTAATAAATCTTCTTTTACCCAGAAGGGGTGTGGTGGTAGACAATATGGCGATTCAACTAATTTACTCAAGTACTGTACTTGGCACAGCACTTGGTGTACAATTGTTAGACCATTTTTAGATACTTTAAAAAAAAAAAAGAGCCATTCTCAACAATTCACCTCAACAATTACTTTCAATGCATTATGTAAATAAATGTTGAAAAGGGGTATACACCATACAATCATGCTGACATTATTGCAAGTTTGTCCACATGTACATGATCCTTATTGTACACATCTATACATTTACAGATTTTCAGAAATTCATTATTCATAATTGTTTACAGTAATGCCAAATAAATAGTAATAATAATAATAAGTAATAATAATAATATAGAAATTCTCATAGTTATTGATAACAAAATTCCAAATACACAGACATGCACATTTGAATACCTGACTGTTAAGATAGCATCGGTTCCTTTAAAGATGAGGATGACAAAATCATCTTCAATTCATCTGTTACTGTATTGTCTTATTTGTTTATTGTTACATCTGCCAGCAAAACATGTGCTGCTTCAGTGCTCTCTTTGGAGTAAAGTGTACTTGAAGCGTTGGTTGTGCAGTAATCCTCTTTGATCACACTGGGGCAGTAGTGGTCTACTCAACATGTGCTTACACCATAACATAGGTGTCTAAATGTCCTCCAAACGAGAGGACGCAAAATGAAAGATTAAAACAGTTTCTGAAAAAGATTCTAACATTAACATTATAATAACTTTATCAGACAGCTACACACCATGTCTGCATGTTTTCGGGGATACTTGGAACACAGTATGGTAAAGACAGAATAATGATCAGTTTCAGACTAACTGTAACAAAGATTAAAAACTATACTGTTAATGGTGTATAGCAGCGGTTCTCAACTGGTCTGGCTTTGGGACCCACCATCATCCCGTCATGACAAGACGAGACCCAAAACGAGGAAAATGTTCAACTTCTAAAATGTTGAACAAAAAGACACAACATTCCCCAAAAATGACACAAAATTACCAAAAAAAAAGACACAAAATTACCAAAGAAGACACAACGTTTTCCATAAAAAAGACACAAAATGATCAGAAAAAGATGTTAAATGACAGAAAGGCACAAAAATACCAAAAAAGACATGAAAACAAACAGAGTGAATAGACGGCATTAAAAAAATCTCCTTCAAAATAAAACCACAGGATTTTTTTGCCCAGGTAAAGGCCCACGACCCAATGAAAACGGGTCCGTGACCCACTTTTGGGTCCCGACCCACCAGTTGAGAATCACTGGTGTATAGCATTCCATGTTCTCTTCACAGCTAAGAAGCACTCAGACCCCAACAGACTTATATTGTACAATAAAGCCAGGACAATGCTATTTGTATAACTATTCAAAGCCTCGATTTCCCTTATAATCGAAAAGGCAACTGGACCTGTATTTGTCTGGGAAGACGTTTCATCAGTTCATCAGTTCGAACGCAACAGTCTCAAACAAGTCCTCACTAGTTAGACTAAAGCAGTGGAGAGAGACCCAGGTATCTAAACTCTCTGGGAGTGGTCACCAGAGTATCTGTGGGTGTGTTTCTCTAGATACTAGTTTCACCTGGCTATTGTTGGAGTCCCCCTAAGTGTTCTGTGACAATTGGGGGACACTCCCAGATAGTTTAAATACCTGGGTCTCTCTCCACTGCTTTAGTCTAACTAGTGAGGACTGGTTGAGATTGTTGCGTTCGAACTGATGAAGCCCCTTGGATAAGAGGCGAAACGTCTTCCCAGACAAATACTAGTCCAGTTGCCTAAGATTCAGATTTGCCCAGAATAGGACTATGAGCTGGATGAATGAGAATATCCACAGACTTATAATCCAAACAACAAAAGTGGTCACTTGGCCAAGCTTCGACAAGATCTAAGGGAAGACTAACTCTGATGACATCTGGGAAAATATTACAGGTTTACTTGCTCATATTTCCATCACATCTGGAGGGGGTCTAATTTCTTTGCATTGAGATCAGATCTCGGCCAGGTGTCTGTCACCAAAGGCAATGAGATATGGTTAAAAGAATAGGATATGTTTTTTAGTTCTCATGCAGTTTTTCTCTGATGTCTCCGTCTACTTGGAGTAGAAAAGGTAAAATAAATAAATATATCCATGAGAAAAAAATATTAAATACTCTGGGGGCAGTGTACAAAATTGTTTGAGCTTATTATATGATAGCACCTAACAGTGCTACTAACCTGCTCCCATTTTCTGAAAAAGGAATACTACAAACATGGCCCTGAAAGTGTAGCAAATGCTCCGATCATTCTTCTGTCATAAACCCATTACCGTGATGGCTGCAAAACTATTTCTGAGATCTAAATTAGTTTCTATAATGGAATTTGTCAATTTCAAACAGTCTGAATGACCAGTAATTACAATACATTTACAAAACAACTGTGTTATGATTATTGTCTTATTACAGCGCTAGTTGCATGATTTATTTGTTTCCCCCCTGGATCTCACAATAAAGCAGAACATGGCTGTGAAAATGTCACATTTTCAGTGTGACTGATCAAATAAGCCACGACTAATAGTTAGCTCTAATCAAAGATTCTTTTGATTAGAGCCTCCGACTCTAATCACCTCTGGCAAAGCCTTTGATTGAATTTGAATTTGGTGGGTGGTCAGCAACGCGTTTCAGCTGTGACCATGTCCCTTTTATCCCCAGTAATTACACTCTTCTATTCCGACCAATTGAATTAAATGTCAGAATGAGTTGGCTCAACAAGCTCTTTGAAATATAATGTGAGCACTGCAGATCTGTGTGGAGTACTGATTTCTATGCAAACCCTTTGTTGAATTATCACACCAGTTGATGTAGTGGGGTCCTCCCTATATTTTCTTCAGCCCTATGTTCCCACAGCACAAGGATTGCCCTCCCCTAATGCACATAACATGTTGTTAGGGTTAGCCCTCAGCCCTATGACATATACGCTCTCAGTGCACTGTCTGGTGACCTTTGCTGCACACAGATGCCAGATTATCACAGTGTGTTATGGTCTGTTTGTGGATATTGAGCTGGGAGCAGTGTCTGGACCATCTATCTCCCAGGGTTAGACTTTTATATCAGTCTGTAAATATTACAGCATGGTATTTGTATTTTAAAGCAAACATCCACCAGAGGAATGGTTCATTCCAAACAGAATATACATGTACAAAATGCATTCCTCTACTGTTGACAAAAATCCCTTTGCTGCCTGGGAGACTGAGGTCAGGGACATATAGTCCTTTTGTTGTAGGATATACTATCCACATTATTTTGGGGGCTGTGTAAAAACGATTATGGGTTAACTTCTGGTTACTTAGAGGTCTGATATTAAAATGAACATACAAGGTATAAAAATAGCAGATTTTTGTGTCCAACGTGGACAGGAGGTTGGTGTTCTTCAGTTTTGTCATCTGTCGCACACTTTTCCTGAGTACAATATTACAACAATTACACACCAGATTGCTATCAAATTTGAAGGTTCATGCTCTGGAGTGGATGGTTTTTGTTTGCCATGCTTCGCGATCTGCAGGCAAATTCTTATAAGGTTTTTAAGGATCATTTCAGTGGTTTGCACAATAAGCCCATGTGTGTCATTATTAACCACCATTTCCCAGTTGATGCAAATATACATTTTTAAGTGCATTTTTTTTCTACAACCCAAGGGCCAGATGCTTTTATTTTACGTTTGAATGTCAGTGTTTTGTTGTTAATAAGACTTAAACAGAATTATACAGTTGAGATCGTATCAAGGCTGTACAGCAATATGTATTAACAATTCCTGGTGCTGCAGTCATGTGCAGAAGTCTGATGATAGAATTTCTCAGCTGTCGTACAAAATTGCATTCACGAGCAATGGTGTTTGGAAATGCATCTGGGAAAACATCATTATCAAAAATTAACTGATAACTAATTATCAGTTGGTTCTGCAGTGTCTATGGCAACACATCATCAGTTCCTCTATGTGGAACTCTTTGTGACACCTTCACAAGAAAATGTAAAACAGAGCATCATGAGTAGGAAGATGATGCATTTAAAAACATTTTTTTTTAAAGAATGTCTGTTGTGTCAGTTTGATCTAGACTATACTGAAGAGGCAATTAGGCTGCAATGAGCACAGTGAAACTGCTGCTGCATCATCAGCTCAAGGAGAAGAAGAAGCTGGTGCTGGAAATACATATGACGAAAAACAGTGTTTTTGCTGTCATGAATGCATTCTTTAAGGAGTCAGAGCGAGGCAGCAATGCAGTGGATGGACGTACTGTACTTGTGTGACAATACATGTTGATTACGGGGCTCTCTTGTAAGGTCTGCTGTGTTAGCATGAATCCCTGCTTAATTGCTATGTTTATGTGTCCTCTTACACTGCTTCTGGCATCACCTTATTCAGATGGCAGCAGCAGTGGTCCCGTGGCTTCAGGCTCTGGTGCTTGTAGGAATGCTGCACAGTTTTTCTGTGATAGCAGTCTCGAGGTTGAGTGGAAGCCAGTTCCTAAATTCCAGCAGCATCCAACAATTGACACAATCTTCTTGGCCTATGAGCAGTGTTGGGGAAGGTACTTTGAAAGCATAGCGTTGCAAGCTACAAATGACTTGACACTAGAGGAAGTTAACCCACAGTAAAGCTATCTTAGAGAGAATTCTTGTTTACAGCTAAAGCTTCTTACAATAAGAAGATCAAACTACTGAGATTCACATTTGAATTTTTGTGTGTTTCATATTTGGTAAAGATAAGTACTGTGGCAAAACAGGTTTGGTCCTCAAACCCATTTAACATACTACTGACATAGGTAAAATATGTACATGTTTTGACAAGGAGGGGAAAAAAGGTACAATGAGGTCAGCAGAGGTATAGAAGGCTGGCTGACACACAGATGGCAACAGGAGGAGCACAAGGAAGCTCTCAGGTGCCAGGCAAACAAAAAGGCAGGCATTGCAGAGAAACATGCAATACTGAGCTATGAGTTGGCAGCACTGCCAGAATATCACAGAATTATCTGAGACTGTAGTGGAGTTGAAACCAAGTTTATATAGTGTGAGGTGATGAGCTGATTGAGAGCTGGTGTTACTAATCAGCAGCCAGCCACATCCTCCTTCAGGTAGAGCCAGCAAAAACCAATATCCGACTGAAGCCTCACAAACCCCTAAACACAGAACAAAATCAAAAATTCAACTTAAACCTCACAACAACTTGACACTGTCGTTTTTATCAATTATCGGACGTTATTGGACGTGAGTGCCTTTGTTGGTGACTAATTTCATCTGTCTGTCTGTCTGTCCTTGTGTTAAATTATGGCCTGTCAATCACAAGATAGCCCTACCTTACAGCATACCCTGCTTTATAATTTATTATCATGTTGTATTGATATAAACCTAAACTCACATTGAGACCATGAACTCGTTATGACCATGATTACTGAGGTAGTGAATCAAGTGGAAAGTATGATCTTTTTTTTGTTATGACTTTCATACAGTCGGACCTCTAAAAGTAACCAGTGGAGTCGCCCCCGGCTGGCCATTAGATATAATGCAACCTGCATTATAACTAATGGCCAGCAGGGGGCACTTCTGCATTTGCTTACCTTTACAGTCTTGAAGGTTATGCTTCTAGCTAAGTGTGTAGACTTGAAGTAGTGTAAAATGTAATAAGTTATGTAATATGTTTAAGGGGCACTTGCATTCTAAAACACAGTAAAGTAGTTTATTATATATTCTCGATAAAGTGTTGTTTATTTCTGACATGTCTGATTACCTGATGTATCATGTCTTATACTTAATATTAGGTTTGAACACATATGTCAACTAAGTATTGTGGAAATCCGACACACAGAAAAAAAATCTAATGAAAACAAGTGAGTGGTGGTTACATTTCTCTTTCTTTCGAAATCCTGCATATATGTTTTTTTTTCTTCTGTGCCACTGGTGGCTTTGCAGATGCAAGAGTACCTCAGAGCCGCAGGCAAGGTGACAGCTCATCTAGATGACTGACAGACGCCATGGCAGAAACTTGACCAACGGAGTGTAAGGAAGGCAGAATGAACAATAGATTTATAGCCTCAGGGCCAGAGCTGCAGTTTGTGGCTTTAACACTATTTGTTTGAGCAGTAACAACATATACTATGTATGTGTAGCTGAGCAGCTAAAGGTTTAATTTAATCTAATCAAGTATTCCGAAGATTTGATTTAAACATTGATGTGGTGTCAAAATAAAACTTACAAACTAAATGTAAAAAGCTGAAAGAGGCAAAGGTAACAAAATGAATTGAATAATAAAACTGCATGACTTATACAACTTGTGCAAAAATTGTACAAAATGTGAAATTGAAAGGTGATGAACCTGTCAGTTAGACAGACAAATCTACAAAATTGTAGCCTGCTAAAGCTGGGTTTATACCATACCATACATACACTGGTATCACTTCTCCGTTACTAAGCGAAAACATGTATGGTTGTGCTTTTTGTCCCTCTCGGCAGTTCATAGTTTTTTTTAAAGACCGGAAGGACATGGCAGCCTCCGTGGACCTGGGCGCGCTATGTAAAAACAGAGAAGTGATTCTCCGCCCAGGAGATATTGTCAGACTGTTGGCATTGGTTATTTTACACCAGTGGGGAGCTATTTATGAATGAAGACGTTGATTTGAGGTAATAAAATACTTAAAACATTACACAGTGTCCCTTTAAGAAATCTAATGGAATACATTACAAGTTGGGTTGAGCATTCACTGTAGTGGAGTATGTTTGAAAAGTTGACATTTTGAAATTTGAATTCACTTTCACCACATTGTTTTTTTGCACTTCCATTCTGTGGATCTGATGCTGATTTTGTTTAGACTTTTTAACCCTTTTTGTTGAACAGCTTGTGAGATTTTCCACACCACAAATAACCCAACCACTGCAGCCATAGAGGAAATACACTGACACCACATGGTTGTCGATTTTTAGTTTTATCTTAGTAGCAAAAACAACAAATTTGACCACACAAACATCTTTTACAGCTCCAGGTAAGAAATGTGCACAGTTGCACTGTAACAACACAGTGGATCTGCTGCTCCTCCACTCATCTCCTACTGTAAAGTTCAACTGCCACACATAGTCCAACTGGAGAATGGTACAAAAACAAACAAACAAACAAACAAAAACAATATATAGAGACACTGTACACACGCAGTCATATCAGAAATATCTCAAAAAAGTCATTCAGACAACAGGTGAGAAATGACAGCAGGGGTGTATACACTGGACTAAACTGTCTCATGGGTCAGTTTGTCAGGAACATGCAACACCAGACGATAAAAGCAAACAACTTCATGATGTTTTATAGAAACTTTCTGGAACAATGAACTTCTATAATATAGGTTCATTATTACTTTTACTTATTAAACCCTTATTTAACCCATTTCTTCTCCGGATGATTTTATACCATCCAGAGGAATTCTATGAACAATGACCAGTGTATAAGAAGAACCTGGATGAATTTAATTTCCAAAATGTGATGCCAACCATTTGAAAAAAAAATGATGTGTACAAAATGACTTAAGGAACAGTCTCAAGACCAATTTTCAGACTTTTTGAAAGATGTAAATAACTTAAAACCATGTTAGACAATATGAGACAAACTGATAAATTGTGTAAAGGGAAATTCTGGTTCTGTACAACTTGTTCAACTTCTGACAGGGCTGTGCTGTGCTAATTGCCCCAATATGGTCTGTTTTGTTTGGCTACTAACTAAATTAAAACTAAACAGATAGGCTTCTCAGAGTGCTGGAGGGTGTGATGACATACAGATGATTTATTTTGAATTTTATAATCATTAAATTGTCGCTGGTGTTATGGCAGCGACTGTTGAGAAAGACTGCAGCAACAACTGACCCAAACTCAAGGTAAAAAAAATAGCCTTTGATAATTTAATAATGATATTTATATGAATATTACTCATCTTTTTGTGTTTAATCATATTGTTTAGCTGCAGTGTATAGGTTGCACATACATGAGGCTTTGTTTCCCAATCTTAACAATGATTCTGGAGAGTACAGTATTATTACTGCTGATGAAATGGTGTAATAAACTACAAACATAAGACTCAAGTTGTAATATACGGAAACTCTGAACTGCCAGGGCTCAAAAATAAAAATGGATCAGTATCACGTTATAACGTGATAAGTTTCACGTTATACAGGAAAAACATCTCGTTATAACGTGAAACGTATCACGTTATAACGTGATAAACTGGTATCTCGTTATAACGTGATACAAACTTATCTCGTTATAACGTTATACCTGTTTATCACGTTATAACGAGATACCAATTTATCACGTTATAAGGTGATAAGTTGGTATCACGTGATGGTACCACGTGATAAGTTGGTTCCGGCGGTGGAGGACTTGGCAGCTGGCATCACTATGGCGGCCTTGAACGACACCCCACTGTTGAAGTTCCTACGAAATCGCGGTGTCCCAGAAGAGTGCCTCTCACGTATGGAAGTGATAAGTGATAAACACTTATCACGTTATAACGAGAAAATATCACGTTATAACGTGAAAAATATCACGTTATAACGTGAAACGTATCACGTTATAACGTGATACTGATCCATTTTTATTTTGGGGGCTGGCAGTTCAGAGTTTCCGTAGTAATGAACCAGAATTACCCTTAAGAAATTTTAATTTAATTCTGTCATCCAGCATTACCCTGAATGCGTATTATTTCGGCGAACTAGGGAAAATGTTTGGTTTGAGGTTGATAGGTAATGTAAGAAAACAGGGTGTGCATCTTTTAAAAAAAAATACTTTTAAATGAATAACAATAAAACCCATAAAAAATATTTTTGCTATTAAACCTAACAAATGTGCACAAACTAAACAAGCCTAATTGTCTTGGAACATTCTACCCATTGCACAGCCTTCTGCTTCAATAATTTGGCATTTTTTTTTAAAAGAATTAAGAGATGGTGGGTTTTATAATCTATGCAGTCACATAAAATTGGATATGGTATGCATATAGAATTATTAGGTGACCCCTCAAACATATACTCTGTATAGAACGTAAATATATATTCACAAACAGATTTGTCAATAAATCTTGTTCTTAAATCTTCATGAATCAAAGCATCACATCTACGTATATATATACTTCACCATTCCATCAGAGAAGGTTAAACTGCATCAGTAGGTAACTGAAATGAGGATAAATTTACAGTAGAAGATTTTATAGCATAACCACTAGTCACACCTTGCTCTTGTGTCAAGGCATAGACTAGCAATGAATCATTTGTGTTTGACCAGCAAAATAAAAAATATAAAACTTTAATTTCATTAATACTTAAATGTATACAGTGTTATAGCAGTCCACGGGCATGACCACATATTTCTTTATCAGCCAGCACTGCTCTGCCGTTTCCCTTCTGCTTTCAATGGCTGACCAGAACTTATAATCCATCTCTGTACAAAGTGTGAGGCAAAACAATCCAGTGGTCTTATTCCTGAAGTTTTTATTTGGCTATGACTGTGAAAACCCGTCATCCTGTCCCACTTGAGTCTGAGCAGTGTGGTGGAAGGGATAAATATGAGTGTGCTTCATGCAGGACAAAGGCTCTTCGACCAGCAGGTCTGTCTTGGCTGTTGGCCATCCTTTTGGGGCAGTGTTTGACAGTGTGATGGTCCTCCATCTCTCCTAGACAGTACTCTCCATCACCCAGTCGGCGCTGTCTATTGTCCCCTTGCTCCCTCCTGTGTCCCCCTCCTCCTCACACTGCAGCAGCATGCCATTCACAGACAGGCTCCTCTTAGTCCAGATACTGCTGATCCTGCGTGGTTTGTTGCACAGCTGAGAGGCCCCGGCCCCCGTAACGTCTCCCATATCGAAGGACTGGCTCCTTCTTGGCTTGGAGTCCAGAGGTAGCATGAGGAGCCTGCTGAGGCTGGAGTCCAGCGTCCGGCCCAGCAGCGGTTCCCTGTCTGTGTGGGGTTTCCCTGCTGCCATTGCAGGGCTACCGGAGGCTCCCGGGTCGCGGCCCTGCACCCCCCGTAGCTCCAGCGAAGTGAAGGCCCCGAGCAGGTGGTCCAGGTTGGTCCGGGGCTTGGATTGAGCTGACCTCCAAATGTTGGCAAGTGTGCTGTTGGGGCTGTATGGACCCCCTGCCATGGAGCCCGAAGATGAGGAGGAAGAGGTGAGGCTGCTTTGGAGGGAGCCACACTTGAACTCCACCACCTCGTCCTGCAGAGTCACTTTGGCCTTGACCTTTGGCTCGGGCTGAGGCTGAGACTGGGGCATGAGAAGTCCATTTTGCCCGAGTCGACCTCCATTGGTCTGAGAGTGTGTGTCACTGACACTGGTCAGTTTGCCTACTGGGGGTTCAGCATCTGCAGCTTTGTAGCGTACCATTAGGATGACGATGAACACGAGCAGGGTGGCTACAATAACGCCCCCCACCACCAGGATCATGGTGCCTCCCAGCAGCTGACTGGGCAGAGATTGGCACTGTGGGTAGTCGTCCTGGGTGAAGAAATGGGTGCAGCCCACGACATTGGTGGCCGTGAGTGTGGTGGCAGTGTCATCCCAGGCAGCCAGCACACACAGGTCGTAGCGAGTCCCTGACACCAGGTTTGTCACCAAGAAAGCTTTGCTGGAGGCCGGGATCATCCTTAACAAAGACAGGAAAGACAATTAAGACCTGCAGGTTAATTACTCTATTAAGATATATTGCTCTATCTTCCTCTTCTAATAAGCTGGGCTGATATGTCTCTTAAAGACACAAAAACCTGAAACTTAAAGGGGTGATATAGTACGTGCCACAAATGATTAGGCCATCGGCATGTGAACAGGATACACATGTAATTTCAGCACATGGAGACTTAACTAACTGCTGCAGGAGGTAACGTAAGCTCTATTCACTGTGCAATTTTTCATTAAAGGAGAGCCAGGATTTCCATTTGCATTCCCTGGAGTGTCTCTCCACTGCTAAGTCTCTGCCGCTGCTGCTTTAAAAGACAGCCAACAGTAATTGGCTTTATCTCTTAGAGCCATCTGTCTTGCTGCAGTGAACAGAGGGTCCATTTGATATTGGAGCTCTGGAACAGTGATAAATAAATAAATAGAAAACCCATGAAAGTCAAGAAAGATGGGACACAGAAGCACATTTTGTGGGTGCCAATCCAAGATAGATCTGGACCTGCGGGAACTGTCAGGAGTCCCCGTGATGGAGACCTTGACACAAGGAGTGTGCCAGGTGGTGGGATATTAAGCTCTGGTGAGCTGCAATGGTGTATGCACTAGTGTGTTTGTGTGGATGGATGAAGAACTGTCCCCTTCTGCTTCAACAGCTACACATCAAGATGCTGAGGTGCCCCAGAGAAAGACAGCGAACCTTCAACTGCCCGAGGCTATAGCTGCTCAGCGGCCAGCAGCAGAGGACTGGAGGTTGTACCGCTACAGTTACACTCACACCCTGCTGGTTAAAAGACATTACTCATTTATTTCCTCACCCAGAGGAAAGGGATTCTCATCAGTCATGAACCTGATCATTGAACTTTGAAACCCACGAAAGGTAAAAGGTAAAAAGAAGATGTTATATAAAAGCGACGTGACAAAACAAGGAAACGGACAGTATTAGTTAAAAGTTTGAAAACACCTTCTCATTCGATGTTTTTTCTCGAGGTGATCACCTCATGAATCTGACTGAGGGAATGTCAAAAGTGTGCAAAGCTGTCATCAAAGCAAAAGGTGTTCTTTAATAGTTTTTATGTCTTCAGTATTAATCGACCATGTTGAAAATAATAAAAATAAAGAAAGACCATTTAATAAGGTGTGTCCAAACTTTTGACTGGTACCATATGTTATATCAGAATATTATGATGATAGGAATGTTTGAGTATATTAAGCAGAATTCTGCCGGCTTTGATCCTTTTTTAGCTTTACATCTGAAAATCTAATTCTAAACTGTTTGTGTGGTGTCTCTTTCATATTTTTTTCCTTTCCTATACACATGACATACCTCACTCCTCATACTTATTTTTACAGTATATGACTAAAATACAACAATTTGGCGGTCTATTTAAGCTGTAAAATCCCCCAGTTCTCCCTCTGCCTGTCAATGCCGCTGCTGTACTGTGTCTGTATTGCTGCCTGCTCTCTCAGCCCCAGATTAACATATTAAGAGGCCTGGGGAAAAAAAAAGGTGCGGGCCCTATTGATCCATCATGGGCAAAAGGTAAAAAAGAACCAACATGCAGAAATTTGTCTCATGACAAGTATGTGCTTCAGTTTCTGGCCCGACATTTGTTTGTTTATTGTGACCGGCAAATCCCATTTCTCACCACAAGGACATTTATCTGATATGCAACCAGGACCATAGAGGAGTCCAATCTCAGTGTTTGCCTTATCCCAATTAGTCACCACAGTTCAAACAAAAGAAGCCGTTTTTCAAAAAAAAAAAAAGTTCCACTTCTTCAACAACTTCTGCTACAGTTCATTACACTATTATAATTGGCTGCCTGGGATAGAGAACGAATTTCTTTAGCGTGGAGATGCTCTCGCTGTGTGCTGCTCGCTCCTGTGTCTGCATCTAATTGATTTCAGGTTGTCTGCATAGACTGGCTAATTCTTTTTTTAATTCATAGAAATAAAGCCCGAGTGCAGAGAAACCTATGCCCATGCTTATCACATGGAGATAAAAGTTTTTTCCTCACCCCTTCAGGCTGCAAAAGGCAATTTGTCGAGTGGCCTGCTTAGCTCCTGATGATGGCGTGGGGCCACAGCATTAATCAGAGTGAAGGCAGGGGAGTGGGAGAGAAGAGGAGGCGAGGACACATAGGAGGAGATGGGCTCTTGGCTTCCGCTTTAAGCTTTGCAAGAGATTTGCCAGTTACAGTTTTAATACTCTCCATATTTCCTCAGTTCAGAGAAAAAGCTGACAAAACAAACATAACATGACTGGAGGCTGCATGCTTCCTGCCCACAACCATTAAACTTTTTTACTTTCTGGATTATTGCTGCAAAGACTCGCTGAATCATTATTCATTATCTTTACCGATTTCTTAAGGCGTTTTTTTTTGTCTGGGCAGATAGAGACAAGGTCATGCCAAATGGTCTCCTGCCCCATTGATCCAGCCTAAACATCAGGGTGCTGCTGGGAAATTTGATTATGCTTATGTAAGCAAAATCCCTAATGGCCTCTTACTGGCTACTCCTCACTCTTAGACTGTGCAGCTGTATTGTATAGGATGGAATGGGGCATTTTTCTCTGTCTGAATCCCTTAAATATATCCTGGTTGCAATAAAACAATCCCTCCATCTTACTGTAATTGATGAATGCATTGGTAAGAGGAAGTTGTACTGAACATGGTGCCACGTTAGGCCTGTAGTTTATGTGATA
The DNA here is from genome assembly GCA_903364295.1 of Serranus cabrilla. Taxonomy (NCBI): domain Eukaryota; kingdom Metazoa; phylum Chordata; class Actinopteri; order Perciformes; family Serranidae; genus Serranus; species Serranus cabrilla. Next base: position 17,750 of record CAFUXE010001368.1, read on the forward strand.
CTCTCCTCTTGATAGAACTCAAATAAAAGCATAGTTATGTAAATTTGAAGCAGCACTGCAAGGGATCCTTCGTGTATTTGGCAATAAGCTCTTATTAAAGAAGATTGTGGCAAAGATATGAACAAAGAACAGTTGGCATAAAGACAAATGTTCACTTCTGAAGTCAAGTAGCTTGAAATTTAGGACATCACAAGGAAATGAATAGCGATTCTTTTTTATCCAACTGAGGACAGCAAACCAGCACAAAGCGTTGCCTATTTACAGATCCTGCAGCTTTGAGCATCTTTAAAGTGTGACTATGCAATGCTGCTCAAATGTAAGTTATGGAATAATACTAGAGCTACTGCAACAGTAGTGTAGCTATAACTAGCTATAATAGTCATAAACGTCTCCTAACAAAGTAAAAAATGTACATATCTATCTAAAGTTTGCTAACATAAGCTAATATTAGCCACCATACACTACTGGTTATACCATACAAGGTTTAATAAGCAGACAAGATGTGTTTTATTCCTAATTAATTACTGTTTTGATTATAATCCTTTATTTTCTTGCTTTAATACACTTCTATCTTTGTTTAGATTTGGTTCCCCACCATTTGCCTCTGAAACTATTTGCGATGTACTGTGGGTTTATCAGGAATGGGATTGATGAGAAAGGCAATGTTGGCAACACAATATACTATGAGAAATCAGGATACATGATTAACTTTGGATGGTTAAATCCTGCAAAGTGTCCATAACATTTACCCACAAAAAAAATAGATATCACATTACAGATAATTACAGGTAAAAGTCTTGAATTCCAAATTAATTTCTTTTTACAAAAGTATGATCGACAAAAAGACCTGTAAGACATCACATGCCTTCCATGCTAGCAGTAGCATTGAAATACATGACCAATGACAACATGTCATTTGCAGCTAAAGATCATGACCTGTTTTACTTTATAACACATAAATACTGCTTGAAATCCAATACATACAATATTTCTCAATAAAAACCCTATTATAGATATTTGTGATTTTCTTCTGTCTTTTTTTAATCCTTTAGTCGCACCTTTTTGGACAGGCGGTTGAGGACTAGCGCAAGTCAAGTACTGAAATCCTTCACTAAATAAATGAGGTGAGTTACCCTATACTGTAGAGACACTCCAAGCCTATAGCTCACTTCATCTGTATTCATTGTTTCCCACCCTATCCCTTACACTCACATAGGCACTAAAGCCCTCATCACACATGAAATAATAAAGCTGGTTTCTTTATCTGTGTGTTTAAAGTGGTGGCTTTTTTTCTTTCAGGCATAGCTGGTTTAATATACGACCCCATTACTGTTTCAGAGTTTTATGGTTAACTGAACTGTGCATTTTCTTTGTGCATGAGATGATGATGATATTGCATTTATTACTAGGTCTGGCCTATCAAGACACTGCCATAACTTTGACAAAAAAAAAATGGACTCAGGCTCTTACTATGATTAATGAATAAAATGCAAATAATTCTGTCTCTGTTTTTGCACCCCAGAATTCTAACAAGCTTTCAAACAAATCACACGGCCTTCATCAGCAGATGGGGTGTGCTCAGCTGTCATGGACTTGCCAAGGTCAGGAAGTAACTTTCAGTGTAAGCCTACATGGAGAGTACGTACAGCCAGTTTTTCCAGAAGTAAAGGAAAACAATGAAACAACATTTCCATCCAAAACAAGTAAGAAGGGGTGTGGAGGTGCTGTCCTCTTGAGCAGGCAGCCCAGGATCGAATCTGACTCGGAGCCCTTTCCCACATGTCTCCCCCTTTTGCTCCATCTACTACTTCTATCAATAAAGCTGATATCCAAACCAGATGAACCTGCATTTATCATCATGGCATGTTCAGGACAATTAAAAAGTAGCCTACATCAGAAAACAGTATTTCCCATACAAAGACTCTACCTGGGTTGGCCATCCATATATATTTTTGGCTGCCAAATATGTTTTGCAACATATTTTTGAATGATGCTATAAACGATCAAGCTGTGTGTGACGCATGGATTCGTCAGTACCTTCCTCTCTACAGTCCTGTTGTTGTCTGAGCTGTGATAAATACGCGACAACATGTTTTTTTGTACAGAAGCTATGAATCCAACAAGCTTTTCAGCTCAGCTAACAGCCAGTAATGGTGGCCTCACAAGCTTTTGCAGCCTTGACATATATCTCTGTGAAAGAAGAGCAAAGTGCATTATATCCCATGACATGACAGTGGAAGTATTGCTGTATGTATTGAAATTTTACTGAAATATCACTGGCAGTCTCCAGCTGACCTGTAGCTTCCATTACAACAATGGCATGAAGAACCATCACCCTGTTCAAGGCTCCAGAGCTAAGCATGATGGGAAATGAGAATCATCTTTTCTATACGTGGTGCATTTTTACATCAGAGATGGAAAGTAATGGGGTTCTTTGGAAGTAATTAAGTAACTGCATTGAGTACATTTGACTTCTAAGAGTAGATGGAATTCAGCACTCTAATTGAAGTGCATTTTGGAAGAGAAATCAATATTTTTACTTAAATGCTTGTTATCATAAAGTAACAGCACTCTTGCTGGAGTACACTTTGGCCTTTCTACCTACCTCTGATTATACCCCCATCACAAACTTTGGGATATCTTAGAATAGAACACTTTTCAGGAATTTAAAAGTTATAGAGTTTTTTCAGCACGTCAATGGCACATTTTTTAAAAGTCATCTTTTTAATGAGTTCTTTGGGCCCTCAGGCCTTCACATTCACCCAACCTACATAAAAAGATCACATAAAATGTTTAGTTCAAGTAACAATGTGCCAATCATGGAAACTGGAGCAGCGATAACATTGTCCTCCAGCTCAAGCTGACAACTCTTACCTCTTGTGCACCACAGTGAAGCACAACTGGAATGATTAAGTCGTCTGGATCCCTCGAACCCCAGCAGCTACACACCTATTTTAAAGTTTAAATGCTTATTTTAACTTTTTTACCAAGAATTGTCTCCACTTTCTGAATGCAATTCTGCTTTCATGAAACTGCTGCTTTCAGAAAAGTCATACAGCAGAGAAACTGCTCTTATTGGGGAGAAAATCTCATTCTTGTGGAAGCATTTAAAACTCAAATTTAATCACTGTAGATTTGATGCAGCTTTTGTTAACATCTTAGCTGACCAGTCTGGGTTAGCATTAAGGACTTTTAAAAAATCTAAGACATCTGCAGACATCATCAATTGGACTCTGAAAGGTTCCGTCTACAGTCCCTGCTTTTACTTCTACGGCTCCCAGTAAGCCACATCATCCATACACAAAATTATAGTTATTTCACTTTGGACCACAGCAATATCCCTATGCCCGACATCCAATAAGTGTTAAGCATTAAGTGCTGGACTGCACCAGGCCCTGTGACACGATTCACACATAGTGGTTGAAGAATGGCAGTTCAGCTTCTAACATCTGGGTCTTACCCTGACCGGCTCTCACTGGGTAGAACAATACTGATCGTGAAGGATCCGCACAAGAGTACAAGACCATCAGACTGCCAGCCATTAACCTGCCCGTCCACAAAATTGAAGATCCTGTCAGGTATCATAGCAGCCTAGCTGAATGGGCACACAAGCCAATACATGAATGATACTGATAGGGGAATTGGAAACAGCATCAAAGCCATTACAGGTACCCTGGTGTCCCACAGGGAAATGGAAACCATGAGGAGGCAGCAAGGAGATCAGCTACAGCTAAATACCTCCAAAGAGTGAGGCAGGACCTGAGGAACCATCAATGCACATCCCCTACCAGTCATCACACACCCAGCTGGAATTGCTGACAAACACCTGGACTGCCACTGGAGGTCCTTGTTGGGCAAATAAATCATCATTCAAGCCATTTGAAAAAAAAAGTATTATGTGAGGACAGTCTTAGGCAGCCCTATTAAAGACATGACACCTGCTTAATGTTTAACATCCTAAATTGCAAGGCTCCTCCACCACTTAGTACTGTCATTAAGCAGACACATTCACAGCCCCACAACAGATTTTCTGAAAGAGGAATGTTCAGCTCATATATCCAGCTCTTGCAGTCTATCATGCTTTTTTCTTTTCACATGCAACCAAACAGAAACTGTGCAACCAACTTTACTTTCACACAAAGTGTGGGTTTTGGAAAGTCATGCCCTGAGTCTCGTGAACATTTTTACAAATAGCCTTGCTAATAGTTTTGGTATGATTGTTGTTCGTATTAGCTAGCTTTGTGCTTACATGCCCCATGTCCTTTGCCCATTGCCTGGTGGTCAGCTGTGCATGGTTAATATGCCGTATTTACTAGACTTTATTCATCAACAATGTATGATCTTCTATCATTGTGTCTTACAGCTCTGTATTGCAGGGCTCTGGTACCTACCATTTTACTAACTTGTAACTTCACATTTTTAAATGAAGATCAGCGTTTTGAACTTTGCAGCATATCTGCATGTGTAAAAATGGTTTTAATGCTTGCCTGGGTTGTTGTTTCCTGTTGCTTGTATGGATCCATGTACTGAATAGTGGATATTCTTGATGTATTATGGTACTCATGTTTCACTGTTTCCTGTTGCTCTGCTAAGCTGCTGGACTATCTTCAGTGTTTATCTTGTTGCTGTTTTTATGGTGTCTTGCTGTCACAGAGTACACAGATTACTTTTTTGTTGTCATGAGTAATGTAACCAATACTTTTTCATGTCAAGTATTTAGTTAGTCGTTGCTATGTTAAGGCTGTTTTTGTTAATTTTGTTCATTCATCTCATCTCATCTCCAACACAACTGACACGCTACACATTCTACATGTAAGTACGAGTATATTTGACATCTGTAGTAAGATGCTGCAGATGTTTTATCAGTCTGTGGTGGCAAGTGTGCTGTTTTATGCTGCAGTCTGCTGGGGAGGCAGCATCCGACAGAGATGCAAGGCGGTTGGACAGACTGATCAAAAGAGCTGGATCTGTGATTGGAGTCAGGATGGACACACTGGAGGAGGTGGTGGAGAGATGCACCATGAAGATGTTCGAGACCATAATGAATTGCCCGAATCATCCGCTGCACAACACCTTCATGGAGCGGAGAGGCAGCAGTGGACGGCTTCTCTCTCTCCGTTGCTGGACGGAGAGATTTAAAAGATCCTTCGCTCCAACAGCCATCAGGCTGTCCAATTATAGAGTCAACAGACTAAATGAATTTTCCCTCGGGGATAAATAAAGTAATTTAGATTTTTTTTGATTGATTTTAAGTAAAGGAGGCCGAGGAGTAGCTTAACATTTGACACACTAAGCAGCAAAGAGAGAAGCTATCACTAACTGTTAAGCTAAGTAGCAAACAGAACTGAATGACATAAACAGATATTAGATAATGTGTAACAGAGTTAACTGTTCTTTAGTACACAGTACTTTATTCATTATTTTCAGTAAAGAGTAACTAAGTAAAGTAACTAGTTAGTCTTAAAAGTAACTTTCCCCAACACTGTTGATTTCAAAACATCTCAACAAAGGACTTCTCCCTCTATTCTTCTCCTCTTTAAAATGTCGATTTTCAGCTGAAAATGTTTCTTGCAGTAAAAACGTATGAATGCCAAATAGAATTAATTTGCTAGAGTCACTACATAATTACATAAAGCAATGAAAGAAAAATCTGGGAATTACAATCATTATTACAAGCACTATATCTGGGTGAAACAAGAAAGAAAATACACTTCATAGTGAAGGAAAATATTACAACAAAAGGGGTGGCCATAACCCGAGGCAACAGCTCTAATATCTAGCTTTCCACAGTTTTGAGAAGAGATTTAAATGGCATTAAGTAATTGGATTTTTTTATGGCTGGCTTCGCATTCATTTTAGAGGCTATGGCAGTGGAATACAAGCCTCATCTAATACAGTTTCATCCCTATCAAATGCTGCTGGATTGACAGAAACCCCTGCCTCCTAAGCTTAGAAATTGCCTTGGTTCTGGACCGCAGAGTGTGAGTGAGCCCAGTAAAGCACAGCACTCCTTATAGAGGGAGACATTAGAAAAAAAGGTGGTAAAAAGGTGACAGTAATTGAAAATAATTATGTATTTACTGCTGTTAAACAATTAGATGGACTTTGCATATATATATATATTTATAAAGTCCATATAGGTGCATGCATGTGTGTGTTCAAGCTACATTCATCCATCATTGCTTCTCCAACATTATATATATTTTGTTCTGTGCTGAGCCTCTCAATTACCTTTTTCCTCCATGCCATTCCCTCCTCATCTTTCGATAATAACTATGTATTTAGTACTGAACAAATATAAAAAAAATTATGGATGTAGCCATAATGGCAACTATAATTTTGAAATTGCAGAAGCGTGCTGCGATTTCAAATGAGAAAAAAAGCTGTTTCAGACAGCTTCGAAGACAAAGTAGTTTGGTTGTGTAAAATGTCTTACAATTTAGCTGAAATGGAACAATTTTTTGGGGCTCATAGCCGAACACATTATCTGATATGTTATCAACTTATCATAAAGTTGTTACCACAAATGTTTTAGTTTTGTTGAGATGATTTCTTTTTCACAAATTTACAAAATTTGATTTCACTTGGAATTGTGTTCATGGCTAACTTATGAATGGTCCAATTTTCACTCTCTGTTTAGGTCTGATATGTTCTCCACCAAGTCAAAAAATTAAACTAGATGTTTCTCTTGTTCACTAGCTCATTTGGTTCTGGTCATAGTGACACCTTAACATAGTTTCTTTAACTTTTTTGTCAATTGCACATGGTCTACAAGTTCTAATAGTTTTTGTTATTACAGATCCCACTAAACCCACCCTGTCACGAAGTTGTGCCAAGCTGTTCCACTGTTGCACACCTGCCGCTGATTTTTTACAAATCAGAAATTTGCTGCACACCAATTTCAGTCATGTCTATAGGCCTTTTTCACAAAGAACATGTGACACACGACTGTGGTAAAAGCATACATTTAAATTGTGAACAGAACAAGGGTGGAATTCCATCTTGCTGTTTCAGTTTCAGATTCCTGGTATTATACATTGTAGCTCACTGTCACACTGTTCTGGTTCACTGGGGTGCTAGACAAAAGCTGTGCTACACTTTTAGATTTCTAAAAAAAAAATGTGTGTTTACCTGTAGATCAGAACCTCATCATCAGAGCAGTTGTACTGAAGCTGGTACATCTTCACCTTAGGAGCTGACTTGCTCACTGTCCACTTGATGAGAGCTGAAACAGCTGTGACTTCGGAGACAGTCACAGTCCTCTCTGGTTGGCTCTTTGGAGCCCCTTTGCTGATCCTGGTGGTTCCTGTGATGTCAGAGAGGCGTGACTTTGGAGCTGCTGGTTGCCCTGTGCCATTGCTGAGATGGGGCAGTTGAACTATGGACACCTCCATGGTGGCAGTGGACTCCCCGGCCACATTAGCAGCAATGCAGGTGAAGGTGCCATAGTCCTTGGAGGTGGTTATGGTGATGCTTAGGGTTCCGTTTCTGAATACTGCAGTTCGGGAGGTGTTGCCAAGCAGCCGATCATCAGGGGAGATCCAGTGGATGGTAGGAGAAGGGTCTCCAGTTGCTTCGCACCTTAGGCTGGCCGTCTGGCCCTCCAAGACCAGCATTCTATGTGTGTGCTGGGTAATAAGAGGGGGCTGACACAAAAACTCCTCTTCCTTCACATTCCAAAAGTAACGACCCTTCAGGGTAGGAGGGGAGGCACAAGTCTCCAAGTCGTCGTCTCTCTCAAGCCTCCGCAGCCACAGCATCTCACAGTTGCAGTGCAGTGGGTTTCCACCAAGACTTAGGGACAGCTGTGGGGCATAGGGTGTAGTCAGTATCATTGAGTCCTGGGCCCGAGCAAAGATGGGGTCTGGGGGTAGCTTCTGTAAGCGGTTTGAGGTCAGGTCCAATCTCGCCAACCTTTCCAGGTCAGTAAAGGTGCCCTCTGGAATAAAGTCCAACAAATTGTGGTCCAGACTAAGCTGGTGCAAGTTAATCATCTGGCGGACTGAGTCCCAGGGCAGAGACATCAGGTTGTTGTAGGAGAGATCCAGATCCTCCAAGGCTGGTGCCAGGTCCTCAAAGGCCTTGTCATGGATGCGGCCCAGTTGGTTGTTGTTAACTATGAGGTGCTGGAGGTTGACCAATCCTCGCAAGTCATCAGGGCCTAACTCTATCAAGCGGTTGTTGTCTAGATGAAGCGAGCGCAGTGTTTCTAAGTCACCAAAAGAGAAGGGCTGGATGTAGCTGATGGTGTTCCTGGAGAGGGTCAGGTCCACCAGGTCAGTCATATTGGCAAAGTCCTGCTGTGTAATGCGGAGAATGTAGTTGCCTCCCAGGCGGAGCTCCACCGTGCTACGGTCAATATCTGGAGGCACGAAAAGAAGGCCTTTGGAGGGGCACAATGTCCCCAGAGATTCAGATAGATTCTGGCATACACAGTACTTTGGGCATGCATGGGTGATCATCACTGTGGCTCCCATGACCAGCAGGCAGCAGATGATGTGGTCCATGGTAGAGTCATACATAGGAACCTGTGTGAAAAACAGAAAAATAAAGACAGATGAGGCTTAAGGTAATATTCCTACACTTAACAGCAATCCAACAGGGCTCAAAAGAAGCAAGTATTCATAAAGGTCATAGATTTGGTCAGGTTTTACATCTGTACATTTGGTAATTAGTTAATTATTCAATGGGTGGCCACAAAGCTGAGGAGGAAGCATGACTGTAGCAGTTGATGCCAGTCAACTAATTTAAATGCTCTGCCTGAAGTAAAACTATGCCTTATTAAGTACAAAGTTGTCATTAGAAGATGTAAGGGAAGCCAAAACTATTAACTAAATCCTAAATTGTAATCGTAATTTACCTTTAAGAAATCATGCTTTCACACACATATATATGTATATGTATATGTAAGTGTCTGGAAATTGATATTTTATTAAAAACAATATACAGTCTATTTTCACAGGCATGCATTTTGTGTCTTTTACAGTTTGTTCCATCATGGAGTCATTTATTGTCCCTCAGGGACACAAGAACAGCGTCTATCTGGGACGCCAATTGACCCAGATCCATTTCTCGGGGTGGATAGAGCACAGATAGATAATTCTGCAATCATAATGTGGTCTTGTGATCAGATATACAGTGCGACAACTCAAGTGCAGAGCATTAGACAGCAGGTGCTCAGAGACATGGTGTGAGCTGTTACAGCGGGCTGCCGAGGGGACTGCGGTGATAAGCGATAGTTTGATGGGACAGTCATAAATTAGCATACCTCAGCAGTCAAACAAAACAGGATCATTTCAGCATACACATGATGCAGTCTCCTCCCTTGTCACCCCACTATTACTAGAGACAACAACAACCCTGCAATTTTTATTTATGCATTTTTGCCAGCGATAATCTCTTTCATATACAATGTGATAACTCAGATAGAGACAGTCAAAAGCCTAAAATAGAATGGATTATAAATGAATTCATTATACCACTGTGCACATTTACACATTATTTCATGCAGTGTCATAATTCAGTATTATTATTCAGAACAAACATGCAGATAAACAGCATGAAATAAAAAAACAGCATGCCTTGCAATACAAACTGAGATTATCCCTTTTTTCCTTGCTAGCTCACACCCACACATGTATGCACACATCTTCATTTTTACAGTGTACATCTGCACTCACAGATGGCTGCGTGCATACACACACACACACACATGCGCACGCACACGCACACACACACACGCACACGCACACGCACACACACAAATGTGTGATTTATATTTTTAGAATGTATAATTTATTTTCATTGCCAAGAACTACTTCAATGTAATTGTTAAATAACAGAGAAGTTGAAGTTGTATTACCAAACATTTTCTGTGGTAGATCCTGTCTTTGCATCCACAGAGTGATATGATAGTGGTGCTAATAGTCATAGTGATGGTTAAAGCTAGAGGCATGTAAAAGCTGGAAGGATGGTCGAGGAAAGGAATGTGTGGGCTAAAACAAAATAAATGGCAATTTCAATGGAGTTCTGAGTGTGTTTTGTACGGTGGCCCTGAAGGTCAACAGCAGAAATATTCTACAAAACGTCAAAAATATTTCATGAGAGACAAAAATATTTCATGTGACGTAAAACTTAGAGCT